>JACDJE010000213.1:785872-814521 GCA_016647715.1 Pavo muticus
GAAAAGAAAAGAAAAGAAAAGAAAAGAAAAGAAAAGAAAAGAAAAGAAAAGAAAAGAAAAGAAAAGAAAAGAAAAGAAAGGAAAAGAAAAGAAAGGAAAAGAAAGGAAAAGAAAAAAGAAAAGAAAGGAAAAGAAAGGAAAAGAAAAAAGAAAAGATAGTTCAGTTGGAAGGCATCTTCAAAGACCATAGGACCTGATGTAGTGGAATGCAGCCACCAGTGAGCCAGATCCATTTGCCTATAAATCTGAGATCATAAATGTATTGTGACCAGGTTCATCACGCAGCTCTCTGTGCAAACACTCTACAAAACTGTAGACCTGGAAATTATAATTTTAATCCCATCTTTCTTCCCACAGAACATCAGGAAAAAAAAATGTGATCAACTAACAAGCAGATCTCTGACTAGGTTGCTTCTTGAGTATCCGTCTAAAGAAGGCTAACTTCTCAGTTAGATCCCGTTCTCACTGGATCATTTATTACTTTACCAAGCAGGATCAACCAATGTGATGTGGCAGGAGTTTTCAAACTGCACAAACTGTTTGCTTCAGAATTCCTTTCTCCGTCCTTTATTCAACATCGTTGAAAACAGTGCTAAAGACAGCACATATACTCTGGATTCATCTTGTATTGAATTCAGCTTCATTCTTTCTGTAGATCTTAATAAAGGCCATTATTGGGTTCTGGCAACATAAATTTTCAACGTCCTAGGCTGTTACATGCCCTCCTGATATTTTTTTATTGTTTATGACTGCAAATACTAATTTGTTGAAGTACATACGAAATGTGAAATGTTGCCAAGTACAAACGAAGTACTGAATGTTGAATGGTAACTGCTCTGACAGCACTAGTTGGAATGAAACACAAATTGTAATTATTATGTCATCTTGCCATATTCTTTCTTGTCTTAAAAATCGAGTTAGGAAAAAGTTTCCCTATAGTTTGTCTAAGCTATCACTTACATTGCCTTTTTCTCCAATCAGTGATGGTATATTAGATAGACAAAAGCCTGTCATCATGCCAACCTACTTAGAAAGCTCTTGGACAGGAAATACGGCCAGCAAGAAACAGAAGTTCATCAGAAAGGGTTTCCAGCATTTTTCCAGCTGACAGGAAACTGGTGCACAAAGGATTTCTTGATGTTTTCACTCCAAAACAGGTCAGTAGTCACACACTCAGCTCATGACTCAAGCAAGAAAAATGTAAAACATCTGGCCCAAATCTACACTATGAACATGCTGTATGACCTTAACCTAAAGGTTCATCAGATTCACTTCTGAGGATGACAACTTCTGTTTGATGAACAACCTTGTATGAACATTCTGAGGTATTCTAGCTGCTAGGACTGAGGCAGGAAAATGCCTTCTGCTGATCAACAGCAAATGGGGAAGTAATAGAATACATCTCTACTCTGCATTATTTGAAAATGCAAAAATAGTCTTAATTATTCCATTGGGTTGCATCAAGTCTAATTTTCTTCATCTTCTTCAAGTTCTGAATAAGCAATGATAAAGGAATAGTAGCAAAAACACCAACTGCAGAGAAGCTGAAGCTAGCAGGAGGCCTTTCCATTTACACGGTAGGTGCTTACTTTCCTCACGATCACTGTAATGGCAATGTAGTTCACAAAAGCATTTCATGTAAGAGATGTCCTTTATAAACTCTGCTGTGAGTGATGAAATATTTATCCCTGTTTTGTCTAGAGGAGAATAAAAGGAGTGCATGAAAACAGAAGAATACTAGCTGTGCTGGGAATGGACCCAATTCTCAACTGAGAAGATCTGTGAAAGAACAGAGTCCAGCTGAGAGAGGATCACACACCTTCACTCTTGCAAAATCTTTTAACATAGCTTGAAATGCAGAAATGATGATGCACACAAACAAATCAGAGTCAGCATCAGAACCAGACCTCGGGAAACAATTGTGGAAATCCATACAGATGGATATAGAGCTGGCACAGTGAAACCACATTAGCATGCAACCCTTACAATAGCCTCACAGCTATACATGTTGTTGATAATCATCTAGCTGAGACCAGAGAAAGGCAAGCTCACCTCTTGCCTATGTGTGTCTGTGGAGACAAAGCCATAAATCCGAGCCTCAAGCCAGAATGACGCAGAACAAGCTATGGGTGTCACTCCTTACCATCCCTCAGGCACCAAAGGCAAAGGAATGCAATGGAGTAATTTTGGTTTGCTCCACATGTCCAAGGCTGATTCTTATCTACAGAACTGTGATTCTCAGGCATCTGGAGGAAGAGCTCTGCCACTTCCAAAAGGACCTGCAAATCTGCCTGTCCATCCATGGTCAGTTCTTATCTCTGTATCTCTGTGTTGTTCCTTTGTTGTTCTTTTTTGTTTGTTTTTGTGTCCATGCAGCATAGGAGGAGGTGACTGTACTGGGCACTGGGATCCAGGGTGTGTGATTATTAACTACCAATGCATTATTTTATGCATGATCAACAAGTGCTTTGATAATAGATTCTTAATTACTGGAACAAGTACTTGTAAAATATCTCTAGGTAATGCATTTTAGGCCATTGCCATGGTCATCTTGTGAGCTTTTCTTCATGTGGCATGGCTTTGTTTCATTTTCATGGGTTTTAGTAATTTATCTTCTAGCAAATTAATTTATTTCCACTTGTTTCTGCTTCCCACTGAAACCTCTTTCACAGAGGGGCTTTGAAATGGCTTTCCCAGCTCTTGTGATAGGAATGCCTTTCTTACATTAGTTATTCTTAATTTCCTTTACAAATCAGAGCAGAGCTGAAGTCAGGGGGGAGGGAGGGCTTTGCTCTGGTTAGAAGGTAGCACTTTATGCAAACAAATGGAAATAAGGCAGACGCAGGAATTTAAGTGTGCATATTGTTCAGGATTAAAATATTCCCATGGGAACCGGTGCATCAGCTGTTTCCAGTCTGATGGGGAAAAGCAATTTGGATGGGAACAGGTGGAATTCTTCCCAGCATGAGTCATTTTTTCTTTGGCTCCTCTTACTGACATTGGTACAGATCCTAATGCAACACACACTATTATTTTTTTTTTGTTCTTTGTTTTGCTGTAAACCCAATCAAATGGGCAGCATGCAGGATGACTAAGCAGAAAGACATGACTATATTTTTCAAGATAGTTGATTTTGGCTGAAAATGGACTATCTTAGTTTTGTCTTTTTGCTCAGATAGAATACAGATGAGTAACTTGGGCTGCAGGTAATACTTTTTTCCCAGAAATGAAAAAATTACTCCACATCTCCATCATGAATGCTATTCCTACAAACTGGGAGAAGGACGAAGGAAAGATAGAATCAAATCAAAATTATTCAATATTGATGAAATGTTGTTGTTAAAATTTGATAACAACTTGACAGTCAGATTAGGATCTGGCTTCACTAAACATCAGGACTGCCTACGTGTGATTTTTGGTTTCGGGTAAATTCCAGGTCCTGGAGAGGCTGACAAATCCTGCATGGAAAAATTGATCAAAGAAGTTAAGCATATCATACTCTCTTGTTGTCTTCTTCACTATTCCCCCAGTACTGTTTCTGCCAACACTCCATCAGTAACAGGTTGAAGCTGGAAATAGTACAGATGTTATAGCACATTACAAATGAGATTTAATGAAAAATACCTAACACAGCAAGACAGCCCCACCACTAGGAGTAGTAGTTGCTCTTCTGCTGACTTGCTTAAATTTGCCCTGTAAAAAGCTTGCTTCTTTTTTAGTTTCTAATGTAAGGAGATTTCCAGGCAGAAGAAGAAAGGAATATCATATACTCAAGTACTTCTGAGATACACGTAGGAAGGAGAGCTGAAGCACTGAGCTTTTTCTGCTTGTGGTTTCTGCATATACCTCCTGCTGGCTCCCTCATATCCCCCTCTCTCCCTTGAGGTAATTGATATTGGATGACAGGAGAAAATTCTTCTCAGAATAAGTGGTAATGCATTGGAACAGACTGCCCAGGGAGGTAGTGGAGTCACCGTCCCTGGAGGTGTTCAAGAAAAGGGTAGATGGGGCATTTAGGGACTTGATTTAGAGGACATGGTGGTGATGGGTCAATGGTTGGGCTAGGTGATCTTAGAAGTCTTTTCCAACCTTAGTGATTTTATGATTCTATGAAACACAATAGAGCAAAAGCCCTGAGTCTTTCTGTGAAAACAGTTTTCTCCAAGGTTTGAAGGGAAGTGGCATATGAACAGTGAAAGCGCAGAGTATTTATAATGTGAAGATCCTTTGTTGTTGGGTTTTTACTGGTATGTTTCTTTTGTTTTCTTCCGGTACAGAGCAGCAGGAAGCATTAATAAACAGTACATGTTTTACTAGATGCTCCAAGAGCAGAGCAAATGCTTCTAAAGGGTATTCCCATTAAGAAGTACTTCTCAGTGTTCTGTGTGATCTGCAGCGCAGAGCCTTGAGGCTGTTGTTGCAGTCCATGTTCCTCTCATTGACACTTGCTGAATGTTTCTGGAGACCAAGCAGTGGATGTGAGGCAGTGGGTGATGCGTTTCAGCAGTGCTGACAGCGACAGCAGGTCACCTCTGCTGGTGCAGATATGAGTGCAACATGCAGACACTTGTTCATCGCTGGTGAAAATGCACCAGTGGTGGTGACTGTGCAGGCAAATACTGTTTTGTAGCTGAGAATTCGCTCTATTAAATAGTGTTAATGTGCTCTTTGCATCTGTTGTAGTTTCTATGGAAAGAAATAGGAAACATTATTTTCAGAATGACTGAGTCTCTAAAGGTTTTTTCAGGCTACAAATAGCAGAGGGATTCAAAACCCATAACACTAAAATGAGAGGTCTTTCTGCCCAACAGTACAACCCTTAGTAAAGTGAGAATATTACTTGTACAACGTACTTCCCATTGTGTTTGCTTAGTGTTAGGATCTTCTGCTTTCTAAATTCTGTGATTCATTTCTAAAGACATATGGCTCTGCTGTTTGAGTTATGTTGTCATCCGAGGAATGAACACACTCCACATGTAAAAACCATTCCTTCCCAAACACCGTTCTGGGCTTTCCTGCAGATAGGTTTGTTCAGCATCATCAGTGGCCAGCAGTCTGGTTTTTAAATCTCTTCTTACAGCTTCATCTCATGTAAATGAATAAATCCGACTGCCATGCCTCATAGGTAAAAAGGAACACAAGTATATTTATGTAGCAAAGTTCAGCAGACTCTGGTTTTAACTGCTAAGCACTCTGTCTAGAAATAAGCCCCGGCTTCCTGTCTGCTAGATTTATTTGTAGGCTCCTGGCAAATTACTCCCAAAGTGGAGTACTGCAAGTTCCATTCATTTCTCACATCGCTTTAGCACTGACTTCCTTGCATATGCCATGTGAAGTCATCCAAATACATTTGATTTGCTCACTCTCAATTTCACAGAAAGATATTGCCCTGTGATCCTGGCACCTACAGGGAACAAACATCCACCGGTGCTTCTGAATCAGGGGAGCTTGCTATGCTCCTATTGTTTTACCATACCAAGGCACTGCACAAGAAGAAAGAAAAAGACAGACTGTCATATAAGATATGGTGGAGTGGTGCTGTGAGTGCAGAGAGATCGAAAGACAGGCAAACGATCACCCTTTAACAGGAGTGTGAATCACATCCAGATGTGTGTGTTCAGTTCTTTCTCTGTCTGCTGTAACTCCTGACAAAATGCCATCAGTGAAGGCACCAATTACGGAAGCTGAATGTAGTCTATAGTTGCATCACAAAATGACAGTCTCTGTTTTGTCCCTCGGCTCCTATTCTGGAATGCTTTATCGTGGTGAACCACAACAGCGAGCCCAATTAGTGATGCTTGGAGGGAAAATGAAAATGTTTCATTTCATGAAGTCATCATCAGAAATGATGGATGCAATTAGAAGAGCTATTAGGATGCCCGAAGGCTTATGCTGGGAGGCTCCCAGCTGCACGCTCCCTGTGTTCAGTTCCATTTTCTGAACGTGTGTGTGAAAGATGAATGGATACAGGAATGTCTGAAAGAACAGGAGGATGAGGAAGAGGGATATTTAGTGCTGTCAAGCACCACCTACATAAAGCTCATCTGCTATTGTAATTTGCTGCCAAGACTGTCTGATGCCAGACAGCGATGGCTACATTCACCCATGATGTAACTCTGTCAAAGGCCAACAAGTTTTGCTACCCAAGGGATTAGTCCCTCTTAAATATTTTTCAGTGTTGGATGTGCTGCAGCTGACGTGTTAACAACCCTTGACATATGCTGCAGGAATATCTTTGCAAAGCAAGATACAGTAAATCTGTAATACAGCTCAATTAATATTAATTTACATTAATCAAAGAATCACTGAATGGCTTAGGTTGGAAGGGACCTTAAATCCCACCCAGTTCCAATCCCCTACCATGGGCTGGTTGTCACCCACCAGCTCAGGCTGCCCAGCGCCCATCCAACCTGGCCTTGAGCACCTCCAGGGATGGGGCACCCACAGCTCTCTGGGCAGCAGTGCCAGGGCCTCACTGTCCTCATCATGAAGAATATCTTATTTATATATAATAAATATCCATCCTCTTTCAATTAAAAGCTGCTACCCCTTATCCTATCACTATACTCACAGTCTCTCCCCAGATTTCCCACATGCCATCATAGAAACAGACACCCACAAAATTTAATAACAAAGTAGATCACAATGAGAAGTAATCACACAGCCTTGCTATGAAGATAATCCCAGTTCCAAAGGTGGAAATGTAAATCCGTGGGCTGGCTGGAAGCAGGCATGTGCAAGGTGGTAGGGAGAGTAGCCTACACGATGCTGATAGCAAGGCAGTGACCTCGGAAACA
Organism: Pavo muticus; assembly: GCA_016647715.1. Classification (NCBI taxonomy): domain Eukaryota; kingdom Metazoa; phylum Chordata; class Aves; order Galliformes; family Phasianidae; genus Pavo; species Pavo muticus. The sequence continues at coordinate 792,670 of JACDJE010000213.1, forward strand.
GAGGGAAGGTTTGAGCTGGTTCCTTTCTCACAACCACAATCCAGATGTATCAAGTCTCCAGCACAAGCCTGTTTGAACACTTGGTGAAGGACACCATAAAAAAAAGGACTGGATGAAGCTGATATCGTAATGCAATTAAGGACTGGGAAGCAGTCAGTCCGCTCTCTGCGTAACACCTGGTTTATGGTCTGGGGGAGAAATGACAGAATGTAAAGTATTTGGCACTTTTCCCTTTGTGGAGAAGTGGAGCTGAAAAAAGAAATGGGGAAATTCATTCAGGGAAAATGCACACAGAAAAGAAAACAGATTGAGACTCTTTATTTAAAAAGTCAATTTCTACACCACTGTAGAAGGCACACGTGACAACCTGAAATATGGGGTACAACTCTGGTTGGCTGTGCTGAGGAAATATTGGATTTTCCTGGAACATGTGCTGACACTCTAAATTGTGGCACCTGGGGAATATAGACCCAAATATAGATTTTGTTTTGTGAAGCCACTTCTGCAAGCTGAGCTGAAAAACCAGTCCTGCACCTCCCATCCCCTGCTGTCCGTGTGCTGGGCAGGAGCCTCTACTTACCCCTCGCTGAGCACAGGACACGGGGCATGACTAATCCCTGCTCGGTTTGATTTTATCAAGATCGTGGGGTTTCCAGCAGCGTATAAAGAACGAGGGCTCAGTGCACTGAGACTTCTGTGGGACAGCAGTGACACCTAGTGGCCACATGCATACCAGGTCCTGGGCAGCAAGGAGCTGTTCCACGGCCCTTGGAGATCCCCCTCAGCCTTTAGCTCCTGCCAGGCATGGGAAAGAGAACAAGGTTTCTGTAAGAGCAAGAGTGGGAGCATCAGTAGATATTTTCAAAGCACCTCCATTATTTACAGAAGGTTTTGCTCTGTTGAGTTTCCTACTGAGGAACACCATTTCCCTGTGGCAGTCTCCCTACTGGAGAAGAGGGCCGGGGGAAACCTTATTACTCCCTACAGCTCCATGAAAGGAAATTGTAGTGAGAGGGGGTTGGCCTCTTCTGCCAGGTAACAGTGATAGGTTGAGAGGGAATGGCCTTAAGTTGCACCAGGGGAGGTTCAGGTTGGAGAGTAGGAAATATTCTCAGAGTGGTAATACATTGATTGACGCAGGCTGCCCAGGAGGTGGTGGAGTCTCTGAAGGTGTTCAAGCACTGTGTAGATGTGGCATTAAGAGACATGGGTTAATGTGCACTGTGCTGATGTGTTGACAGTTGGACTAGATGATCTTAGTGGTCTTTTCCAACCTTAATGATTCTATGATTTTATGAAACAGCAACAGTGAGTTTCACTCCCGAAGTGAATGATGATGATGATGATGGTGGACTAGCCCCACTACAGAGGGCATGATGCCCAAACTGAGGCTGAAGCATACTGGTTTAGATCATGATGGTTGCTGGGTTTTGGTTTGAAATCCATGCTTGTATTTGTGTGCATAACAACCCATGGCCATTGTTCCACTTATCAGGGGTTGAAAATCTCATGCTCAAATTGTCCCAGCTAGCTGGCATGTTTGTTGCACCCTGTCCAGTTCATGGCTGCTATATCCATGTGCCTCAAATCTCTGTGGTCCCCCTGCTGCTTTGCTGGGTGATGGCTGCTGCAAAAGTACTTCTGATGTGACTAAATCCAAAGCTCAGCAGATATAGTCAATAAAAGTATCATGTTTATTACTAGGTTTGCATGAGGCAAACAGTTTATTTGTTTATCCTAGTGGATGATGTGCTTTTCAGAGGCTTATCTCTAATATTCACAGAATCACAAAATGGTTTGGGTTGGAAGGGACTTTTAAGATCATGTAGTTCCAACCCCCTGCTATAGGCAGGAACACCTCCCTCTAGACCAGGTTGCTCACAGCCCCATCCAGCCTGGCCTTGAATGCTTCCAGGGAGGGGGCATCCACAACCTCACTGGGCAACCTGTTCCAGTGTCTCACCACCCTCACAGTAAAGAATTTCTTCCTAATATCCAGTCTAAATCTACCCTCGTCCAGTCTAAAACTATTTCTCCTCATCCTGTCATTACATGCCCTTATGCTTCTTCTGCTGCATAGAAAATAAGGAACAAGTGCTGATTCTCTATCCCTGGAGGCACAAAAGGTCAGGCTGCATGGGGCTCTGAGCGCCCTCATCTAGCTGTAGGTGTCTCTGTTCACTGCAGAGGAGTTGGACTAGACAGCCTTTAAAGGTCCCTTCCAACTCAAAAGATTCTATGATTCTACCTAACAAATGGTAAGGAGATCTGAAGAAGACATTAGGAAATTTGGGGAATCTAAACCAGAGCAGGACTGCATTTGAGCTCTGCGGGGTACAGTCAGTGCTCTGCAAGCCCTAGGTAAATCATTTACAGGCAACAGCAGTGAGATGAAGGAGCTGTGGAGGGAAAAAGACAAATTAGGCCATGGGGAATGATTGACTACAGCTAGAGGTCACAAACCTTTGTAAATATATGGCAGAATTTGAGTTAATGTGGTGAAACATTTACAAAGCCTGAGTAGGTGGAAAGAAGAGGGTGGCAAAACTGGAAGCAGAGTAAAAGTTGAGAGTCATGTATTGGCAGGAGATGAGCAGCCCTGTCGCTGTCACAGAGAGCAGAGCTCAGCGCTGCCCCTCCGCTCCCTGTGAGGAGCTGCAGCCGCTGTGAGGCCTCCCCTCAGCCTGCTCTGCTCTGGGCTGAGCACACCACGGACCTCAGCAGCTCCTCACACACCTTCAGACCCTTCTCTATCTCCATATCCCTCCTGTGAACACTTTCTAATAGTTTTAGAGAAGTTCAGGAAGTTTAGTGTCCCAGACTGACACAGCCTCAAACAATCTGTAAATCATCTCCCTTTGGTTCACCATGTAGGAGATCCTACTAAGGAGGTGCATCAGAACCACCTCTTCAAAGACCTAGAAACTATGTGAAGGAACATATCTAAAAAATCAGAATGTACAAGAAATACAATCCAGACAGAACATGAGGACAGTAGGAAGGAAGACCAGCTTGCTAGAATTAGGGTGCAAACTTTCACAAAGGCCAGCAAATGAAAGAAGTGGTAAATTACAAAGAAATCAAAGCTGTGGCCTTCCAACTCGAACAGTTCTATGGTTCTATGATACAGGCCTCCATCTGGGCAGGAAGGAGCCAGAAATCTCCTCAAAGCTGTGAGGGAGCAGTGCTGAGGCACAGTTAACGCTGCTGAACAACCCAGAGCAAAATGCAAATAAAGTAAGCTGGCTGTGAGCACGGCAGCTTGCCGAAATGCACCACGTGCAGCTGACATGACAGAGCTTATCAGAGCTGTTCTGTCTGCCCGGATGCAAGATAACATCTGCATTTATGCTGCTTCAACAGAACAGTAGAAAAACGTGTCAGCTTATCATTGGTCTCAATGAAGTCAATGGGTTTTAGAGCTAAGTACATCATTTGATTTGACCAACCAGCAACAAGAAGGTCTTCTGTGGGCCTTGGGCAGTGTGTTAGCAGCACCAGTCCCCACAGTGTTCAGTCCTCAGACTTACACCAGGAGGAAACAGTTCCTTAGCGGCAAATCTACTCTGAGTCAAGACATGCCTGTTCTTCAAATATCATTGTATCTTATCTGCATATAGAAGAATAAAGCTTTCTCTTGAAAATCTTCATGATAACTTTCAAGATTAAAAAGTGCACTTTTCACATTAGAACTTACATCAATATATATTTTACTTCTAATTTGTGTAAACTGCATTTGCCACTTCAAAAGTGTCAAGAGAACAAGGTCCCAAAGGGCGGCAGGAGCCGAATGCCTACAGATGGAATATGGAAAGCACAGGGTGACATCTCAGAGCAGGTATTGTCTGCTTGCACATTCCACTCACATACCCTGAAGCCATGAACGTTAGCTGAAAACAGACAAATTTCCAGGTCTTCATGATTCTCAGGTTTTTTAAAACAGAATAGTGCTGATCCAGGGAGAAAAGAGGGCTCCTCTTCAGTGACTTCTGAGTCACCAGCTTTCTGCTCAGTTCACCAAGTGGAACATTTACAGTGCATAATAAAAGTCTGAGCACCTTAGGACTTAGAGAAATGTCTAGCTCTGTGCCTACCTGTATGACAACTCTGATTACATGTAAGTAACTGAGCAGCGGAATGTGTTGGTTATACGTAATTCCTGGTTGGTTGTACTTCATTTAGTGTAAGGACAAATGGGGCATGAATTATGCTAAACTGAACACGTATTGAACACTGATTTGAGGAGCGCATTCCCTGTGCATAGGGTGGAAAAAAGATTGACTCGGGAATAGGAGGGAATTTTGCTGTTCATCACTGCGAGATTCAATTTCCAGGGTGTAAGTGGGAGGTTTCTCCCACTGTCAGACCTGCAGACCTGTCCTCAGCAGGAATCCCACCTGGTGTGCTGGTTGGTGGCCCAGGATTGCCCTGGCTCTGCTGATGGATGGGGACTACAGATTCAGAGAGCATGTTTTCTCCAAACTGGTGTTCCCAGAAGGGAGAACTCCAATCCCTTCCCTCTCACTGCCACTGCCTGGATGAATGAGTAACAGCAGGTTAGTGGGCAGTGTGGTCTGCAGAGCCCACATGCTGGTTTCTCTCGTTTTGGTCAGTTGTTTCTCCTTTCTACTGAGTACAAATAACTTGTTTCCAGGAACTTTGAGTCTTGTGGTGTGGGAAGAACCACCTGTTAAAAAACACCAGGGAGGTTTTGTCAGCGAATTTCCTGTTCATTTATCTTCGTAGAAAAAGGACCCAAAAATTATTGAACTACTCCCTTGCTGATGGGTTTAATATGTGGCAAAAGTTACTGGAGCCGTCAGGAAAGTATTAGCGTGTGCTTGCAGCAGCCCGCAGAGATCTCATCTGAGGTCAAGGACTTTTTTTTTTGCCTCTCACTTGAAGGAACTGAGATTGGTGGCACATAGAGGAATAAATCTACAAGAAGGGTCGTAAGGAGGATCCAAGGAACTACAGGCCCATCAGCCTGTCTGGTCTTTATAACATCTAAAGGGGAAGACACACCTGAGTCTGGGAAAAGTTCATCTAGCCCTCAAGGTCTGAAAATGAGTATATTAGACCCACTATTTCTTACGGTAGATCAAGAATGTCTGACCTATATAATCTTAAATCACATTAGTTAGTTGCTATGGTAAACAATAACCATAGGGAAAATTTTGTAACATTGATAGAGATTACACTAAAATGATTACACACAGAAAAGTACAGATGCCAAATTCTGGACATTTGGGATATTCTTCTTATTTGCACAAATAAAATGATATTTCACTGCTGAATTTGGTACATGCTGTCTTTTCTTATTTTCTGAAAAGCAAAATCTCCTTGCATGTATTTGATGATGACATGCTTGTGGTGTTTGAATAAAGGAAGTACATTTTGCTTCTTCCATGCCTGTCCCATTGACTTGTCTGGAAATGCCTACCATGAACTTTTGTTAGGTAAACTAGTCACAGAGAGATAGCAGTGTGAATTCTGTTCTTCAGTGTTTGCACAAGCACTGTCAGCAGAACTAACACAAACACTCTTGGGAATTTGTTTCTCCAAGGTTAATGTCAGAAATGATTTATTGAAGCCTTCCTCCTGCTCACCAGCCTGGCATCCATCAAGTGAGCAAACAACTCCTCCATGAATTCAGAATGCTCTGAGGCCAGTCACTGAGCAAACACTTCAGATCGGGGTCAATATTTGGAGAGTAATCAATCAGATGCTATTTGTTCCCACAAAATGTAGGTTGAAATACCTTCAATCAAGAATCAATATCAGTGTTTTTGAAGATAAATCTATGTTTCCCTGTTGTTGCATTAAAGTTGCTCAGAGAAGTTGGTGAGATAATTGATCCCGCTGAAGTTATATTATATAGAATGATTTAAAAAAATAGAAAGCAACTTTTTAGTGAAATGACAGAAATTAACATGGCCTCTCTGCACATGCTGTCATTTTAAGAAGAAAAAGAACGTGGATGGTCTTCCTTCCTTCCTTCCTTCCTTCCTTCCTTCCTTCCTTCCTTCCTTCCTTCCTTCCTTCCTTCCTTCCTTCCTTCCTTCCTTCCTTCCTTCCTTNCAGCTTCTGGAAAGGGCAAACCACTCCGTGGAACTGTTTTTGCACAGGGACCTGGGTGCACTTGGTGGGTGATGGAGGAAAATGGGGACGTCCAGTGCATACCACAAGGGAATTTGATGCTGGGGGAGTGCAGTCAGTGATTCCATGTATATATATGTATATAGATATGTGTATACGTAATGCATGTTAATTATTGTTGTTCAGATAGTGCGTATGTAGTGCATGCTAATTACTGTTTGTTCGTATGTAGATATATGTTAAGCATGATGTGGTGATGTGGAATAAGGGGTGGAATGTTGTGGTTTGGTGATTTTTCTTTTGTGATCAGTATTCCACATCAGAACATCATGTGAACCAGTAGGAGTTAAAGAGTTAATGTTCTGGTTCCATTTACTGCCCCTTATGGGCATGTGGAGTATCCTGATGGGAGGAGAGGTGCGGCTTCCCTGGCGCGAAGAGGAAGTGGGGTGGAGCTCCGGACCGGACCGAGCGCCTGGCTTCCCCTGCTGCCCGGCTCAGCCTTCTCAGCTCGCCGCGGAGAACAGCACGTGGTTCCCTCGCGGTATTGTGGTTTGACTCGCAGTTTGGATACTCTTTTCTCTCTCATTTTGTTTGATTTAGTTAAATTTAGTAAATTACCATTCCTTCTCAGATCTAGTGCTGGTGCATTCCTTTTGTTAAACCCATCCACTAGCTCCCTGCCCTTCCCCCTCTCCCGGAGCGTGTGGCCCAGGGCCAGCCAGATCGCGCGGCAAACCGTTCGTACCCCTTCCTTTTTTTTTTCCTCGCTCTTCTGTTTTGTTTTGTTTGTTTTTTTCCCCGGGGCCTGTGCCCCCCTGTCACGGACTTGTATCCAGTGATAACCCGTGACACCAAGGGCAGGTCATGCCTGACAAATATGGTGGCCTTTTATGATGGAGTTAGTGTCACTGGATAAAGGAAGAGCAACTGGTGTCATCTGCCTGGACTTGTGCAAAGTGTTTGACACTGTCCCGCATGACATCCTGGTTGCCAAGTTGGAGAAAAATGGATGGATCAGTTGCTGGATAAGGAATTGGCTGGGTGGTCGCACTCAGGGAGTTGTGGTCAATGGCTCATTGTCCAAGTGGAGACAGATGACGAGTGGTGTTCCTCAGGGATCAGTGCTGGGACCCGTATTGTTTAACTTCTTTGTGGGTGACATGGACAGTAAGATCGAGTGCATCCTCAGCAAGTTTGCAGACAATACCAAGCTGAGTGGTGTGGTTGACACTCCAGAGGGAAGAAAAGATATCCAGAGGTACCTGGACAGGCTTGAGAGGTGGGCCCATGCCAACGTCATGAAGTTCAACAAGGCCAAGTGCAATGTCCTGCACCTGTTTCAGGGCAGTCCCAAGCACAAATACAAATTGGGTGGAGGACAGCCTGAGAGCAGCCCTGAGGAGAAGGATTTGGAGGTGTCAGTTGGTGCAGCCCAGAAGGCCAACCATATCCTGGGTTGTATCAAGAGAATTGTGACCAGCAGCCCCTCTGCTCTCATGAGACACCACCTGGAGTATTGTGTCCAGTTCTGGGGACCCCAACACGAGAAGGACATCGGGCTGTTGAAGCAGGTGCAGAAGAGGGCCACAAAGATGATCAGAGGGCTGCAGCACCTCCCCTATGAGGACAGACTGAGAAAGCTGGGACTCTTCTGCCTGGAGAGGAGAAGGCTCCAAGGAGACCATATAGCGGCCTTCCAGTACCTGAAGGGGGCCTTCAGGAAAGATGGGGAGGGACTTTTTAGAAGGATATGTAGTGACAGGATAAGGGCAAATGATTTCAAACTGGAAGAGAGTAGATTTAGACTAGATATCAGAAAGAAATTCTTTACTCTGAGGGTGGTGAGACACTGGAACAGGTTGCCCAGGGAGGCTGTGAATGACTCCTCCCTGGAAGCATTCAAGGCCAGGCTGGATGAGGCTTCCAGCAACTTGGTCATGTGGGAGGTGTCCCTGCCTATAGCAGGGGGTTCGAAAGAAGATGATCTTAAATGTCCCTTCCAACCCAAACCATTTTATGATTCTATGATAATTAGGTGATCATTTTGTAACTGAGGTTTCACAAATGGTGAAGAATCCATCATCAGCATGAAAACTGAGTTCTAAAGCCTCCAGGGAAAGGACCGCCTTTTAAAAATCTCTGTTTCTATAATGTCCTCCACACTGGGAAACCAAATCCTCTTTGAGTTCCTAGATTCCATCAAAATGTTTCTGTAAGTTTGTATTTATCACTCACACATTATTTATGCATTATAGGAGAGATGAAGTAAGATTAAAGCCCAATTTCTTGCCACTACTTACTTAGATCAGGACTTACTAAGACTACCATTTCTCTTTTTGAAATTCTATTCTAAAGGGCTAATTTATTAAACAGTAAGAATATGAAGGTACATTTTCTCAAAGACAAGAGCCAATCAACTACCAACCTGTAGTTATAACCTGGACTAGGGCAAGATCAAGCCTCTGCTATAAGGCTGGCAGAAAACCCTTTGATCAAGAATATGTGTAGCTTTGTAAATTAATAATTATAAATCTCAGACTGAAATGGAACTATTTTCTTTGAAAGTCCTTCAAATGATATGGTTGCACAAATTATGTGGAGCTATAAGAGAAGGAGATGTTGTTACAGCACAATCTCTAAATTTCCTTTGCTGGCTGGATAGATTTCTTTGGATCCAGGCATCTGAGAACTTGACCTTAAAAAGATTAAATCTCAAATGAATGATCTGCAATTAGAGATCATAAAGTCTTTTATCTTGGAAATAGTGATTTGAATATGTAAACTGAGACACTAGTAAAGACAACAACACAGAGCAAAATCTCTTTAGCTGCAGAGACTCCTAGGAACAAAATAATACAGTTTTTTTTCTCTTTCCACTTGGTATATGTATACGTGTGTAGCTGTATATATGTGTATAGACATGTACATCTGTGTATGTGTATATATTTCAGATTTATAAAGCCTTTAAGCAAACTAAAACTTATTCCTTGATCTGGTTTCCTAACTTCTCTTGCAGCCTAATATTTGAGATTATAGCTGAAGCACTGTGAAACCTACCAAAATGAGGGGTATTTAACAAAGTCTGTCTCCACCAGCTATTTTCCCCTTACTAAAGTGGAACACATTATGTCTGAGGCCACCCTGATTTTACTGAACTTGAAACCATTGCAGGGATTGAAAGCGACTCTGAAGCTCTGAGCATAAACCTTCTTCATTGTGTATATTAGCATGTCAGCTTTTGGGATAATCATCCAAATGTGGTGCCTATGTATTTGTGGTCCCGGGTGGTCAGCCTGTAATTTGAAGATTCACTGGTCTCATGAAGATAGCCCCAGAGGGAACAGTAACCATAATTGCAAGAGGCTGTTTCACTAATCCATGGTTAACAAATGCGAGCTAAAAGATAAATAAGTATCACACAAGCATTTCCTGGAGGTATATGAGCCATTTGTTCTGACTACTTTAGAGAGGAGTTCAAGAAAGCAAAAAAGATTTTGTGATCTAATCTTGTTTCAATTGTTAGAAAGGCTCTGGAAATTCTTCCTTCCTTCCCTCCTTCCTTCCCTCCTTCCTTCCCTCCTTCCTTCCCTCCTTCCTTCCCTCCTTCCTTCCTTCCCTCCTTCCTTCCTTCCTTCCCCCCTTCCCCCGTTCCTTCCTTCCCCCCTTCCTTCCTTCCCTCCTTCCCCCTTTACTTCATAGAATCATAGGTTAGAATCACAGAATCGTTTGAGTTGGAAGAGACCCCCAAAGGCCACCTTATCCAGCTCCTGTGCAATGAACAGGGATGCCTATAGCTAGATCAGGTTGCTCAGCCTGACCTTGAATGTCTTCAGGGACAGGACTTCCACCACCTCTCCAGTAATCTGTTCCAGTGCTTCACTACACTTATAACAGAAAACTTTTTTCTTATATCCAACCTAAATCTCCCTTCTTTTAGATTGAAATCATTTCCCTGTGTCCTATCACAACAGATGCTGCTAGAGAGTTTGACTCCTCCTTACACACTATAACATGTTACACTCTAGTTATAGCCAAAACCACTTTTCCTTACCCCCAGCAGATGCTATGTAGTGCAAAACATCAAACAGCCACCTGGGATGGTGGCTTGAAGCTGGCAAATGCCTCCAAACCAACATCAGATAGAGCCAAAATCCTGGTTTTGTCCTGTTCACATGCAAATTTAAGGACATGATTAGAGCATAGTAAGACATGAATAAAACAGAGCTACAAGTATCAGCTGTGGACAGACATGAACTGTGCAAATGGCTGCAGTTATTGAAAATCTTTCTCTCTGAGTTTCAGGAATTGCCCCCTCTGTGGGGACAGCAATGAACTGTGAGCAAGACCAGCTCTGAGGTGCATTCCCCATCCATGGGTCATCCTGGCCTTGTGATAACACCTGTGTTTCATCTCCACAGCCTACCCCAAAGGCCCCAGAATTTATTAACATGGCACAGTTTCCCATGCTCAGCAACCACTTCCTTTGTAAAAAGAGGATTAATTATTTAACCTGAGCTGTGTCTTAAGAATATGATTCTGCTGTACAAATGTCAGATATGCATGGTTACATTGGTTAAAAACAACTTCTAGCGGACCAGTCAAGTTTGCACATAGGTTGGGACCAGTGAGCTGTAGAAGTCAGATGGAGACAGGACCTTGCAGCGTGGTTTTTCAATAAGGCAGACTGATCTCCTCTCTCTGAAGAAATCACTTTCCTTCCTTAAGTGAGTGGTGATGAGCCAGTATCCAGTGGGGAATGGGATGAGAAGGGTCAGGTTTGGGTGTTGCTGCCTATGTATTCACTCTCCTGACCAACCTTTTGCCTCTTTGAGCCAACAGATCCCCCATGCTCTTGGCCTTTATGTTGCTGTTGAGAGAGAAGCTGGATTGTAGGCAAGGCTTTTAATCTTGAGCAACTCCAGCAGTAGCATTTCAAAGCCTTGCACTTCTTCAGTTGCTCTGGTAGAGACAGAAGTGTGGATTACCCTGCAGAGCCCAGCTCCAGCTCATCACTCCCAGGAGCCCCGGCAGCTCCTGGCTCCTGCTCTATCAGCCCACCACAGCCAGTCCAATCTGTGTGACACAAGACAGCAGCTCGGTAGCAGATTTGGGAATGGGACTGGAAGCTCTCAACCCCACACCAGAGCCAGCAGTGGGAGGGAGCACAGCTCTTGGAAAATCCATATGTTGAGGACTGGGCTGGTGGCCACATCTGTCAGACTGGAAATTTCAGAGCCAAAAAGGAAGAAGTGCCTGATGTCCTGAGGCAGAGGAGGGATGAGGCTCTGTGCCATGTCCTGGTGCACCCTGGAGCTGGCAGCCATGCAGACTCCAGCACACACAGATGCTGCTCCCCGGTGAAATCCAGGAGACCTCAAGGTCTCCCAGCAGCAAGCCCCAGAGCATCACAGGCCACACTGAGGGCTGCCTTTGTCAGTGCTGACAGGATGAATTACCCACATGTCAGGATGAGACAGCCCCTTACCCTGCACCAGTTATAAAACTGTCCTCTAGGGAAGCAGGGATGGCTCTTTTCTTCTTTTGGCTCTGCTCAGGCCACAGCTGTAGAAACAATTGTTTTGTGAGAGAGATGGTGTTATTGTTTGTCATCCTTTCATACATTGGGGCCTCTGCAGCTGATTTTCAGCATTATATATATATACATTCCCTCCTCCTCTGAGGATCACTGTTTCTCATTTCCAGGCCTCTTCCACACCCCCCTACCTTTCAGAAAGATGATGCAGTTTTATTGTGGATCTCCAGCGCGTTACTCTGCAAATGCTTTCTGCTCTCTGCCTGGAGCCAGGCGGCTTCTTCCCACCCCTGACAAATGGCAGCAGAAAGAAGAAAGGCTATCTCAGGCCAGGGGCCTCCTGTGCTGCTGTGCTTCCCCAGTCCCTTTTCTTTATAATATAACTATGTGAGGATGAGGAGGAGATGGTGTAAAGTCTTCTGAGTGAACTTTTCTGATATATGTGATTCTGGTTTCAGCCACCAGCAGCTTCCCTTGCTGCAGCCAGGGGAAATCTATTCCTTTTATAGAATCACAGAGACATTAAAGTTGGAAAGGACCACTAAGGTCACCTAGTTCAACTACCAACCCATCCCCACCATGCCCACTAACCATGGCCCTCCCACATCTCTCCATTTCTTGAACACCTCCAGGGACAGTGACTCCATCACCTCCCTGGGCAGTCTGTGCCAATGCATTACACTCTTTTGGAGAAGAAATGTTTCCTGATATCCAACCTGAACCTCCCCTGGTGCCACGTTAGGCCATCCCCTCTCGTCCTATCGCTGTTACGTGGGAGAAGAAGCCGACCCTCCCCTCGACACAGCCTCCTTTCAAGTAGTTCTAAGAGCGATGAGGTCACCCCTGAGCCTGCTCTTACAGACTGAACAATCCCAGTTCCCTCATCTGCTCCCCATCAGATTGGTGCTCCAGACCACTCACAGCTTCGTTGCCCTTTTCTGGACACGCTCCAGGGCCTCAATGTCTTGTAGTGAGGGGCCCAAAACTGAACACAGTACTCAAGGTGCGGCATCACCAGAGCTGAATACAGAGGGATGATCACCTCCCTGCTGCTGCTGGCCACACTACTACTGATAGAAGGCAGCATGCCATTGGCCTTGGCCACCCGGGCACACTGCTGGCTTATGTTTAGCTAAGCATCAACCCAACACTCCCAGCTCCATTTCTTCCAGTCTTCCAGCCACTCTGCCCCAAGCCTGTAGCGAAGCACACGGCTGTTGCGAACGAAGTGCAGGACTCGGCACTTTGGCCCTGTTGCCACCTCCTACGTTTTCAGGTCATTTTTACTTTCCTCTCTGAGCAACCTGACGTTGGTTGCCCCGAGCCCTGCGCAAGGAGAAATTCACAGCAAAAGACCCCCAGAGCCTGCCGGTGCAGCGCGGTCACGGCGCGAGGTGGCCACTAGGTGTCACCCGCTGCTTGCTGCTAACGAAAGACCCGAAATGGAAAGAAAACCAACAAAACCAAAACACCCAAAAGCCCATAAAAATTCATAAAACCCACCCAGTTCCTACGCCTTGCCTTGAGCGGGTTGCCCCCCACCAGCTCAGGCTGCCCAGGGCCCATCCAGCCTGGCCTTGAGCACCTCCAGGGATGGGGCACCACAGCTCTCCGGGCAGCAGTGCCAGGGCCTCTCTGCTGTCTGAGTAAGGAGCTACTTTATGGCCAATCACAATCTCCCCTCTTTTCTTCTTGTCCTATTACTATGAAACTGTGTAAAAAGAAGGCCTCCCTCCTGTTTGTAAGTTCCCTTTATGCCATGGATGCCCAATCTTTCAGCTTGCCTGGGCTACAGTACTGAATGAAGAATTGTGTTGGGCCACATATAAAATATATAATATAGTTAATGTATCTAAGTAACAAAACTTCTATTTATTAAAACAGAAAAATGGCGGGCAACAAAAACATAAAACTAGGGAGTTGGACACATGTAGTTTAGACAATGAGGTCTCCCCGGAGCCTTCTCTTCTCCAAGCTAAACAAGCCCAGTTCCCTCAACCCTTCCTTATAGGAGAGGTGCTCCAGCCCTCTGATCATCTTTGTGTCCCTCCTCTGGACTCGCTTCAGCAGCTCCTCATCCTTCCTGTTCTGGAGGCCCCAGGCCTGGATGCAGTACACCAGATGGGGCCTCACGAGGGCAGAGCAGAGGGGGACAATCCCCTCCCTGTCCCTGCTGCCACCCCTCTGTTGGTGCAGCACAGGATGCTGTTGGCCTTCCAGGCTGCAAGAGCACGCTGCCAGCTCATGTCCAGCTTTTCCTCCACCAGAACTCTAAGTCCTACCTATTGGTCTAATATGCTTAATGGCAGGCTGCTTCTCTGTATAACAGTTTTTAAAGCCTTAATACATTAGAAGCCTACATTTTTTCAGGAAGGATGTTTTCCTTTTCCTCAGAGCAAGCTCAGGAAATGAGAGAAGTGGTCAGGAAGCCAGCTAAGCACCAATGCAAACATAAAGTGAAGAGCCACGGGTAATTTTCTTCAAATATTTTAAAGCACTGATTAAAAAAAACGACAAAATTAATACTGAATCTCCCTCTGAAGCATATCTCATTAGTCTGCTCATTTGCTTTTGCCAAGCAGATGCAGCAAGGACCAAAATAAAATGTTACAAATTACAGTGAGTTTTGCAGCACACTAATATTTGTGTTTGGGATTTAACCTGTTTCCTCTGGTGTTGTACCCAACGTCTCACACACGGACGGTCCCCACTGTCCAAAAAACCCCCATGAAAACTGAAGAACAGCTGTTTCTCAGTGATCCCTTATCATGTGAGCCCTCGTTTGCTGCCTCTGCCCTCTGAGCCACCTCTGTGCTACGTGGTAGGCTGTTCCCAGAGTGGAAAACAAAACATCTGGCTGTCAGCAACACAAGGCTGCTGCAACAGCTGGAGTTAGCCAGGATACTGCTGGCAAGTACGATGAGCCCAATTAGCCCAAGTGTGCCAAAAATGTGCTGTTGAGCATCAGAGGGGAGCTGCTACAGGGTTGTGCCACGGGGCTCTCACCCATGGGTGAGCAGTTCAAACCTAGACTTGATCATTCCAGTGGAAGCAACAGACTTGGGTTCCCAGCAGCCTCACCGGAGGCTTTGCAGCTCCGGCCTTGCAGGGAGGAAGAGGAGGGCTCAGGGAGCAGCTCTGCAGTGCTCTGCCTTCAAGGAGCCAAGGCAACATAATCCAGACAGTTCATGTTGTCTCATTTGTGGCCGCACAGCTCTTTGAGAGGTCGCATGAACCAGATCTCAGACACAATCCAAGTTAAGAATAACTTGCAACATAAAATGGTAAGTCTGGATGTTATTTTTAACCCAGAACTTCTTTGCTGCTCTCTCCTGCAGCTCAGTGCCACATGTAGCTGGACAGACAAAATTAGGAGATGAAATGTAGTGCAGTTACAGAAGTTGATGTTCCTGAAGGTCCTTTCCAAGCCAGGTGATTCAGATTCTCAGAATGGGTGGCTGAGGAAGGACAGTGTGTTGGAGACCTCCACAATAAAGGCAGCATCTCGTGACACCACTCTTTCACATCACTGGGACTCCTGAGTTCTGGCTGCAGAACTCTGCTCTCCTTCACTATGAACTTCTCAACACTTACTCTTTAAAGAGAGCTTTTACAAAACAAGATAAAGCCAAACAAGCATACAAAACCCCCAAACACAAATAGCAGAACAACCACAACCCCTCAAACATTACTTCTGAGGTTTTTGATAGGACAAGAGGTAACTTTGGTTCTGCCAGGGGAGATTCAGGGTGGGTATTAGGAAAAAATTCCTCTCAGAGTGGTGAGGCATTGGCACAGGCTGCCCAGGGAGGAGGTGAAGTCACTGTCCCTGGAGGTGTTCAAGAGCCGTGGAGATGTGGCACCGAGGGACGTGGTTTAGTGGTCACAGGCATGGGCTGATGGTTGGACTAGATGATCTTACTGGTCTGTCCAACCTTAATGACTCTATGATTCTCCATTCATGCCAACAAATCCAGTATGAGGCAGATTCCCCCCTTCCCAGAAGCTCTTTAATGTTTGTTATGTATAACTGTAGCTATATTAAAGACTCCTAATTATAAGTTTCAAATCAGAGATCTCATTAATCCCCAGCTAAGAACATTACCGTGATGAGCTGCCAAAGGCATGAGGAAATCACCCTAATTATCAGTTTTAGGTGCTGCTCTTCAAAACTTGATTAGCTATAGATACACAGGTGATAATTCCTACTGTCTTTATAGCACATCCTCGCTATTATCCACTGTAGTCTGATTTAGCTCCTTATTAGAATAACACTATGCTAATTAAGCAATCATGCATACAGAACATTTCGTGATGCAGATGATTAAGTGGGTTAAGATGATGATTAATATGACAAACTGTGCTATCAGTGTCAAAAGAAACTGGTGAAGGATGTACACAAAAAGAAGGAACTCTCACCTAACTGGTGAGCAGGAGTGTCAAAAAGGAATAAAAAGTAAGTGGAGCATTAAAAAACCAAGAAAATAAGCTTTAAAAAAATGCAANAAAAAAAAAAATAATCCAGAAAACAAACCCAAAACAAATAGAAGAGGTTTAAAACAGATAGATTTGTTGGAGGCACCGCCTGGATATCGCAGCTAGCAAGCAAACAGAAGAAAAGGCATTTAGCGAACGCTTCGGTTCGCGGTCCCCCGAGCACGGCGTGCTCCTCTCTCACTGTAAGGCCGACTACTTTCTTTTTCTTGCAGCGGCAATACAACATCGTCGCTTTCTCCGCTCTTCGGAGCGCTCGCACGCAGCTCCGCGCCCGTCCCCGCGCCCCGGCCGGTGTCACCGCCGCGCTCACTCCCGGTCCCGGACCCCCCCCCCGGCCGAGACTCACCTGGAGCTGGCTGGAGCAGCCGTACTGGATGAGGGGGGTGAAGGTGGTGAGCTGCAGCTCGGCGTCCGCCTGCAGCTCGTGGCCCACCAGGTTGGGCATCTTGGTGACATTGTAGCCCAGGTTCTGGCACATGGCGATGCGGATGGCGTCGCAGCGCCGCTCCTCCTCGTCGCCGAAGCCCCGCGCCCCGCCGAGCAGCCCGGCCAGCAGCAGGGCCAGCATTCGGCCCCCGCCGCCGCGCCACTCCATCGCCCCCGGCCCCACCTGCCCCGACCCTGGGCTGCGGGCTGCGGGCTCCGGCCCCGGCCGCGCCGTGCCGCACGGGCCGGCTCCAACGGGGAGGGGCCGGGGGCGGCTCCGCTCTTAAACCGCCGCGCCAAGAAACTGCCCAGGGGAGGGACGTTGCCTCCTCGAGCCGCAGCCTCCTCCCAGCGCCGCCGCCCCGGGGATGTACCCCGCGGTGCCGGGGAAGCGTCCCGCTGCGCCTCGCTGCCGGGGAGCTTTGTCGGCAGCGCCCGCTGTCAACACCAGGCGCTCGTTCGCTGCCTCCCGCCCTTCGGGGCGGTGTGCCTGCTGTCTCCAGCGTGCGTCCCCGCCAGGCCGAGGCGCGAGGCCCGCTCCCACGCGGCACTGCCGGCCCCGGGGGCTCCCCGAGGGCGTGGCTGCCCAGGGGCAGGGTGAGGCCGAGCGCTCCTCAGGCTGTGGGCAGAGTCGGGCCAGTTTCCGAGGTGCGGCCTTCCCTCCCTCATGTGTCCACTTCACAGAGTGACAGAGCGGTTTGGGTCCGAAGGAACCTTAAAGCCCATCCAGTTCTAACCCCTGCCACGGGCAGGTTGCTGCCCACCAGCTCAGGCTGCCCACGGTCCATCCAACTTGGCCTTGAACACCTCCAGGGATGGGGCACCCACAGCTTGGTCCAGAGCACAAGCCTAACAGGGAGCAGCTGAGGGAACCGGGGTTGTTTGATCTGGAGAAGAGGAGGCTCAGGGGAGACCTTATCGCTCTCTAAAACTCCCTGACAGGAGGTTGTGGCAAGGTGGGTGTTGGCCTTTTCTCCCAGGTAATAGCAATAGGGTGTGAGGGAATGGCCTCAAGTTGTGCCAGGGTTCAGGTTGGATATTAGGAAACATTTCTTCTTCTAAAGAGTGGTAATGCATTGGCACAGGCTGCTCAGGGAGGTGGTGGAGTCACTGTCCCTGGAGGTGTTCAAGAAATGTGTACATCTTGGTCCACCTGGGTCATGGTGTTCCTTTGTGGGCAGCAAGAAATGAGGAGGGCACTGCTATCAGTAGCTCATGGTATTTGTGTAAATCTCATAAGTACGTATGGATGTAGAACTCATGAATGATGAGAGAAAAGGGCTGTGGGATTGAGCTGTGGAGTGTCAGCAGGAGGATGGATTAAGAGCAGACAGATGAGGCTTGCGCTCCACATAATTTACACCTGTAATAAAATCTGGTAGAGCTGGTTGTGCCTTTAGCAAAAATATGTCATCTATTAATGAATTGTTTGTAAAGCACTTGGAAAATGTTTGTAGAGCCCGGTTAAATGACCTCTGGCTGGGTGCGTGTCGCTGTGCATGCAGTGAGGGACACGTGCGGGTGCTCTGTCACAGAGCTGTGTGTCCATTTGTGCCTGGTCATGGCGCTGACTGATCTTCTTCCTCAAGTGCTAGGGATAGTGTTTTAATGGACGTTTCATGAGCGCAGGTATTTACATAGCCCTCATCACCCTGATGCTTAGCTCCAATAAAGTGACTGTGGCCTTATAAAACCCGTGCGAGGCAGACAAGTTATATTATCTTAACTTTTTTAACACAGGGGCAGACGGTGCTGTGGTCCCAAGGTCGTGCAAGGAGCCTGCAGTGCAGTCAGCAGCTCAACCCATATCTGGTGAGGGCCATATTTACTCATAAGCATTGCCTTCAGTGACTAGCAGTGCTCAGCTGCTAATCTCGGTTGGTGATAATGCTGTGAACGCACACAGTGTACTGCAAATGTCCACTGAGCTGTTCCCAGCCCCACCGAGAGCGTGATCTAAATCAGACAGGGAATGGGCACTGGGCATTCCATACAGGCAAACACACAAAAGCAGAAGGCAGAGCCTCCCATAGGAGAAGTTGTGGTCTAAATTATGTAGGTAAGGAGACTGGAGGGAGGAGGATCACGGTGACCCTAAAAGCTATGAATCTCTTTCTTCGTATCATAAAATCATTTGATCTAGAAGGGACCCTCAAAGGTCATCTAGTCCAACTCCCCTGCAATGAACAGGGACACTTACAGATAGCTCAGGTTGTTCAGAGCCCTGTCCAGCCTGGCCTGAATATATGAAAACCCTTTGCATTTGCAGACTGCCGTGGCAATTAGGCACTGTAGTGGGGTAGACCAGAGCAGACCTTTGCCTAATTCCCAGGAAACAATTTGCCTGCTGCACATTCAGCAAAGCCCTCTGCCGATGGACCTGGTCCTTTGACTCAGTGGAAGGGACAGAAGGACATGTTAGAGCTGCAGTGGGATACAAGTGTCTCTTAGAAGAAGAGCACCACCCCCCCAAAAAAAATAACTACCACTATTGCTTTTTCTTTGAGAACACAAAAATAAATATTAGGAAGTGCTACACTGCCATGTTTGCTTTGGAGAGTCTTTTAGATAATGGGAATTAGTTTTCAAAACAAGAACACTGGCAAATCATAGCAGAGGTCTGAGTTGGAAAAAATGGTAATTACACTGCTTTGAACCTTGTGCATATATTAAGAGTGATTAAATGTCACCACGATAAGCATGTGCATAATAGCTTATTGAAACAGATCAAAGTAAGAAACCTCTGGGATAGTTGGTGTAGAGATTCTTAGATTACTGGACAGTTGTGAGATTCTGGCCTGAGTCCTGCACAGCCCAAGCTGTGTTATTTCCTTGTTTATTATTTGAATTGCTATATATATATATATTTTTTTTTTTTTGGAAGAAATCTGGTTTTGATGTTGCCTTCATTAAAGAATCAGCTGCTAAGAAGCTCCCTATTTATTGTGGCTGCCAATAATTATATCTGGTTTCTAGTTTGAGTTATCTCTGCTTCCAGCCTCTGACTTTTGTTGTATCTTTAGTGGCCAGGGTGAGAAGCCATTCCCAAGATCATCCCCATGGGTAATGTCAGATCAAATAAGTCACCCTTTGGACTTTTTGCTGTAGGCAAAATAGATTGACCTTCCTGAGTTTCTTACTGCAAGGTGTCTTTTCCAGTGATTTAACCATGCTTTTGATTTTAAAGGAGTGAGATTTGAGCCTGACTTTTCATCCCTTTAGAGTCAGCTAAGACAAGCAAACAACTGCAGGGGGCAACTCACATTATAGGAATTACATGAATATAAAATATTGCTTATAGTCTGTTATGGTCTTTCCATTATTGTAATTTTCCTCTGAAGTTTTTATGTGTTTTTTTGCATATTTACTTAAGCTGCAAGCATATTTCTTTGTCACAGAATGTCTCCAGTATCTCAGATTCTTGCAGCAGGCGATCTGAGAAGATTCATAACTGAATATTTTCCAGGCATCAGTGTTATCCTGAACGCTGCTGTTAGAACGTGGTTTGGCTCTCCAATAGGAGCAACACTCATGTCAGACATGCAGGTCTTCATTCCTACACGAGATCAGCCTGCTTGTACATCTGGGGATGCTATCTGCCCTTTAGACCACAGCCTCACACCAAGAGCCACTACTGCTTGTGGGCAGACCTGAGGAAACTCAGGCACCCTATTGATTTCTTTTCAAGTGTGGATACCAAATTGGGATGTGATTTCCTTAGCCAAATTTAGATGTCTACTTTTGGTCAGGTGAATTTCATTCTAAAAAGCTAGCCCAGAAGTGCAAGGTCACTGGGAGATGTCTCATGGTGGCTGGCTAGTGGCCACTCCTGGGACACAGAGGGAATTGACACTGCCATCCCACAGGTTTCTGACAAAGTTCTTGGATACAAGTGAGCGAAAGAGGCAGGTTTTTAACATGTGCAACTCCTAGAGCTGTTCTGGAACATCTCCTTATATTACCACTGAAACCATAAGATTGCATTTATCATTATTAGTCAGTTCTCTCTGACTTATCCCATCTATGTTTTCCAAAACTCAGCCAAAATGTCTGTTGGACATTTGTCACTTGCATCGTTTATTGACAGTTCCACAACTTCCATCTCGTAACATAGCAGTACCATTTGTGGCTTTGTCTTGGTTTACGTAAAACTCCATCGTCTTTGACCACCTGTCCATTAATTTTCTCTTTTTGCCTATTTTATAACGTTCTTTTAACTCCTTTTGTGTTTGTTTTCATTCAACTCAGTGTCTTCTTTCTCCTGTTTATCACTGATGTTTTTCTTAACTTTATAGTTTTAACGATGTTATTAAAGGTGTTTTCTTTAATTTTCCACCTATACATTTAGCTGAATTTTTAAAATCAAGGTAAATCGCTTTCATAATGGCTTTTCTGGAATCTAGTAAAATGTTTACAGTTGATTCCTAGTTACTATTCACATGCTTGTTATTCTGTACTTTGAGAGGCTGACCTTTTTAAAGCAGGAAGTATGTCTCTGTTTCGACATGGCTGTAGCCTCCTTTAAGATACTGCTGTGCAGCTGAGCTGTGACACATCCATACAGTATCTGAATTCACATGTGTAATTCCTTGCATGCCAGCATGGGTCAATAATTGCTCCATGACCCCTGAAAGTCAATAAATGTTAACTCAGTCTGCACAGAGACCTCAGACTTTGTTTTCACAGCATAGTAAACAGGAAATTTCAGCGCTGTTTAATATGCACCATTTCAAGAAACCATTTGCATTTAGCTATCATCCAAACGGGTGCCAGTGCTAGAAAATTTCCCAGGTTATTTGTGTGGGTGGAAATCTAGAAGACACAGGTGTATCACACACACCATATAATGGGACAACGAGAGCAAAGCTGGCCATAACTTTCGTAAGATGACAGGTGTTCATATGCAGGTCACTTTATCTATGTGCTTGTACTTTTCATGCAAGTATTTCTCTTTCTTGGCTTAAGAATATGTAGAATATTTTTTAGCAGGTTTCCCACAGCCCCTTTCCTCTGACAATGAAGGATTCACGTATAGAATCATCATAGAATGGCCTGGGTTGGAAGGGACCTCAAGGATCATGAATCTCCAACCCCCCCACTACAGGCAGGGCCACCAACCTCCACATTTAATACTAGACCAGGCTGCCCAGGGCCCCATCCAACCTGGCCTTGAACACCTCCAGGGACGGGGCATCCACAGCCTCTCTGGGCAGCCTGTTCCAGCACCTCACCACTCTCATAGTAAAGAACTTCCCCCTGACATCCAACCTAAATCTTCCCTCCTTCAACTTAAA
>JACDJE010000213.1:818510-1091379 GCA_016647715.1 Pavo muticus
AAAAAAAAAAAAAAAAAAAGTAAAAAATGTAGACAGTAGGTTGAATTGTTGAATTTGTGGTCGTGCTGCCTTTCCCCACCAGGCACCAGGACCCAAATTCTCTGCACATCTCTGGGTGCACACACTCTAACACATAGAAAGAAAGCACAGCTTTACGCAGAGCCCTGCTTTCACCCAGAGCACTGCTAAAGCAGCAGTTGTGTTTCCATGTTTTCACTCCCGTTTGGTGCTGGTGACACACTGGGACAAGCCCAAGCACACAGCACAGCACAGCCTCCCCAGGCAGCGCTGGGTCCCGCACACCACCTTGGGAAAGCTTTCTCTTTCCACCCCCTGTGCAAGCACTGAAGCATGTACATACTTTGCTCTTGCCCAACGATGTTTTGTTCCCAGCTACTTCCAGTTGGCAAAGGCGCTCTCCCAACCCACATGAGATGCAAACTCTGCTGCTTTAACCCGTTTGGGCCATGCATTCGTTGCAATGTGAACACTTCTTCCTTCAGGAGCAAAACGTTTGCAGCAGTGGTGCGACAAATTTAGGGAACAAAGTCACTGAGAACATGAGGGCTGCCAGGAACACCCCGGTTATCCACAGAGGTTAAAGCTTTATTTTGATATAAAAATTAAATAGCAAAGTTTGTTTTATTTTTTACAGTGATAAATTAGAAATTTACAGTACATACATCAAAGCAGATATATTTTCTGTACACACCAAATAATCAGTGTCTATTTCCTTAGAAATTCAGATAAAGGAGTTGACTTGTCTGCTCGACAAAGGAGCTTGTACCTCTCCAGAAGATGCTCCTGAGACCTGCTGTCAGTGGAGGGGGGCTGAGGGACACAGCACAGTGCCAGGAAGGTGAGGACCGTAAGGTCTCTGTTTAACTGCAGCAACTGAATGTCCGGGACAGGATTAGTCACACATTTTTTGGCTTTAAACTCTTAACAACGTTGAAATGAGAGAATGTACGAGTTGCAGATACTTTTGTAACTGCTGGGTTTGGGGTTGTCTGCTGTGACTTCCCACTCAGCATCCCCAGAGCAGGGCAAGGTGAATGCACATGGATGCCCAGAGAGGTGAGGGATGCCCCGTCCTTCAAAGAATTCAAGGTCAGGCTGGATGGGGCTCTAGTTGATCTAGTTGTAGATGTCCTGCTCATTGCAGGGGAGTTGGGCTTGGTGACCTTTAAGGGTCCCTTCCAACTCAACCAATTCTATGATTCTGTGATTTGTGGGATGTGGTTTTGTTGCTGCTACAGCTGATGTTGCTTTGGGGCTGCCACAGTGGCCCTGGGAACATGTTCCTTCAGGGACAGCAGCTGGCCCCCACCTCCTGCCAGTAGCATTTGAATGCCTCATGCTGGTCCCCAGCTCCCTCATGAGGCTAAGCAGTGCTGTCATCATTTCATTCATTTCCAATGTCCCCAACCAGTCAGGATATCCGTCTGTCACAGTCTACAGGGTCACAGGCAGAGATCTGATAACAGGAGTACTACTTAACATCCACTTCTGTGTACATAACACAGTTAAAAATGCTGTTTATTGGATCAGTCAGGTCAAACAGGAGTCGTGTCAGCCAGGAAACTATCCAAACCGCTTCAGATTGAAGGACGCTTGAGTGAATGTGACACCTTGGCACAGCCTGACGCTACGCTGCAAGACAAGGCTCATACTGTGTCCTCACCCTTTGCAAGTTAAAATACAGCTGCTGATCACACATCCCTTGCTGCGATGGGAGATGAAGCACATGGCGGAGAGGCTGAGCCATCTGAAGATTTCCGACTTGCAGAACTCCTTGCCCACACAGGAATAACCAGATCCAAACACAACACTAATGCTGAGAGAATTTAGAGAGAGGATCAAAAGGCCCAGACGGTATGCAGTGCTGGCCGAGACAATGGCTGCACATTGAGCAGAATGTGTCAAGTTGTCACTAGTTCTGCTGGAGAGGGAGCCCAACCACAAAGACTGCAATTAGGGTTGGTTTGTTTTTTTCAGTGTCTTTTTTTTTTTTTTTTAATATGCTCTAGCACATGTTTCAACATTGCCAGTGAAACAATACACGCTGCTGGGACAGAGCAGGAATGAACTGTGGTTTGGGAAGCACATGGGCACCTGTAGGAAAAGTGAGGGCTGTACTAAAGCAGTGTGTGCATCTCAGCTGCCCTCGAAGATCACAGCAGTCAGGGCACTGGGGGATGCCCAGCAGCTAAGCAGAATCCACACAAACAAAGCAAAAGTTTGAGCTGAAGGTCCTTCAGAAGGACAGAGCACTGAAACAGCATTCTCTTAAATATTTATTGGTTATTGCTGCTTGCATCGCCTTTCTTAACAGCCAAACAAGTCCCAGACACAAGGTTCAAGCTCCCCGTGAGCACAAGCCAATGCCTCCTCAATTAAAAGGATAGGAAAACTTGGCAGTGGCTGTGAAACAACATTATTTGTAAAGAAGTTGGATCTCTTCTCTTGGATCCCTTTCAAAAAACTGACAATGTCTCTGTCGTTCCTGAGGACTGAATGCCTGCACACATTCTGTATGCATCTATGCAAAATAAAATAAAATAAAACCACTCCATCGCTGTCAGTGAGCAACTGGAGCACCGTTCTGAGGCAATCAGCTGTACTGCGATGTCATGGACTGAGAATGTTCTTTTAATTGTAACTGACACACATAATTATACAACTGATCTGTGTGAACATGAGGTTGCCAAGGAACTCAACGTTTCGCTTCCCCCAGACTGGCGTCTGCAGAGATACCATCACGCTGAACGAAATATATTAAGACTTAATTGCTTCATGCAATGGGTCTCCAGAGAGCCAGATAAGTTTACTTGGAGAAAACTGACATTGTTCTAAAGAGACCCTCAACTCATTTTTCTCTTTCCTGTAGGAAGGAGCACGATAACGTAAGACTTTATTTAAAGCTATTAAGCTCAGCAGAACGAGGCAGTGAGCTGGAAATAGCAGTAGCACCTGAAGGAATAGGAACAGAGGCAGGCAGACAACGACAGCTGATGTGTAACAGCACGCACAGTTTCCAGATTCCCACAGTTCCTCTACTTCTGACCACGACCTCGAGCAAAGCTTTTTTAAAAATATAAAGTATTGACAGAATCACAGAATGGTTCAGGCTGGGAGGGACCTCGGGAGGTCCAAATTCCTGCTCAAAGCAGGGTCTCAGCACTCAGATCAGACCAGGTTACAGGCAGTGAAAAGAACAAGCCAAAATTATTATTAGACCATCAGATGACTTAAGAGTCATCCTCACTAATACCTCACTAAATCCTTCTTTTGGGTAATTCCCAGACTGGGACAGTTCACGTGATTCTCTGTTGGAAGACCTGATCCTTGGCTGACTTGTGCAGCCTAAGAGAGTGACGGAATTCCCCAGGGCACAGAGACACAGCCCTCAAAGAGCACTTCCTTCACGATGCTCAGAAAGAAGACACCTATCTGAGGTCCTGGGTGCTCCATCTTCTGGTAACTGCACCCTGCCTCAGCCCAGAATTTGGACCTGGACTGCCTTTCCTCCAGCAGCTGCAAGATGATGAAAATAAAACAGTACCCCACAGCTGTGGCCTACTATCCCATTGCTTTTAAAGACTTTGGTATATTGCATCCTGCTTTAAAAAAAAAAAGGAAGATAATGTGTTTGGATATTTCACAGCTTTTAAAGCCTCCCTGGGCTTTCCTATTTCGGGCAGCACGGTTTATGGCTTTCGTATTTCCAGCATTACTTGTTTGTTTATTCTTTAAGGCATTTTTTTTTCCTTCCCCAAGAGACAAGTTTTGTAACCATCTCCTTACTCAGCTCCCAGCACTTGCACTGCAGTTCTTACACACGATCAGTCCTTCAGGTGAGAGCAGCCAGACCATCTGCACGCTGTCCTTTTCTCACACCACAGTCTCGTTCCCTTTCCCAGGCTTCACCCAACCGTCCGCTCTCTTCTCCCGTTTCACTTTCCCTGAGTTCACCAGTCTGTTCGAGCACTTCTGCCACGTGTGCAGAGTTTTGGCTGACCAGATCCACATACCTGAAGTGATGCCCACCAGGAGGGACATGAAGATTTTGAGCATCTCCACCGCCATATTGGAATCGTCAGCCGAATAGCGGAAAACGGCCCAGTTGGAGATTTCATAGAAATAACAGGCAATGACACACGTTGCAGGGACGGTGTACAGCACTGAGAAGACACCAATTTTAACCATCAGCCTCTCCAGCTTGTCAGTTTTAGTCCCGTCTTTCTGAAGATTAGATCTGATTTTAAATAAGGCCACTAATCCCGCTGCAATGAATAAAGTTCCAATAACCAGGTAGGTAAAAAGCGGAGCAACCACGAAGCCCGTCAGCGCATCCAGGTTCTGGTTCCCAACGTAGCACAGGCCAGTGAGCTCATCAGCATCTACCAGTCTCATAATCAAAATGACGATGGTCTTCACCGCAGGGATAGCCCACGCTGCGATGTGGAAATAGGAGCTGTGCATTTCTATAGCTTCGTGGCCCCACTTGAGTCCTGCAGCCAGAAACCACGTCAGTGTCAGAATAACCCACCAGATGGAGCTAGCCATCCCGAAAAAGTACATCAGCAAGAAAATTATAGCACATCCTGTGTTCTTAAGACCTTCTTGGATAAGAACAGGTTCTGCTGCCTCTTCAAAATCACAGGATATCCTTTCCCGGCCCACAGTTAGCCTCACAATATAAGCAATGCTATAAATATTGTAGCACATGCTCAAAAATATGATTGGGCGCTCTGGGTAGGAAAATCTGGATGAATCAATCAGGAAGGTCAGGACTGTGAACGCAGTTGATATGAAGCACAGACTGGCCCACACGGCCATCCAGATATCTGTGAACTCCTTCGCTGACCTGCTGTAGAGCCCAGCGTCGTAGCCGCACTTCAGGACACAGTCCAGGTTTCTCTTGACCCAGATGTACTGATCTGAATTAGATCCCATGCTGTGACATTCCTCTCCAGGCTGCAAGGACGTCTTGCTATGAAGGGGAACCTCTTCGTCTCCCGGGCCCTCCATGCACATGTGGTTGTGATCATTCTGGGGAGGGAATTTGCTGCAGTTCAGGCTGTCTGGCCAGGCAAATCCAAACTCTTTTAAAACAGGTTCACATCTTCTTTTGACGGAGAGGCACATGCCACCACAGGGACCTATGGGGATGTTAATCTTCTCCGTGCACATCGGGACATAGACAGAACAAAGGAAGAACTGCAAGAAAGAGAAACAAAAATCACCAGCGTGTTAGGAAGAGACTCCAGCGGGTCAAAATATAATAAGTTTTTGCCTTTTTAGCAGTAATTTTTGGTCCTTTGCCTTAAACAACAGGAAGCAGCGTAAAACAAACCAAGAACAATAAAAGCAGAGGAGGAGAACTCCTAGAAGTGCTGCCTTCTTTCAGTTCAAATGCGCTCCGCAGGCAGAGCCCGCACGTTTTGCTCCCCAGATGAGCTCCACGCAAACTGAGCCCATCAGTTTCAATACAGCGAGCGGGACTCAGCCAGATGTGAACCTCCAGGGTTTGCCATTTAGGCAAAAAANATATCAGGGGGCTTGAAACTAGATGATCATTGTGGTCTTTTTCAACCCAGGCCATTCTATGGTTCTATGGTTCTATGATTCTATGATTCTATGATGCTGTGATTTGACCAAACTGCCCAGGAAAGCTGTGTTGCAGAGATACGGTATGCCAAATTTCAACAAAATCTGTTCTTTTTGGGAAAATCCACTGACTGTGGCTTGACCTATGGGGGAGGCAGAATTCAGCCTGAACTTTGGAATCAGTGCTGCTGTGTCCCAAAATGGCTTTCAGTTTGAACTGCTGCTCATGTTTGCATCTGCAATGCTCAGGGATTTGCATTTTGGCCTGAAATTTCCCACACTTGATCTTGGCCCAAGAGATTTTTATTTTATTTTATTTTTTTTCTGGAAAATGATAAATAGTTTTCTTCTCAGAAAAAGGCTCAGAGGCCTTTTTCATGCTCACATAACTCCAACACAGCTTGGTTTTATAACTTCAGATTTGGCAAGTGCAGAGTGCAGTCCTGAATGAGGAATGCACTTTTTTGCCTTGTTTGAAGAAATTTCATTTCGCAATAGCAAATTAGTCCGAATCTTTGGATATAATAGACTGATTGTTCACAAGGCGTTATTTAACCATGGTAGAAAATGACAGACCGAGCTCTATATCTCCGGGAGGTCACGAGTCTTGCTGTATAAATATGGCTTAGTTTCCTTTTTGCAGCGTCATCTTTCCTACTAAATCTCTCTGTGTCCCCTTTTGCTTTAACTCTAGCAGCAGCAGAGGTCATTTCTGCCCAATTTGCTCTCCATAAGCTAGGCTGATTGTACGTCCTTCTCATAGGTAAGTAGGCCTCAGAAATTAAGTTATGCTGAGATACACAGCCCTCAGAAGAGGAGCTCAGGAGGCAGATTTGCTGATACGCTTCAGCTGTTCTGCGCTGCTCCGACGGTGCAGCAACAAGCTGCTGTAATGAATCGGTTACTGCAGGCTTAAGGTTGTTCTGTGTCACTGGAGCAGCACAGAGCTGTGAAGCATGCTGATGAATCTCGCCACAAATCTTGAAATGTCTTCTTTTTCCCATTAAAAAACCTGTGTGAGCTGATACGCTGTGTTTAATTACATAACAGCAAGTATTGACTTGCAGGGCATGGCTGGAAAAAAACCGTCTTTGTGTTATGTTAGGCAGGCGGTGGGTCATTCTCCTGGGAAAGAAATTTGACATCTGCCAGGGGTTGAAGTTAGTGAGATTCGTGCTGCTTTCGTAGAGTTTGTGAATACACAAAGGGCGGATGGATGCAATGCTGCAAGCTGTCTGATAGTGACTGTTGTCTGGGCTCTCATGAAGAGCAGCTCACATGCCAGCTAAGGGGCACCACGTTACACACATGGCTGCATTCAGGTCCTGCTAAAATGGCAGAGGGGTTTCACCAGGCAGCAATACATGGCTCTTCCAGCTCTGGCGGGACAGCCTGGTTTACAGTGGCACTGTTCTTCACTTTGTGGGCCATCTAAAATATAGGTCTGAGTGCTAACTAATTCCAAACTCCAGTCTCCCCTGTAATTCTTCTAATTTTTGGCTGTTTTCTTTTCAAATGGTCACAGTATACTCCCAGGTTGGGAGTCGGTATAGTTATTTCATTCAAGCATGTTGTTTTTTTGCTGATATGTTTATACAGATAGTCTTTAGCATGGATGTCGTGGCAGGAGGTATTTGCTTTATTCTGTTCCCTCTTCCAGTACAGTTTATCCCTCTTCACACAAACAGAGCTTCTCTTCTGTAAACCATTTCTATATGACATTCACGTCTTTCTCTACCTATTCCTATATGAGCAAAGACAAACACAAACTTCATTCCAGGCTGTGAGAAGGACTGGTTTGGCAAGTCTTTGGCAAACAGATTTCCTAATTTCTATCCAAGTTGGCAAATTAATCACATGGATTGCTGTTATACACACTCAAGGACTTTCAAAATTAGCACAAATAATGGCATTCATTCTTGTCTGGAAGGCTTTGCTGTCATTTTATATTTACCTTCTGTTCCTTGCCTGTGTAGGTGCAAAGCAATTGAGACCTACAAATCGCATCTGTCTCCACAAGCAGTTCTTTGTCCAAAGCACCACTTCCATGACCATTTTCTGACCTGAAATATCATTCCTCCTGACCCACCCTGTCCCGTGTGCATTTCTGCTGTTCTTCTGCCTCCTTGGCAGGGTAGGTGCAGGTTTAATTGTCAAAAAACGGACTGAACAAATTGAAATAAATAGTGCTGTGATGACGAGGATGGGTGGTGTGACCACAAAAGAAAACAGATTAGCTTAGATTGGCCTCAACTGTCAAGGAGCCACACCCTTAACCTTTTCTACAGTGCTGATCACTCTGGTATTCTTGCACTGCACAGAGGTTTTGTTATCAATGGAACAAACGCAGAGTTTTATTTTTATTATTACTGGATGAAACATTTGAGTATATAGTGATCTTTCATTCCTGGGCAGTGTAATTTATGTTTGGAGGCTGACAATTCATCAAATTCCCCATAGACATATAGATGAAGTTAGAAAATAATGGTAGTTTATGTGAATTCTGTTTTTCTCAGGCATTTTTATTCCTCAGAGAGACTTCCATGGGGCCAAATTACCATGAAAACTAGAATACCATGATATTTCAGTTCCATATGGTAAAAGTTCATGTCATTATTGTTGACACTATACATATATCCTTGGGGAACTATGAAAAATATAAAAATAAAACTCCTAAAAAATGTGCTTTAAAAAAAAATGATCTATGAAATCTGCCCTTTAGCCCAAATGTTCCCCAAGAAAACCTAAAGCCAATTATTCCCCAAATATGGAAATTTCAGGCCACAGATGAAACATCCAGGAGAGTTTCTGGAGGGTGCACATTGCCACCACCCCAAGACCACCATGATAGAGGACAGCCTCTGAAAAAACCAGTGATGCTCCCTGTGCTGCCCCACACCTTGCCTCTGCTTCCTATGTACCCGATAGATGTAGCTGTAGTGCAACTAAGGGTGAGTTTAATCTGTTTTTTTTTTTTTTTTTGGAAGGTTAGTTTGCCATTGAATCCTGTGTAGTCAAGGCAGAAAGAGAAGGTGCTTGAGAATCCAGTTCAGAGTTATAGAGGCTGCACTGCAAGTGCTCCACTCTGCCTTGACTATCAGAAATGCTTAGGATCATAGAATCATAGAATGGCCTGGGTTGAAAAGGACCACAATGATCATCCAGTTTCAACCCCCCTGCTATGTGCAGGGTCGCCAACCAGCAGACCAGGCTGCCCAGAGCCACATCCAGCCTGGCCTTGAATGCCTCCAGGGATGGGGCATCCACAACCTCCTTGGGCAACCTGTTCCGGTCTGTCACAACCTTCCGAGTGAGGATGTCATCTCACTGGAAATCTGACTCATTCCTTAGCTGCTCAGGTAGCTGGGTAAAGCAAAGAGGAATTAACACAGGCTTAGGTGTAATAAGAAAGTATAGACTAAGGGATTATTTATGGAAGAACCCTTGGGGAACAATGCATCACTACAGGATCGAAAAATGTCTTAATTTCAAGCTAACCAGGGAGTCATTGTAATGCCCTTAAGGCTTGCTATGAGACTTATGAGACTATAGAAAGGGCAATGCCATGCCAATCCAGCTTCAGAATTACGAAAGGATGAACTGGGTCACGAGTCCAAGATTTCAGAGAGCAAACAGACAGCACTTCTAGAAATTGTTTTTGAAACAGACACATAGGTAAAGAGAACCTTCAAAAGTCCTCCTAGAAAGTGCTGCTGTAAGAGATGGCCCTGGGGAAGATCTTATTTTCCTTCAGCTAGAGCAACTTCTAGCTTAACTTCTTGGATAATTATCACCATCTTTGTAAAGTCTGCTGAAGTTCTGGTATGAGGGAACTTCTTTAAATCATTTGAGTTAATGCTCCTTTGTGGTACTGAGACTTCACCCATGGACCATCCTTAGTGCCGTGTTATTAAAGGCAGTGTATTATCCCATCCAAAGCTAACCCCCAGAAAAGGGGATTTTGACAAAGTGAGATCTGTATAAAATCACATTTCTTCTTCTCAAAATATAAAGAACAAATATTTTATATTCAGTTAAGAGAATGTAAAAGGAAGGTGCTTGGTGTGGGAGAGGGATGTAAAATGATAGCACATTTGGCCAGTTACCTCATCTTCATGCAAATGCATATGCACATGTGTGCAGAACTCTGGCAGTAAGTTTACTGCTCCCTATCTTCAAAGTCTTCCAATGCTACAAAACACTACAAAAATGTCGAGAGAAGCCTTCTGACAGTAACATATATCAGGTTATGAAAAGAACTCTCCCAGCGAGTGGTGAAAGCCCTATGAACAACAGTGATTCTTAACATGGTGTGCACAAATTTGGACAAATATTACCTGATCTACAAAACATGACTTTCAGACATTACTGCTACACAGAGGCATGGATGGGTTTTTGGGCTTAGCTAACCTCAAAAAGCAGAACCATTCCTAAGAAAGAATTTATACTCGAGTTCATGTCTTCCAGCTGGGAACTTGGATACCAAGCTGACACCACAGCCTTTATTTACAGCTAGGCAAAATGCTGAAAACTATCTGGAAGACAGTGTTGGAACAGCCAGAGAACCTGTTACTTTAGGAGGGGGATTTGTTAAGAGGCACCAAGTTAGGTGTCCAGCCTGTACTAAACTGGGATGGGATCTGAGCAGCTCTCACAGGGTTCTTTGAAAATCCTAACCTGAAAATCATAGAATCATAGAATGGCTTGGGTTGGAAGGGACCCCAAGGATCCTCAAGTTCTAACCCCCCGTTAGATTTCTGTCTATCCTAGAGTTAGTATGGGGGAAGTCTCTGCAGGAGACCTCTGTAAATGAGATCAGAACTGAACCATAAAACGCTGACAAAGTCATCTG
The DNA here is from genome assembly GCA_016647715.1 of Pavo muticus. Taxonomy (NCBI): domain Eukaryota; kingdom Metazoa; phylum Chordata; class Aves; order Galliformes; family Phasianidae; genus Pavo; species Pavo muticus. Next base: position 828,976 of record JACDJE010000213.1, read on the forward strand.
GAGCACGCGGAGCTGTGCTCAGCGATGAGCCTACTGTTTCATTAGTTTTGTGTTTATTACATTTTTTTTTTCAATGTGCTGTTTTTCTTTTATCTGCAGCTTTTATTTTGATTTGTATTTCATTATGATTTACTTTCATTTGATAGTTCTCAGTCTATTTACAGAGAACAAAAGAATGCACAATGTAGAACAGTAGAATAATAGTGTTTATTTTCACGAGTTTGGAACGATCAAATAACTCACAAGTCACAAAGTGGAACCATGCCTGAGGTAGGTTAGGTCATCTCGAGTGTGTGGAAACAAACAGAAATATCCCATTCTTCACTATTGTTTATTATATTTTTGCCACTTGGGAGTTTTAACAATACCACATATATAAAACATTTGTTCTTGCTTTCTGCGTTATTCAGGGTTTTCTCAAGGATCTTTGGTGCCTTTTTTCATAGGAACACTGCGATGTTGCCATGCTTTGGTGATTTTCTCAACTGATTTAGCAGTGCTGTAAGAAATGGCCCCCAGGAATGAGCCAGGAGTGCTGAAAAGGAGGTTTTGTTCTCTGAATGCTTCTGTGTTTAAAAATGGTTCTTTTGAGAGTTTTAACTGGCTTATTTCAACTTCTTGATTCTTTTTAATGTACATTTAAAGCTCAGTCCAGCAGAGAGAAACGAAAAGTGTGCTGGTAATGATCGGCAGCCGTGCAGTCCCATCAAATCGATTTTTCTAACACTTTTGTTTTTGACATGAGGTCCAAACATGGATGTCTAAAGCCACATCCACCTGCTTAATCCTGCTATTTAAAGAGCTAAAAGTCATCATGGAAGCACTGCTTCTTTCATTTGCAACTGCTCACACTACTGGACATCCAAAGTCCTGCTGAAGGACGATGCAGTTTATCAAACCAACTTTGCAGGGTAACCTAAAATCATGGCCGTTTTGCTGGGAAACACAGACCTGCAACATGCAGTGATTCAGCATCTGCGACTTAGGCCGTTGAATTTCACTGCCGGGATGTCTAGGAGCTGGCAGCAGGAGTGATCAGAGTCCTAAGTCTATTTCAACATGGGCATTTGAAAATTAAGTCAGTGAAATTTACTGTTCATTATTCCTCTGGAAAATTCAGGCTTAAACTGAAAGCCTTTTCAGTAGTGCTGAGTTCCTCGAAACTATCATTGCTTTTCAAAGGAGCTCAGTTGCTTTAGAATAACTACGTTTTATCTGTGGTCTTAGCAGCCCAACTTTATGGACTGACAGTTTTATTACAGAAACCTTAAGTGTGTTAGGACTTCAAACAGAGAAAAAATGCTCCTTCTGAGTCTTTTCTTAGGCTCACAAAGCTATTCATGACTATGAAAAAATTCCTGTGATTGAAGCATAAATAATGTTGCAGTAATAACTTCAAATAAGATGGGAATGGCTGAGGGGACAGAGAAACAACATTTTTTACTAAAGGATTTCATCATTCATTCCTCCCTGCTTTTTCTGACCTGCTTTGGTAAAGACGTAACATCTGCAGGGCTGAAGAGCACAGCCAACAACCAGTTGCTGCTCCCAGCTTGCACCTGCCCTGCTTGAGGTGAGACCTCTCTATAGCAGATTTATCTCAGAACTCATTCAAGAGGCCCAGAACTCTACTTCCCTCCTTCCCAACTCATATCCATAGGAAGGTGAGCACCATCTGCTTGTTTGAAGGCTGCTGCCCCCACCTGGCATGCAGAGGTGAAGGTTGTGGAACCTGCACAGGACAGGTCTTTCCTGATTGCTGAATGAGGAAAACATCACCGAGGGAGGAGGGGGACACGAGTTCCAGAGACAGCACTGTGATTGCAGGGAGCATGGGCAGACATACATTTTGGTAGCACACAATTTTTCCACCCTAAAAGATTTTATTTCCATCTGGATGGAGTAGTGACATAGGCTGGCAATAGAAGTAGGTTGCAGAGGTTTAGGAATGTTGGTTGAATGAAGGCAGAGAAACAGCCTTTATTACCCAGCTGAGGGAGTTTCAAGCAGGTTGAGGTACTTGGAGGATACGAGATGTTATTTTGCATTCTTTCCAGAACTACTGAGAGCACTTTCTTGAAAAGCAGGAAATGAGCAGAGAAGCAGCTGCTCCTTTGGGTCCCAGTTCCCATTCTGGGCTGCTGCTGGATTGGTGTCCACGTGTGCTGCCTCTGATTCCTCTTGTAGTGATCCCAGTGGCTCAGTTTAGCCCTTCATGGCTCACTTCAGCCAATTCTGTTACCTGATATAGAAAGAATAAATCACCATCTCCAGGAACAGCAGCACCATAGACAAAACACAATTGAAATACAATTCTCCTGAAGCGAGAAGCATGAACATAGCTCAGTATGTCATCTCTTGGTTTGGCCTGCAGAATCAGTGTGGTGAACACCACGGTTCTGATTGCTTGATGTAATCCTTGCTACCTCTCTAAGAAAGACTTCAACATTTATGTCTGGAAAAAATCCAGATCTGTATAAACTGGAGGACATTATTATGTGTATTAAAATGTTCACATGGTATTATCCCATAACCCTTCCCATATTTATTTTGGAAATCATTACATCTGGAAAATGGGAAAACTTCCAGTTAATTCTTTTACCTTGAAATATCAGCAAACACGAGGGGATGTTGAGATTATTCCCTGCTAAAAAAGAAAAAAAGAACAAGTAGGATTCGTGACTATAAGCCAAAAGAGAATCCTTCTTCAAATAATGCAACCTGGCTTAAGTTTACCATTGGCAAAAAAAGGGTGAAAAGTGATTCTTAAAGGGCCTCTGTACTCAGCTCTGGAAAGGATGTACCTTGAGTACTGTGTTCAGTTTTGGGCCCCTCAAAAAGACACTGAGGCCCTGGAGCATGTCCAGAGAAGGGTAGCAGAGATGTGAGTGGTCTGGAGCACAAATCTTATGGAGAGCAGCTGAGGGAACTGGGATTGTTCAGTCTGGAGAAGAGGAGGCTCAGGGGAGACCTTATCGCTCTCTACAGCTCCGTGAAAGGAAGTTGTGGTGAGGTGGGGGTTGGCCTTTTCTCCCAGGCAACAGTGACAGGACAAAAGGTAATGGCTTCAAGTTGCACCAGAGGACATTCAGATTGGATATTAGGAAAAATTTCTTCTCCAAAAGAGTGGTGAGGCATTGGCACAGGCTGTCCAGGGAGGTGGTGGAGTCACCATCGCTGAAGGCATTCAAGAAGCGTGGAGATGTGGCACTGAGGGACGTGGTTAGTGGGCATGGTGGGGATGGGTTGATTGTTGGACTAGGTGATCTTAGCGGTCTTTTCCAACCTTAATGATTCTGTGATTCTGTGATTCTAATGCCAGCTCAATGAATGGCCACTTGCTAACATTCTAGACAAGCATGACAAGCATTAGGGAAATCAGTTGTGTTGTGAGCTTATGGTTTATGCCTACAAAGCTAATTATAGTCTGCACTTACATTTGTGCCAGATCTTGAGAAGAAATGGAGATTGGTGAAGCTCTCTCCAGATACCACTGATGGCACGAGGCTCCAGACCCTTCTCAAAGGCCTTCAGTTCTCTCTTGAAATTTACTTTTTACAAATTTCCTGGCAATATTCTGACAGTGCCCTAGAGAACACACAGAGCAGCCACGTCTCTGAGATCCTCTGCAGTTTACCGAGGGAAGCAGGTGTCTGTCAGTGTGTACACTGTATTCACCTGCACTGACCTGAGCTGAAAGATGCATTTATTCCCCAACTTTCATAGCAACACAGTAATTTTCAGTGAGGATTTAATAGAACTTTATAATGGAAGCATGAGATGGTCACATGAATGGCAAGAGAACAAGCAGAAGGACAAAATAAGAGTGGAAGCATGAGAAAAGTGGCTGCAAAGCCCTATTCTCCTAGAGAGGGCAGTGCCTGGTGGACAAGAGGAGCTGCTTACAGAAGCACAGCTCAGGAAGGCACTGAGAACTGCACAAGCAGCAGGGAAAAGCTGGATCACCTGTCCCAAGGGAGCAAACAAATACATGGCAAAAAAAGCAACAAGTTGGAAAGCACTATGAGAGAGGAGAGAGGGCAAAGCTCTGCACTGCTTCCAAATCAAAAAAAGTTCCAGATTGTTTTGATGCATAAAAATGTTTAGAAGGAAGATTTCCCAGATTGTTCTGCACTTGGAACATGAAGCCTCCTGTGATGTAAAGTTCCCTGTTTGCAGACCACCTCCTAAAACTGACCAGCAGGGAGATGGAGGTGATCCTGCCCCTCTGCTCTGCTTTATGAAACCTCACCTGGAGTACTGTGTCCAGATGTGGAGTCCTCAGTACACGAGAGACATGGAGCTGTTGGAGTGCATCAAAAATGATCCAAGGGATGGAACACCTCTCCTACAAGGACAGACTGAGAGGGTCTGTTCAGCCTGGAGAAGAGTGAGAATGGAGAGCAGCCTTACAGTATCTAAATGGGAGCTGTGAGAAAGAAGGAGACAGACTCTGTAGCAGGGTCTGTGGGGATAGGACAAGGGGAAATGGTTTCAAACTAAAAGAGGGGAGGTTTAGATTGGATATAAGGAAGAAGTTTTTTCCAGTAAGTGTAGTGAAGCACTGGCATGAGTTGCCCATAGAGGTGGTGGATGCCCTGTCCCTGGAGGTACTCAAGGTCATGTTGGATGGGGCTATAAGCACCTGATTGAGCTGTAGGTGTCCCTGTTCATTGCAGGGGGGTTGGACCAGATGATCTGTAAGAGTCTCTTCCAGCTCAAATGATTCTATGATTCTATGGTGACTCACTGTGAGGGCAAGCAGAATTTTTCACACCTCCATCTACTGTCATGGGCTGAGATCTCTGATTTTCCTTGCAGACAGCAGATTTGTTAGACACTGAAGATACTAGTAGAGAATGTTCTCAGACAGTGAGACCCTCAGAAACCTGGAAAGGTGCTTTTCTGCATGCAGCCATTGCCACCTGAGCCATCTGTATGCCAGTTAGCATCAGTATAGGTGAGCTGTAGAGCTGTAGTGCTGTCCAGTAACAAAGGTGTTGTGCCAAAGCCTGAGAGACATAAGTGGGAGTCTGGCCCAGCTAATGCTTGAAAGTTGCGTTCTGTCAGCTCAGCTGCAAATGTATTCAGCTAGAAGAGTCCAGGGCAGTGGGATGCTGCTACATTGCTCACCTGTCTGGCAGAAGGCACAGAAATTGGGATATCATAGCTGTCCTTTAATAAGGCTTACATGCATCTGACATTTTTGACCATCTAAACTTTAATCCAGAAGTCCTGGTATATCTGACACTACTGAATTAATGAGGAGCTGGAGTAAGCTGAGGACTCAGAGCACTCAGTTCCCTGTCATTCACGCTGCTTAGCTATTAGCTCACGCTCTACCTTTGGTTTTAGGACTACTCAGAGAAACATCCTCCAGGACACCCAGATATTTATTACAAGGCAAGTTCTGAGCCACATCACCCAGCCTCACACCAAGGGACCAATCAATCCCTGGCATACATTTAAGTTGCTTTATAGACACAGCCTGGTATTCCCAGGGTGCAGCCTTATCCATATGGCCAGGAGAGCTCCTGAAAGCCCCAAGAACATAAGGAGGTAAAAGTAAAGGTCCTCAATGCTTTTTGAATTGAAGTGAGTCTCTTCTTTTCCAAGATACTGCTGTCCCTGTTCCAACCAAGTCTGAGCTCCCAGGACAGCCCAGCCTGGGATGGGCTGTTAGGCTTTTCCCATGCTACTTCACCCCTAGGGCTTCCCAGAATAGAGGACTGCAACCCCATGGAACAGGGCCTGGAGCAAGGTCAGTGCTGTGCTGCCTTCTTCGTTAGTGCACAGTCAGAGTTGGCAGAGATCCCAAAACTCCTGCTCAGGTCCAAACAGAGCTGCTGCACATGTGAATGAGGCTGGGTTTTCCTTTATCAGGAGGTGTTTTCCTGAGCTGAGCTGGGCAAATCCATATCTTAGGCAACAACTGCCATTTCTGCCTGCAAACAGTTCTTTAAACAGAGCACTGCAGAAGCAAGAAGTGATGCACTGGGTCACTGAATCACAAAACCTGCAGAGCTGCTCCAAGGGCTGCTCTGAAAGTAACATCCCCTATTTTACTCTGTTGGCCCATGATGTCAGAGGCGAATGTTGGTGGGATGACAGTAGAGGCTGAACCTTCCCACCAATATTCCATTATGTTTTGTTGCTGTGTGACAGATGGCAGCAGACAAAATGGTGTCTTACATGGAAGGGCATATGAAGCAAAGGTATAGAACTGAATTCCTCCATGAGGGAACTGGCAGATGAAATTGCTAAGCCTCTACCCATCATATCTGAAAGGTCATGGCAGTCTGGTGAAGTTCCCACCAATAGGAAAAGGGAAACTTAACCCACATTTTCAAGAAGGGAAAAAAAGAAGATCCAGGGAACTACAGGAAGAGAGTCTCACCTCTGTGCCTGGCAAGATCATGGAGCAGATCCTCCTGAAGGCCCTACTAAGGCACATGGAAAATAAAGATGAGGTGATCAGTAGTAATCAATATGGCTTCACCAAGGGCAAGTCATGCTTGACGAACTTGGTGGCCTTTTATGATGGAGTTACAGCATGACGCCATCTAGCTGGACATGCACAAGGCATTTGACACTGTCCCACATGACATCCTGATCGCCATGTTGGAGAAAAATGGATTTGATGGGTGGACCACTGACTGGATAAGGAACTGGCTGGATGGTTGCACTCAGAGAGCTGTGGTCAATGGCTCAATGTCCAAGTGGAGTCCGGTGACGAGCGACATTCCTCAGGGATCAGTGTTGGGACTACTGCTATTTAACATCATTGTAGGCAACATGGACAGTGGGATTGAGTGCACCCTCATCAAGTTTGCAGATGACACCAAGCTGAGTGGTGTAGATGACACGCTAGAGGGAAGGGATGCCATCCAGAGGGACCAGGACAGGCTGGAGAGGTGGGCCCGTGCCAACCTCATGAAGTTCAACCAGGCCAAGTGCAAGGTCCTGCACCTGGGTTAGGACAATCTTAAGCACAGGTACAGATTGGGTGGAGAATGGCTTGAGAGCAGCCCTGAGGAGAAGGATTTAGGAGTGTCAATTGATGAAAGATTCAACATGAGCCGACAATGTGCACTTGCAGCCCAGAAGGTCAACTGTATCCTGGGTTGCATCAAAAGAAGTGACCAGCAGGGTGAAGGCGGTGATTCAGTTTCACTGGTGAAAATGCACAGCTAATGGTGGTGACTATGTTGGAAAACAGTGTTCTGTAGCTGAAAATTTGCTCTATCAAACAGTGTTACTGTGCTCTTGGCAACTTGTGTATACAAGTTTCCAAGGAGTTAAATATGAAGCATTACTTTTGGAGCAACTTGCTGGAAAGTTATGGTCTTGCACCCATAGGAGGCTTCCTGGGAGGAGTGCAAAAGGTTAGGGTGAAATGAGAAGCAGCTGAGGTCCGTGGTGTGCTCAGCCCAGAGAAGAGCAGGCCGAAGGGAGGCCTCATGGCGGCTGCAGCTCCTCACAGGGAGCGGAGGGGCAGCACTGAGCTCTGCTCTCTGTGACAGCGACAGGGCCCGAGGGAACAGCGTGGAGCTGCGTCAGGGGAGGGGAAGATGGGGGTGAGGGAAAGGGTCTGCACCAGAGGGCAGTGGGCATGGGACAGCCTGCCCAGGGCAGTGGGCACAGCCCCGAGCTGCCGGAGCTCAGGGAGCGTTTGGACACTGCTCTCAGACATTGGGTTTGGATTTAGATGGTCCTATGTGGATCCAGGAGTTGGGCTCAATGATCCTTGTGGGCCCCTTCCCACTCAGGATATTATATGGTTCTATGATCTGGCCCAACCAAGCCCTATCTGCCAGCCAAGCTTCACACAACTCCTCACTCAGCCACTGTACACCCTGTACCCAGCACGGAGTATTCACAAACTTCACAGAGACACAACAGGACATCCCAGCACGTTGGGCCCACAAATAGCCAGTACTGCAAGCTGGGTCACATGCCAGGGCTGCAGCTGACCTGGCTGTGGAACCACCCCTGCCTCCAAGGATTCTGTAGCCCAACTCACACTACAGAAGGCTGCAGGGACCCCAAAGCTTTAAGCAGCCCCAGATGTGTCCCGTCCTCCCCCCCTCCATTCGCTTTCCCGGACACTGATGCACTCAGGTGCAGATGCTCCCAGCAGTGAGACTCCTCCCAGCACTCCCAGGACTGCACACACCCCCTGATTTGCAGCTCCCCCTCCCTAGCTTTGCCATCCACCTTTCCAGTTTGCAGCCCCTTCCATTTGATTGCAACCCCCTCCTTATTTGCAACCCCTCCATCTATTTGCAATCCCCCTCTCCAACGTGCAGCTCCCCATCGGTTTGCAATGCCCCCTTGATTTGCAACTCCCCCATCTATCTGCAATTCTCCTCCTCAGTCTGCAACCCTTCTACCCCATTATTTACAACCTCTCCATCGGTTTGCAACCCCCCCAACTTGTTTGCAACCCCATCTATTTCCAGTTTCCCCTCCCCAGTTCGCCACCGTCCATCGTTTTGCAGTCGCTCCCCTCCCCATTTTGCAGCAACTCTCCCCTCCATCCCCCCGGCGGTTTGCAACCTTTCACCTATTTGCAGTCCCATTCCCCAGTTTGCAAACCCCAATATCCATTTAAACTCCCCCTCCCCCATCAATAAATCAATTCTCAACCCACCCCCAGAGTTTGCAATCCCCCTCCCTAGCTTACTAACTTCCCCCTCACCCCGCCCCGCTGCCATCGGTTCCCAACCCGCCTCCATGCTCAGCAGCCAACAGCCCTACCCCCGCCCCCCGGCGACGCGGATTGGCTGCGGGGCTCACGCGAGCCCGGCTGGGAGGGGGGGGAAGCGGCCGCGGTTGCCCGCGAGTAACCCCGCCGCCGGCAGCGCCCCGCGCGACCTTTCTCCCGCATCGGCGGTGACGCGGCGGGCGCGCGCGCGCCCCCCCCCACCTCCCTTCATCCGCTCGCGCGCGGCAAGATGGCGGCGCTGAGCAAGTCCATCCCCCACAGCTGCTACGAGATCGGGCACACCTGGCACCCGCGCTGCTCTGTTGCCGTCCTGCATGTTACGCAGGGAGCGCTGGCCGAGTCCCTCCGCATCTACGGCACTCTGTACCTGGTGGGTGGTCGGGGTGGTGGGGGGCAGAGATCGGGGGGAGCCTGGGCTATGGGGGAGGAGGAGGTGTTTGGGAAGGGTTTGGGGGTGAGAGAGTGGGCTTGAGATATTGGAGGTGTTACGGAGGGCTCTGTGGGGTGAGAGGTGTGAGGGAGGGAGGGTAGGGCCTGGGGTGAGGGGTGAAGGGCATAGGGGAGCGTTCTGGGGAGGAGGTGGCATGAGGTGGTGGTAATAAGTGCTGTGGGTTGGGTGAGCTCGGTGAGGAGGAGAGCGCTGGGCCTGGGTGTGCTATTTTCAACATTTCCTGGAGTTACGAGGCTTGAAATAGAGAAGAACAATGAGCCCAGCAGGTTACCATTATGTCTTTGGCAGCAGTAAGCGTACCATGCGCGTGGTGCTGTTGGTGGCACCTTGGAAATGGAATTGTGGTTAATCAGTGCCTTAGGATCAAGGAGGTTCCATTGTGTAATAAAGAAACAAGGCTGAAAGAATATATTAAGGCTTAGAGGTGCTGAAGTAGTCAGAGAGTATCCTACAGGTGAGGTATTTTTGTTTGGGCGTGCAATTAGGCTCAGTTATATCATCTCCATTGCAGCTGGCTTGTGTCCAGCAAGTTAGGGTGTAGGTAGAGGAGTTGGCATCTGTTTGCATCCATCTGAGTAAACATATCCTGAAAGCTGATCTAAACTGAAAGCGCTGCAGGTATATTGCTGTCCCCACCTCCCTGTTCTGCTGTAACGGTGCTCACAGGGCTGAGCAATGAGCTGGCTGCAAGTGGAGGCAGAAGCAAAGTAAAGCAAGTCACTGAGGCTCCTGCTCTGTCCCAGTGCTGGTGTTATAAAGAATCAAGACATAAAATAGAAGAGAAAGAGTGGGACAGCAGCAGTCCCGACATGATTAGTTTAAGCTCCCATTGAGTGAAAATTGTGAGAGCATCAGATGACATGCTAAAGAAAGTTAATGGCTGTTTGGTAGCACTGTGGTCCTAAGCAGTTGTCATGTCTGGCCGTGAATGTTTTCAGGCTGAACTGGCACAAACAGAAGTTGCCACTGCTTGTGTGAATGTACGCTGGGCTGGAACAGGAAGCCAATACCAAGAACATGTCCTCTTCTCCACCTCCCCACCTTCCTTCAGTAATTTTTCCCCCGAGTCAGTTTCCTGAAGCAGTTTGCCATGCAGGAGGCATGAGTACTTGTAGCAGCAGAGAATGGGCCCGAAGCGAGCTATGTAGTGGTGATCCACCAGGCTGGCTAAAGATAAAGCAGCTTAAAGAGCTCTGTAGTTAAATCAAAGTTCTCCAGCAGCCAAACCTGGTAAGTAGGTTGCTGCTCATACCTGTTACATTTCCTGCAACTATGGGTTTGGAGGAAAGCTCCCCTCAACCTCAGTTGCTCTAAAATCTTGTTGCTACCTAAAGATGGAGGAAACGTTTGCCTTCTTTTGCTCACAGATGTGTAACTGTATTTTGTGTGGTCTTGGACTTTGAATCTGCTCAAGGCGAGCTATGATAATTCATTCACTAACCCAGAAAGAGGTTTGTCTCCTGCCTGTAGCTAGGCTGAATTTTCAGCTGCATTAATGAACTGAATTGGCTACTTAGGAGGGTTTTGATGAGCACCAGAGCCAGCAGCAAGTGAAAACTGAAAGGGTGCAGTAGGGACTGTGGAGGGTGAAGTAGAAGCTTTGCACATTAAGTAGCTTGGCAGGGAAAGAGCACTGCTGAATTAAGAGTCATCCCTAAAGTAATTCTTTGTTGGACTTAAATCTGTATTGAAAAACCTTGTATTTGTAAGTGAAATATCGTGGTTGCACAGCACAAACATTCTGTCCTACATTTAGATTCATGTGGTAGTGTGAGTTCAAGTTGCTTTATCTTTGTAGTCCAGTCAGTGGACGTTCGGAGTGTTGCTGGTGCTGCTTAGTCCCAGTCTAAAAGCACAGCGTCAAGAAGTTCCACTTCTGTTCTGCTTGTTTGTTCCTTCTGTTGCCACACGCTAATAACTAAGGCAAGTAGATGAAAGAGTTTGCTCAAAAGCTTGTGTGGAAATGAATCAGTATGAAAGGATGAGAAGACGTTGCAGAGGTCATTCTGGGAGAGAAGGACGTGGTTAGGGACAGTTACAGTCCGGAGTCCAAACTTGTAACATTACATCCCACATCTCTTAAAAGTTTGGGGGCTCTTCTGTCGTTGGGAGACTGACAGAGCCTAATTTACCTGATACTGCTGTTTGATGTGTAACGTGCTGGCTTTCAGTAGTCAGCCCTGAAGACTCTTTGCTTTGAAATGCTGCTGTTCAGTGGTGGTCGTTGCAGTTGTTAATATGTAACAGTGCTTCTGTATTTTTACTTGGCAAAATAGTCTTTGGATCATACCTTCACTGAGGTTGTTTTTGCTTTAGCACCAGTTGGTTTAGCAAAAGTAGATTTTGTATCTAAGTGGAAATGTCCCTCCCTGAGAGTACACTTAGTAACCATACAGTAATTTGTAGGTGTAGCCAGTGATCCAGTGGTCCTTTGTTTTTTTTTTTTCTAGGTGCTTAGGTCAGCCTGAAAAGCTTTAGTAAGATGGAGGGTGTTTGAGGGAAGGGCAAAAAGAAGGGAAGATTCTCCCTCTCTGGGAGGGTTGATATGAGCTAAGGCTCGTTGGGTGTTAAATCTGGCGAGGGATGTCAAGGTCTGCAGGAAGGGCTGCTTCAAATGCATCAGTAGCAAAGGGAAGACTGGGGAAAATGTGGGCCTGCTGCTGCACGGGGTGGGCACTCTGGTGATGGACAGTGCAGGGAAGGTGGAGTATTATCTGAAGTATTTGTGCTGCTTCACTACAACCTCAGAATTGATTTTGGTGTTCTAGAGAGGATTCCATAATGTACTCATTAATTCATTATACTCATTGTACTCAGTAATTCATTATCAATGACAAGCTAGATGTGTGTTCCACAGTGTGCACTTAATTGTACTGCCATGAAAATAAATAGGAGTTGGGTTGTATGAGAACTTTAAGAGAATTCTGTGGTGAAAGCATGTAAGAGCTGCTGCTGCGTGTTATGGCTCTTTACATTCTTGGTTAGAATGCTGTAATACAATTTCCCTCCGAGTTGACAGAATTTATGCTTTTTGTTTTCAACACTTGAACTCTTTTAAGGTCCTTTCTATGAGGAAAGTGATGCTGAAATAGCTTCCCATGCAGCGCATTTCCCCTCGTGGTTCTTGTTAATTTTCTTTTTCTTTAATGAATATTTATGTGAAGGAAGTTTTTGTAATCCTGGTGATGTTTTTGGGACTGGGTAGCTGGATTAGTTCTGTGCAATTCATTTTCAGCACGTCCCAGTAAGTTCTGCTGCTCCCAGCACTGTGGATTTGGCCACTCTCCAGAAGAGATCAGAAGGCAACGTGGGTTTATGTTGTGTGTAGGGTTGCAGTTTGTGTGTGTAAACACTGCTGCTTACCTATCTCTTTACCTATCTATCCATCAGTGACACACCTACAGAACCATTTGTGCCTGTATTATTCCTTAATACATGAAGGCTTAGCTATTATTATATCAGTTCTTCATTAAGTGATAGTATCCTTTAGGAGAAAGGATCTTCCTGGCATTCATACAGGGCACGGTAATGTCGTGTTTGAGTGGAGATGTACATCTGGCTGGTGGCTTTGGTTGGTTGGAAGCACCCATGTAAAACCTTTTAGATCCAGAGATACCTGAATGCCTGAGCAACCTGAAATACCTTCTTGAAAAACATCAGCTGTGTCCAACTGCTCCTTATGTGTCTGGCTCAAATGGAGCCATGTTTGGATAGAAAGGCTGTTTTTAAAAGCCTTGGTGGGTTGATGTGAGCTGCGGATTCCTCTGGAACGGTATTTCCTTCATGCAGAAAGTCTCAAGTCATCAAGTCCTGAGATTATAAGTGATATTCTGACATCTTAATATCCGTTCAGAGTTCAGTTAATTTTTATTTGTTGAGCCCTCTGAAACATCATGAAAATAACTGCTGAGGTTTTAGGATTAGAGACCAATTGAGTCAAGCTGCTGTATGCAGACAGAATGAGAGGGTAAGAAGGTGGCAACCTGGAGAATCCAGAGGTTAAAATGGGTATGTGGTCTCACTAACGTTTTGGATATAAAGTGGTTGGCAGGAATGCTTGTTTTGTAATTAAGGCTGCTTACATTTCACAAGTGAAGCATTCCTTTGCATAGCTCTTCTGAAAGGATTGCTTCCTGTGGATCATAGAATCATAGAATGGCCTGGGTTGAAAAGGATCTCAAAGATCATCTAGTTTCAACCCCCCTGCCATGGGCAGGGTCACCAGCCACTAGATCAGGCTGCCCAGAGGCACATCCGGCCTGGATGTACAGCTCTGAATTCAACCAATCGATTTTAGCAGCTGCTCTCAGTTGTGATCTTGTATTTTAGGTGCTCTTGCCTTTCCCAGAAGAGAGAGATGCCTTCTGTGTGTAGGCAGAATAACAGGACATCCAGCTGAACTCTTACGGGAACTCTTTAGTTTAGTCTTACTTAGCTTCTACAATGCAAACCTGCATCTTCTGTAAGCTATCCTGATCAGCCAGCCAGGATGTGATGTTTCTCTTCAGTCCTTACTTCGAAACATAGAATCATTAAGGTTGGCCAAGACTACTAAGATCATCCAGTCCAACCATGGACCAATCCCCACCATGCCCACTAACCGTGTCCCTCAGTGCCACATCTCCACGTTGCACGAACACCTCCAGGGATATTATCTCCACCACCCCCCTGGGCAGCCTGCTCCAATACCTCCCTGCTCTATCTGAGCAGAAATCTTTTTCCTGATATCCAACCTGAAACTCCCCTGGTGCAACTTGAGGCCATTACTGCTATGCTGTGCAACAGAAGAGAAACTTAGTAACTCCAGAAGAGTAAGATGTAACAGGTACTGAACGTTCCTTGATTCATAGCTCACCAGGAAGGTTCTGAAACTTTGTTGTCATTAGTTACAGGATTTACTGAGGCTCCCAGATGAAAGTATATGAGGGAAAAAGTTAAAAACTGCTGAACTCCAATCTTAAGACAAAACAAACAAAAAAAACCAACAAAGCAACCACCTATAAATGTAGGCTTGTTTAAAACTGTCTGCCTTGATCTTTTAAGAAAATTTTGCTGAAGACCTTCATCACAAGTTGGTGTATTTTACCTCCAAGTCTCCTTAAGATTAGATAAAGATAAAACAAACAAAGAAACAAAAAAACAATTGGAGATGTAATGTTGTGTATTCAAAGTTGAAGAATTCAGGCTTTTCCCAGAAATGAGGATTAGGAGAAGAAAGCGAGGTCATGGTTAGAACCATAGAATGGCCTGGGTTGAAAAGGACCACAGTGATCATCTGGTTTCAACCCCCTGCTATGTGCACCAACCATTAGACCAGGCTGCCCAGAGCCACATCCAGCCTGATGCCACAGGCAACCTTGGGCAACCTGTTTCAGTGCGTCACCACCCACTGTGTGGATAAACTTCCTCCTAATATCTAACCATTGCTATTTTCATGGCATTGGTGATGGAAAAAGGAGGTGGGATTGAACAGAAGTGTCAAACGTACTCAGAACGTGATGTGCACTGTTATACTGCTGCTTTTCTATGAAGATATAAATTGTGTTTGAATATGTCCATGTGGGTTCTATTTTGTGAGTATCAAGTATTGAATGCCTCCAGGGATGGGGCATCCACAACCTCCACAACAGGGCAACCTGTTCCAGTGCGTCACCACCCTCTGTGTGAAAAACTTCCTCCTAATATCTAACCTAAACCTCCCCTGTCTCACTTTCAAACCATTCCCCCTTGTCCTATCACTGTCCACCCTCGTAAACAGTCGTTTCTCCTCCTGTTTATACGCTCCCTTCAAGTACTGGAAGGCCACAATGAGGTCTCCCTGAAGCCTTCTGTTCTCCAAGCTGAACAATCCCAGTTCCCTCAACCTTTCCTCATAGGAGAGGTGCTCCAGCCCTCTGATCATCTTTGTGGCCTCCTCTGGACCTGCTCCAAGAGCTCTGTTAGGTTGTATCAGGCTGGGAAAAGGAACGAAGAGTCCAGCTGTGAGTGGCTGCATTATCAGATCTGAGTTGTCTTGGCCTCTGTTGCCTTTGGTTCCCATTGATTTCACGTGGGAAGCCTGCCTTTCATTACACGTGTCAGAGCAAAGTCCTCTGTTTCCTGAGGGGTTGAAGGTTTTTCACATGTGTTGTTTGATGGTGCATGTTCCAGGAGATGAAAATGCTTAATCGATAATATGAAGTGATGTAACCAAATGTGATAGTAACATTTCCTTTCATAAGGTAAAAGTGGTTTGATAGCTACTTTGCAGTGAAGCTAATTCTTCCGACTTCTTGCCTGTGGGATGGCAGAACTGTTTATGTCCTTCCCCTTGTCATTCTCCTGACCTGGCCATCTGTCCCTGCTTAATTTAAGCCAGGCTCCCTCTTTCCTTTTACAACCTGAAGCGTGATTTTCCTGGCTGTACCTGCACCCTATGGGGTAAGGCCAGAGCCCAACCCAAGGGCAGCTGGTGCCTGCCGGCCCTGCCTTGCTTCACGTGTGGTATCTTACAGGGAGAGCTGTTTGGGTTCATCCTGAGCCAAGCCTGGGGTTAGCAAGCACCAAACAGATGCAGCTTTATCGGTCCATATAGGCACAGACACCTGTGTTGTTTGTGCTGTGATTCCGTATTTGGAGGTAGGCTGGGGAGCCTCAGAAGGCTGTTAGCAATACCCTGTAATGTGCTTCTGCATATTGGGATGGGGCCCATCAAGAAATGGGATTTGTTTATGGCATGGCCTGATGCTGTAATCATGTTGTGCTGGGATATCTGATCATCTCAGCTCTGCACTGTGTTCTGAGGGACCTGCAGGTCAGTGTGTTCTTGCTTTCAGGTTCTTCTGGAAGTCACTTTAATTATGACTAAAATTAGTTTAAATGTTACTAAAGAAAGAGCCTGGTTGCAACATCTTCATTTCAGGCTGAGATCATTCCGGTCTGTTCAGGCAGCTTTTAGGACAGACTAGTAACATTCTTTCATAAAGGTAAAATAAACCAAAGCAGTCTTTCGGTGAGATGCTTATTTCAGTGGGCAAAAGTCCAAACATTTCAAAAGAATCAGCAGAGGAATTCAGCTGCACTGAGGAGTTGATGCTCAAAGGTGCAAGGGTGGCGTGGAGCCTGCAGTGGTGGCGAGAGGTCCCAGCCTTGGCAGAGCAATGAGCTCAGCGCAGGCGCTGGGAACCAGCAAACCTGGTAAAGGGGCTTCTGTCAAGCAGGTGTACATGTGCTCTCTGTGGATTGAGAGTGATGCCAGAACTGAAGGCAATATGGTGTTGTTCAGAGAGTCCGTGAACGCTCCAGTTTGTTTCTATTTTTTTTTTACTTGGGTGAATGATATGGGAAGTTTAAAACAAACCAAAACTAAACACAACAAAACAAACCACGCCCCTTATGCTAATTCTTGTACCACATCTCTCAAGGCACAGAGGAAGGAAGTTGGAGGGCAGAACAGGGGAACTCAGTCTTCGTGGTACCGCAGGAGCTGACTTATGAAATTATGAAGCCTCACTTCCAGATGTTTATCTGTGAACCGAGGGTGGTACCAGCTAATTGAGGAACACGAGATCTGAACGTTTAAGAGGAGTCACTGGGAACAAATTGCTGGTTTAGGCAACAGTGTCTTTCGAAATGCAAATGGTTCCTGAGGGCATTTTGAGATCAAGTCATTCCAAAGTGCTTAAAAATCATTTCTAAAGCAGGGGGAATAATGTAATTCGTAGAGAATTGCAGAAATCTACAGCATTAAGAATATGTGTATTAATTAGTATGTTCAGATATAGCTTTGAAACAAATCTGACATCAGTCTGTAGATCGCTTGTGTGGTATGAGGCGTTTTCTTAACTGGTTTAAATGCTGCGGATTGCTTTGCTTTCAGTTTTCTCCAGAAGTCCCCGAGGAGGTGAAGCAGGGAGGTGCCAGGCTCTGCTCAGGGGACCTGATGATGGGATGTGTGGAAATGGCACAGAGCTGCACTGGGGAGACTCAGTCTGGGCATTAAGAAGGATGCCTTTATCATAAGGGTGAGCAGGCACTGCAACAGGCTTGCTGGAGAGGTGGTTGATGTCAGTGCTCAAGAAACATAACACAGTGCCCTCAATAATGTGGTTTAGCCCTGGAGAGATTGAGCAGTTGGACTGGATCATCTCTAAGGGTCCATTCCCATAACTTGTGTTGTGAGAGTTTTCCTAGCTTGTTAATGATTTGCTCCATGTATATTATATAAACCTTCTGCACAGCATTATTGGTAGTCTCTAAATTTGCATTTTACATGTGCCTAAGCATGCTAGATAGCCATTTTGATATAAGTCATGTGGCTCTGTGCCTGCAGATGTGGCTAGGTGTCTCAATATTTCTGTAGTTGTTGTTGTTGGGGTTTTTTTAATTAAGTTTGTTATAATGTGCTCAATTTTAGTGGCACTTGTGAAGGAATGAGATAGAAATGATGATCATGCTTTTTTTCCAGTTTCCATTAAGTCAGTGTTGCATGCTGGGCGAAGTTCATAGAATCATAGAGTGGCCTGGGTTGAAAAGGACCACAATGATCATCTAGTTTTAACCCCCCTGCTATGTGCAGGGTCGCCAACCACTAAACCAGGCTGCCCAGAGCCACATCCAGCCTGGCCTTGAATGCCTCCAGGGATGGGGCATCCCTGTTCACTAAGGTTTGATAGAGAGGGCTGCATTCTTAAATAAAGTTTGTGCAAACTTAAAAAATGGTGGCTTGAAGGAGATGAACAAAATAATGCTGTACTCACACAGCACAGCTGGTGCAAGTTCTGTGTTTTTCAGCCCACCACAGAATCCATCAGCGTGTGTATGTTGGTCAGCACATGCACTGAGTCAAGCTGGTGCCACCTGCAGTTCATAGAATCATAAAATTGCTCAGATTGGAAAAGACCTTAAAGATCATCAAGTCAAGTCCAACCACAACCTGACCATATTACCCTAACTCTAACAGCCCTCTGCTAAATCATGTCCCTGAGCACCACATCCAAATGGTTTTTAAACAAGTTCAGGGATGGTGACTCAACTTATTCAGGAGGCTTCACCTGATGACGTGCACAGTATCAAACTAGTTGTCTTATTTGGGACCAGAAATGTTTTCCCTGGAAGTCAGCCTGACAGGTCTGGTTCTGCCCCAGCCTTCTTTCAGCACATGGCTGTAGGGCAGAAGTGGCACACGACAGGAATCAGGGCGTATTTCATCACGCTGACTTCTTAGCGCTGTGTGGGTGTTACTTGTCTTACTGTGAATGCACAAGTTTAGCTGTCTGAGGACTGAAGTGCTGGGATTGAAGCTTCGCCCAGATTCCCATCAGTTTCCTGTTTTTAATCTGCAAATATCTGTATTTTCTGTGGACTGTGTTGATCTGAAGGGAGATCAAGAGCCATAATGTATGGATGCAAAGAGGGAAATTGCAAAGACCTGGAAGCTCTGGACGTCTTCCCTGTGACAGTGCATGACTTGTTTTAAATTCCTTTTTGCTCTTGATAGTTGTTTGTGCATCTAGGAGAGTGTTTCCTGTAGGGGACTGAGACAGACAGGATTCACTGGTGGGCTACTTTAGAAGCTGAAGTGCAAAACTGTTGGGAATGCTGAGCTGTGTATCCCATCTGTATAGCTGTGCTGGCAGCCAGCCCAGCTGTTTGTAAGGGCCCTGGGCAGCGAGTGCTGTTAGGGCTTACACAGACCAGATTGAGGCTGCATATGCAGGCTGTCCTACCATGTGAAGTTCTCTTATAGCGTAGGAACACTTAAGCTGTGCTGAGGAGGCAACACCAGTTTCAACATCTGAGTTTCCTTTATTATTTTCCAGGTATCTCTGAATTCCATAAATTAAGTTATAAGAAACTATGTTATGCCATGACACAAATGCTAAGCTCTTACCTGGGCTGGAATTTTCTTGAAGAATAAATAAATCTTTAATATTAACTACTTTGAACTTGAGAATGCTTTATCTGCAGAGAGCAAATCTGCTTGAGAAAGTGCAATTACCTAACTGGTGCTTCATGTTAATAACATCCATACTGGTTTATATGGTAGAGCTTGATAGAACATCAGCTACGTGGTGAGCATTGGTTTTATTAGGTCTTCTGTTCCTTTTCTAGTCTTCTCCTTAGAGAGATGTGAATGCTGGGTAATACTTTGATTTTACAGCCTTGCCACTTGTTTGTAAATGGATGATATGCAGCATGTAGGCAAATGAGAAGCACAAGCTGCCTTGTGCCTGCTAGTCAGAAGGGAGCCTATAAGCAGGAGGGCAGTCAACTCTTTGAAAGGGTAGATAACAGCGCAGGACAAGGGGAAATGCTTTGAAGTTGAGGGAGGTAAGATTTAGGTTGGATGTCAGGGGGAAGTTCTTTACTATGAGAGTGGTGAGGTGCTGGAACAGGCTGCCCAGAGAGGCTGTGGATGCCCCGTCCCTGGAAGTGTTCAAGGCCAGGTTGGATGGGGCCCTGGACATCCTGGTCTAGTATTAAATGTGGAGGTTGATGGCCCTGCCTGGCAGGGGGGTTGGAGATTCATAATCCTTGAGGTCCCTTCCAACCCGGGCCATTCTGTGATTCTGTGGTAGCATCTGTGAAACTATTCCTCACTCTTACTGATATTTTTCAGAAGAAAAAGAGGGAAGGTGATACTGTATTGCAAAGGGTTATTTGTTATCTTTTTCGTTCCATGAAATCATGATCTTGTAGTGGTACGAGGGGTGCATTCTTCCATGCCCTGGATTTCAGGTAGACCTCGGGGTTAGGAGGAGAGGTGAGGCAGCACAAGCAGTGTGAAATCGAAGGGAAGGAGTACGGTGTCTGGGTTTCATGCAGTGGCAAACACTCATGGCATTATCTAATACAGCTTTGCTCCACTCATGTTGCGGACATGCCGTGCTTTCTTACTAATGCTGGAAATCTGCAGTATTTAGTAAGCACTGAAGAATTTTTCTGCTGCTCTGTCTCAAAAAGAGAAGAATGTAGCTAAGAAACTATGGAGAGGAGAGAAGAGCACTGGGAAGCATGGAGCTGCTTTGGGCCACTCCTGGATGTGGTAGTGAACTGTTTGGAACAGTCAGTTGACTCAGAATTGCAGTCCTTCATTCTTATAGTGAGCAACATCCCAAACTTCATCTGTCAGCAGTAAGGTCACAGTGCAGACCTTCCTTAGGTACTCAAGTCTGAGGATTCATCTGCTCCTTTTATACAGAATCTCAGAATGGCTTGAGTTGGAAGGGACCTTAAAGCCCACCCAGTTCCAACCCCCTGCCAAGGGCTGGTTGCCCCCTACCAGCTCAGGCTGCCCAGGACCCATCCAACCTGGCCTAGAGCACCTCCAGGGATGGGGCACCCACAGCTTCTCTGGGCAGCAGTGCCAGGACCTCACCACCCCCTGAGTGAAAAATTTATTCCTAACTTCTAGCCTAAATTTCCTCTCTTTTAGTTTAAAACTGTTCCCGTTGTCGTGTTACTAACAGATGGTGTAAAAGGTCTCCCTCCTGTATTGGACTGCAATGAGGTCTCCTCCCATAGTTCTGGAGATCTATGAGCGTGCTTTCAATGAGACAGCTGTTTCTTGGATCTGACTCTGCAGGGTGCCTCACTTAGCACAGGTTACCATGCAGCCTTGTGCTCCGTCTGTTAGCACTCTCTTTATGGGAGTTAAGGCCTGCCAAGGAGGTAGCTACTGGGTTTCCTGATAGCCCTTTCCTTCCATGCTGGTATCTGTTGCTAATGTCTGGTGCTAAGCCTTGAGCAGAGCGTTTGTTACAGAGCATTTAGCCTTCATCACAGTGACCTCCCAACTCACCTGAATGGAGTTTATCCCAATGGGAATCAGGAAATGCCATGGGCTGGCAGGTTTAAGAGTCTCTCTTGCCTATTTCAACTGTAAGAGTACTTCTTGTAACTGTGGAGAGCTCTAAAGGAGTACAAGGTGGAATCTGGAAGTATCACTGGTGCTTGTTTCATGTAATCACGCCATTGGTGGCGGGGGAAAGGGGAGGTGTTTCCTCAGCCTGGCCTGTGTGTTGTTCTTTTCTGCCTTTCATTTGGGAGTTGAGTAGTGAAGAGAAGGGAAAGAGGAAAACTTATTGGAGAAGCTAGAGAATTAACCATTAGCTTTTGATTTGACATTGCTTTATAACATACCAATATTTTCTTTTTATATACTTAAAAGAAATATAGAAGATATACAGAAGTATAAAATGCTTGTTCAGAGGGAAAAGGGCTGTAAGCTTCAGCTCAAAGGTGGTGTTCTTTAAGTAGAAAAAAATCCTTCTGTTCCAAACGTTCACAACCTTTGTACAGTAGACTGGAAATAGCTGAGGAGGTGGCAACAAGTAATCTGGTGTTTAGATTGCATTAAGACTTTGCTGCAACAAAAAGATTATCAGGATTGCACTGTTGCCTAATCCATTAAGCAGTCTTGACATGTGATGCAGTGGTGCCTTAGTCTATTTTCAGAAGTCTGTTCGTGCATGTATTTCTCCTTAATTCAGGCTTCGTTTTGGGCACTTATTTTGGCAGAGCTCTCTTATGGTTAGCTCTAGCAGAAGCCTCATCCTATCTCTGTATCTGAAACACCTTGCTATTCAGTGCGAGCGGGCAGGTTTTGAGAAGAACAATTCCTTCCCCCATATCTTTGAATTGAGAAACCAAGTCCTCAAGAGCTGTTATTGACCAACAGGCTGCCTGTAGTTCTCATCAGCACTTGTAGTTTCAAGTTCTTTCTGTCTGCAGCTTTTCTGATTGAAAGCATTGGTTGAAAGCTCCGGCTAGTTTTGAGAGTCCTTGAGAAACCAGTGCAGAACGTGATAGTGCTATTAAAAACAAAAATCTGTCAGTGCACCCAAATTCTGATTTCATGGAACCATGGAGATTTGGAGGCCACATGGTCCCAGCCTCGTGCTCAAGGCAGGACAAGTTGGATAGGTGTGTTTGGGGCATTTCCTGGTCTGAACTTTGGAGAATCTCCAGTGATAGAGAGTCCACAACCTCGTAGGGCAATCTGTGAGCCACCTCAAAGGATAATATTTTTTATCCTGCCTAATCTGAGTTTCCAGTATTTGAATTGTCTGTTCGTAGAATCATAGAACGGCCCTCGTAAACAACCATTCCCCCTCCTGTTTATACACTCCCTTCAAGTACTGGAAGGCCACAATGAGGTCTCCCCAGAGCCTTCTCTTCTCCAAGCTGAACAAGCCCAGTTCCCTCAACCTTTCCTCATAGGAGTGGTGCTCCAGCCCTCTGATCATCTTAGTGGCCCTCCTCTGGACCCACTCCAAGAGCTCCACGCCCTTCCTGTACTGGGGGCCCCAGGCCTGGATGCAGTACTGCAGGTGGGGCCTCACAAGAGCTGAGTAGAGGGGGACAATCACCTCCCTCTCCCTGCTGGCCACCCCTTTTTTAATGCAGCCCAGAACACAGTTGGCCTTCTGGGGTGCAAGTGCGCTCTGCTGGCTCATGTCCAGCTTCTCATCCACCAGCACCCCCAAGTCCATCTCAGCAGGGCTGCTCTCAAGGAGATCTTCCCCCAGTCTGTATAAATACCTGGGATTGCCACGACCCAAGTGCAGCACCCTGCACTTGGCCTTATTGAACCTCATTAGGTTTCCATGGACCCACTTCTTCAGCCTGTCCAGGTCCCTCTTGTCTCTGTTGCCTCTTGTCTTAACTCTGTGCACCCCTGAGAAAAGCCTGGCTCCTTGTTTTAATAGTTGCAAGATTTCAGTGGACGGGAAGGATTTTGAGGATGTGCTGTGTTTGAGCCTTTAACCAACAGTTCTTCATAACATAAATTCAGCTGACCGAGCAGAACACTTATTTTTCAGATCCAACCTGTTTTCTACTTCAGGCATACATAACATAATGTTTACACATAGCGTTTCTATCACATTTGTCAAGAATGTGTTCTTCTTTTAGCAAATGGTGAAAGATTTTTGGAGGACTTGGAGTTGTTTGGTTGGAGTAGAAAACCTTTAGAAATGCATCAGCACTTTGTAGACACAGTGTAGGGCCCATATCTAGATTGCCTAGTGGTATGGTGGCCTTTGTTACCAGGTAGTCCAATTGCCTGAAAGACAAATCATAGAATCATAGAATGGCCTGGGTTGAAAAGGACCACAATGATCATCTAGTTTCAACCCCCTGCTATGTGCAGGGTCACCAACCACGAGACCAGGCTGCCCAGAGCCACATCCAGCCTGGCCTTGAATGCTTCCAGGGATGGGGCATCCACAACCTCCTTGGGCAACCTGTTCCAGTGCGTCACCATCCTCTGGGTGAAAAACTTCCTCCTAATATCTAACCTAAACCTCCCCTGTCTCAGTTTAAAACCATTCCCCCTTGTCCTATCACTGTCCACACTCGTAAACAGCCGTTCCCCTTCCTGTTTATACGCTCTCTTCAAGTACTGGAAGGCCGCAATGAGGTCTCCCCTGAGCCCTCTGTTCTCCAAGCTGAACAATCCCAGTTCCGTCAGCCTCTCCTCATAGAAGAGGTGCTCCAGCCCACAAATCTCTGTGAGTTTATTACATCTTCAAGTTCTGCTATCTGGCAGACAACCTTTCTGACTATTATGGCCAATGGTAACAAGGTAGTAAAACCTCTCCCATAGTTTCCACTTAGGCTTATGTGGTGTATTTCCTGGTGTAAATACTGTATTATCTGGAACAAGTTCAAAGGAAATCTTTGTGGTATTGTTCATAAAACCAGCAAATTTAAGGAGATTTGATTTACTATTTAAATGGGCATATCTCATTTTACTTTTTTCTTAAATTGTGCAAGAAAGAACCTAATTGAATTAAAGTTTGTCCTCCCTTTTTTCTTCCTCCTCCCTCAGATTGCAGCTATTCTCAGGAAACGAAAGCTTGACTATTATTTGCACAAACTGCTACCTGAGATCTTGCAATCAACTTCCTTTCTGACAGCAAATGGGACCTTGTATATTGCTTGCTTTTGCATTCTAAGGTTGGTATACTGTCCTAAAAATTAAATGTAATAGGAAAGCCATTGAATGTAACTTCTTAGCTCATAGAATAACTTGTCTTTTTTAAAAAACAACACATGTTTGTAATGGGTAGGAGTAAGACAAGCAACAGCTGTGCTTTCAGGATTTTGCAATTGACTGTGCACAGTATGCACCTTTTTTTTCCCCCTTGCTTATGTAAATGTTTTTAAAATCAGTAAACAAGGCAAAATATTCACATGGTTTCCTTTTCCATTTGTTACCAATTCCAAATACATGGGCACAGGAAATGCAGGCACATTGTAAGGGTTATCGAAGGAGGTCTGATTTTTCTCTCCTAGAAGGGTTTGAATGTAAACAGAGATTTCAAACAGTGGGTCACAAGATTATCAGAAAAATTATGCTTTCCAATGTAACTGCTGTTCTCTGAATGGGAAGCACGTGTTTGGTGAGGATCTGGTGATCAGTGCAACATATATGAATTGCAACTGGAATTGAAATGGACAAGATTACTTTCTAGGATTGTTAAAGAGGAATGGTTTCCTATCTTCTAGGAATTAGTAAATCATTAGATGTAGTTAAAGTGTGTGGGGGGGGCGGGGAAAAAGGGATGAATAATCAGTTTTCCTAACTGGGAGAAGTTGTCAGTAATGTTCCTGCTATGTTACTTGTTCTATATATAGCTACAGAATCTGGAAAGAAGAATTTAGTGTGAGATTATGCGAGATTATTTATTATAAGAAAATCCAAAACTTATAGTCAGCCATTTCAGAAAAATCTCTTGATTTCAAGGGGATAGAGGCTTATGAAGCTTGATAGAGAAAAGTGCAAAGTAGTCGACTGGGAGGAAGGGAGCTATTCTATCCTGTTCACACACTGGTGGGATTTAAACTGGGGACTAGATTAATCAAGGAGGTGCCTGGGACTCATCAAGGATAGGTTCTGTGAACGAGTCAGCTGAACAAGTTGAATATGATCAAGAAAACAAGTGTTATGAAGAAAGACAGTGGGAACAAACCAATGAGCACTATTAAATGCATGATATTTTTTAAAACTATGTGTTGTATATGAAGAACTACTTCTGAGCTCATAATGTTGATAAGTTCATCACCTGGATTTTGCTTAGTACTAAGATGTCTTGCAGCTTAAGCCATGTAAGCTTCCTTCTCTAATCTAATGGGAGGATGACAGGATGGAGAGGTGCATGTGAAACTTCACTGCTTTTTGATACTACTTCGTGTGAGGTGGTTGTTTTATTTAAACATTAGTTTGAACTCATGATTCTTTGAGTTAATCACTGTGTGACGTGGGAAATGTTTGACTTCCTGCAGTAGCCCCTCAGGGAGAAAATAATGAGCTCATTTTCCAGTGCAGAATGCCATTTGGTACTGTATGTTTCAATCCATCAAAAAAATGGCAGAACACAATAGTTGTTTAACTGCAGCTTGTGTGTTTCTGAAGTCAAATTATGGACCTTTCATAAAAAGACTTTAGAGACCCAGATCCTTTAGGTCTGATTCTGGATAATGGTAGGAGATGTGTATCATTTTTGTGTCATGCTAAGGTTGCAAGGTTTGTCGTGGCTTTTTTTTTTGTCTTATCCAAAGTTCAAGTCCCTGTCAGGAGGTGTGTTTGTTCTATTGACATCTGAGCTCCCAGAGCTCTGAGTTGATGCAGCATTTCCTGCAGACTTGATGCGGAGTAGGAGAGTTTCTCAAAAGCAGGAGTGGCAGTGACAAAGAAGCAGAGTTGTCCAGCAGTCCCCATACTCCTGGAATTCTAGAGCAGAGCAGCAGGTTAAAGGGTTTGTAGCTGGACATGTTAACTCTGTTACCTGCACAACTCTTGCTCTGATAAAGAGTTGTGTGTTTCCTTATTCTGTAACACCTGGGCGACGTGTTGGTAGGCATTTTAGGGTCTCCTGGATAAAGCAACCACTTCATTTTTTCGTACATATACTGAAGTCTCGGTGATTCTTCAGTCACTGTCTTATACTGTATTCTGTAGAAAATACCTCTTATTCTCCCAGCAGCAATTGAAAGACCTAAATATGAAATGTAATTGTCAGTGGGATGTTTGGCTTGTCCTAATGCGTGGTTTTGATGCTCTTGTAGTATTTCCTTGCTTTCCACTGAGGAAAACTATCAAAATCAAAACAACTGCAAATACATCTGAGGGTGTAATATTTTAGACAAGAAAATGCAACTTAAATGATTTCAGTAATTGTTGAATATTCTCTCCTTTTCATTAATGAGTAAAACTTCGTAACAATCCAAGTTCAGTTTCAGCAGTGACTTGGGCTCTGGGTAGGTGTTCTCATTCTAGAAGGCATCACTAAGTGAAGTTGGCTGCTTTTTTAATTTCTTTTCTTCCTTGAAGTGAAACAGTGAATGCATGCAGCCTGCTCTATTGGCAGAGCTGTGAAAGTGGTGATCCACGTTATGGATGTGTGACAGCCCAGCTGTGCTGTAATCTCTTTGCTGAGGTGACGCAGTAGACTCCGTCTGTCTACACTTCAGACAGAAGTCCTAGGCTCCTCCAACGACAGGCATTACAACAGTTAAAAGAAGGGTGTGAGTTTTAGGTTTTCAGTTTTATTAACTTAATGCAGAACCTCATGGCTCAGTTAGCCTAGCAGCTGGAGTAATTCAGTTTGTCCCTGTACATACAGCTTTCCGTTAGCTTGCTTGGTTCAATTCAGCTGTATGTATCAACCAGCCTTTCAGCTTTGGATACAGTTGTACAATGAGAAATTAGATGAATAATCAGAAGGAGAACACACACTTCTCATTCCATTATACTGCCTCAGACTATGTAAAAACTATGTAAAAACAACCATCTAAATAATAAAATCCTGCTTTGTTTATCCCAGCAGAGGTTTAAATTTTCCACTTTATGATTGGACATCTAAATTTTCAGTGACTTTTATTGTGTAAAATATATACTGCATTTACCTAAATCTCATCACACTGAACATAGAATCATAGAATGGCCTGGGTTGTAAAGGACCACAATGATCATCTAGTTTCAACGCCCCTGCTATGAGCAGGGCCACCAACCACGGGACCAGGCTGCCCAGAGCCACATCCAGCCTGGCCTTCAAAACCTGTAGCATTCGTGGAGTGATTCTAATCCATGCAGGCAGAGCAAGTTCCTGCTTCTTTCCCACAGAACAAATGCCTTTTCTGTTACTTAACAGATGTGTCTGGTAGGATGTGTTCATACTTATTAGAGTGTTTCAGATGGCTTCTCTGAAACTTCATACAGTCATTGCTTTCCAAGAGAGTCCTAATAATGAACTTTAGCTACTGCAGCATTTGGCATTGTCATCCAGAGAGATCATCCTTTTTCAGCCGTGGGAATGAATAGTGTGTATAATTGCCATTACATCACTTGTTGGTGATACACTGGCTTTCTTTTCTCTTCTGAACATAAGCTGGCATTGCTCACTGCTAGTGTTATTTTAGCAGCAGAAGTATGAAATGAGGCTGATCATGCCTTCTGCAGTAAGAATGAAAGTGATCTAATCCAGGTGGAAGTGATGAATAATCTTAGTTCTCTCTATCAATGTGAAATTTCATATAAGAAAATCACGTTTGTATTTTGATTTATTTTTAGATGGGAAGACCCCACTGTATTTTCCTCAAATAATAATGCTTATCAGCTGATCAGCCTCAGTGTAACTGAAGTGTATTCCTTATCAAATTTCAGGACTGGCTGACTGCTGCTTGCTTCTGTGGTCAGCCCAAGTCAGTTGGAAGGTGCGGGTGTTTGGAGCAGATCAAGTGTGGTGGAGGCCACTGTCTCTGACAAGCATTTTGGTCCTCCTATTCTCTCAGTGACCAATTTATAGAAATATCTTCCTAGATGATGTCTGTATTTGAAGAACTCTTTCTTTCAGCTCTTAGAAGAATTTTGATGGCTGAAATAGGGTGAACTCTGAGTGAAACCCAGATCTGGTTGCAAAAGTGAGAGCTTTCCCACTGGCCTTAGTAGATCTGGGATTTCCCTCTTGGTTCCAGCTGTAATTAATTATTTGGCTTACCATAAGTGAGTGATTTACTGTTTTTAGCAACAGTTTGTCTATTTATCTTCAGAGCACGTTGCGTAATAGAACAATTTGATTTGATTTCTGTCTCACTGGATTGCATTCCCACATTCCACCAGGCACATCTTCCTGAGGAGATGTGTGCAGACAAATAGCAGAGAAAGGAGCAACTGTAAGGTTGGAATTAGTATCTGCAGCTTTTCAGAAACATATCTTGGAAGTATTGCTTTCCTTAAATTGAAGTAATCCTTTAACTGAAATGGACACACTTGTTTTAGGTGTAAAATGTTAACAATACTCTCTGGGAACCCCTCTGAGAAGAGCTATTCAACTGTAAGAATGGTTGGTATTTATCTGTGATTATCTGTAAGCACTGATGAATGTAAAATACAATTTTTTTAATGAAGGTACATCAATACTGTGGTTGCTTTGCATGTAACACATGTACAAATTACATTTTCAGGAAACTACTTGGAAAATTCTACTTTTGGTCTCCTGGCTTTGGTGCTGCTTTACCAGCTTCTTATATGGCTATTCTCATCGAAAGGAAAAGCAGGTACAGTTCATGTTAATGGATTTTGTTAATGGATTTTCTGTATTGTATAATACTATTTCTTGTTGTGGTCATCTGACAGTTCAGTTGTTTTTTTCCTTTCAAATCCTGAAGTGTTCTCCATTTGAACTAGTGTCCTTTGCAACCTCACTGTAGGAGGCTATAGTGAAAAAATCTTTTTACCAAAGGTCTGTTTCTTATTTTTTTTTTTTTTTTTTTAACATAAAGGAGTAATAGGATGATGTGGAGAGAAAAACTGAATGTCTCAAAGTGCTGAAGTAATCCAATCGAAAGAAATGTAATGATAAAGAGAGCAGAGATTTTTGCTTATGAAACGATGCCACAGTTCAGCTATGTTAGTTCACGTTTCATGTTAGTTCAGCTAACATGAAATTCGTTAGGAAGAGCATGGAGTTGGTAGAGGAAAGCTCCGAGTGATCCAAGGATAGCTGGAAGCTGCCATTTATCATGTGGCTGTGAGAAATGGCAGATGAAATCTGGGTTGTGAAGGTTGAATGTCTTGAAATGCAACTTCCATTGGTGTAGTTTGCATCAATAAAGAAAACAATGCTTAATTTAATATGGGATGAGATGGATGCCCTGTCCCTGAAGGTGTTCAAGGCCAGGTTGGATGGGGCCCTGGGCAGCTGGTCTAGTATTAAATGTAGAGGTTGGTGGCCCTGCCTGTGGTGGGGGGTTGGAGCTTCATGATCCTTGAGGTCCCTTCCAACCCAAGCCATTCTGTGATTCTGTGTTTTGGTCAACTAGTTTGTGTGCCCTTTATGTGAAGTAGAGGTAGTGACAAAAGTGTAGTAGAAAAAATTATTCTTTACAAGAAAAAGAGGTTTTAGTCCTAGAGATGATGTGAACACGCTTCTGATGTCTATGAATGTCTGACATTTCTATATGCAGTCATTTCAAAATAACTGTAAATACGTATATATGTTGTCACCTATCTGCCATGCCCTACCTCTGAACGTCGTGGAGTTAAGCAGTACCCAACCTGAATTTTAAGTATGATCATCAGAGTGCTCTCCTCTGCAAATAACACACTATCTATTGTTTTTCGGAAGGTGAAGAATGTTCCTTTATGTGTAAGTAGTTCTGGAAATGTGGTGGTACTTCTACACCATGTTATTGAAAGTAACTATAAAGAAAAAGGATCACAAAATTACGACTGTATTCATTTATTTAGGAAATTGAACTTTTTTTTTAAAAGTCCTTTCCAGCTGATTGGTTTTCGTCTCACTGCGGTTACTTCCTAAAAGGGCAGATACCTTCTGGTGTATCTTTTTGCATTTACTCAGACTCTGGAACTGTGTTGGCATCAGTATTTTGTTTTACAGTGCGAGCAAATGCATTTTCCCCCTTTAATCAGGGTCACTTAACTTTGCCTACAGACCTGTTACAATGTGAGTGCTTCATGTGTCAGGCTTCTACTATTTCTAGACAAGATCAGATGGACGACCAGCCTCATTTCTTCCCAATTATGAGCTTCCTGTAGCTTTCAGAATATTCTTGAGCTAAGAGCTGTAACTACTGGTAAGCCCAAACTATAAGGGGTTTTTATATGACAGTGGAACAGCTGTGAAAATCTTGCAAACCAAGAACTACTGAAGTGTATAAAGAGAGTCTGTGAGCAAATATTATGCCAAATGGTAAGTTTTAAAAGCCTTAGCAGCAAAGCAAGAAAACTTCGATGTGTTATCAAGCACCTATTTCACTTCTGAGGTTTGGAAGAAATAAGAGTTGAAATAGGGATGTATGAAAACAATGAAAGTAGATACAACATGTATGTGTATGGTGTCCTGGGGCTCCTTAAGATCAGCATGGCCAGCAGGTCGAGGAGGTGATCCTCCCCTGCTGCTCTGCCCTGCCGAGGCCTCATCTGGATTATTGTGTCCAGTTCTGCATTCTTATTCCTCCAGCGTTGATAACATGTAGAAAATGTGTTGTATCTTTTGCTGAATAACTACAATTTGGGACATGAAGGAACTTCAGATGTAGTTCTGTAGGAAATGAGGTGATCGTGCTGGAAGCAGGAAGATGCTCTTAGTGGTGGAAATATATCTGCTGCTGTGAAGGCAGCTTGAATGTGAGCAGTCACTGTTATTAACGACTAAAACAGATGAATGGCATTGAAAAGTAGTTGGAAAACTTAATTAGTTAAAAATACAGAAGTATTTGGTGTGTAACTCTGTACGATGTGTGAACTGCTGCTGCTGACAGACCCTGTGAGACAGGACTTCGATTTGGGAACTGTTTGTTTGGTAGCTTCAGTTAAAGGCAAAATCAAAATTTAATGGACTTCTGTGGTCTCTTAGGAAGGTAGCTTTGGACAAGGAGATATGGTGCCATTTTTAGTCATCTGTGGAGTAGCTTTCAACAAAGTGTATAGAAAAGTCTTGATTTTAGTTCATAAATATATCTCTATCCCTTTAAATTGCAGCTGGCAACACCATCAGATTTAATCACTTAATCTCTTCCCGAGTGGAGACCCTGTTTTAAGTGCCTCTCTGGCATTTGCTGGCACAGCATCCCTGTCAGTCCTGAACTTGGGAACAGCGTGCTTGTAACTCAGATTGTTGAATGTTGCTATACCTGTGTGCCAGTCTTGCAGGATAATGGGAAAAAGATGGGCAGGCAGTCCTGGAGAGAGCAGCTCCACGTGGCATAAACCTGAAGGGGGCTGTGTTTTCTAAGGGGCTGCAGAACTAGTTTGGTGGTAGTTCATGTCTTTGTAACGAGTAACTTAAGTTTTCATAGAATCATAGAATGGCCTGGGTTGAAAAGGACCACAGTGATCATCTAGTTTCAACCCCCTGCTATGTGCACCAACCATTAGACCAGGCTGCCCAGAGCCACATCCAGCCTGGCCTTGAATGCCTCCAGGGATGGGGCATCCACAACCTCCTTGGGCAACCTGTTCCAGAGCGTCACCACCCTCTGAGTGAAAAACTTCCTCCTAATATCTAACCATTGCTATTTTCATGGCATTGGTGATGGAAAAAGGAGGTGGGATTGAACAGAAGTGTCAAACGTACTCAGAACGTGATGTGCACTGTGTTATACTGCTGCTTTTCTGTGAAGACATAAGTTGTGCTTGAATATGTCCATGTGGGTTCTATTTTGTGAGTATAAAGTATGACTGTTGTGGCCAGGGATGTAGTTAGTTAGGGCCTGTGGGAAGGGCAAGCAATAAAACCACTTGTAAATCATGATGGATGCTTGGGATCGGGATGTCTGAATGTTCTGTGATACAAAATGAGTCACATTGTTATGATTAAGGAAAATGCTTTGATAAGAATGATTTCTTAGATTGTAATTGAATGTAGATAGAAAACATGAATATTTTGGTTTGCTTGTAATGTGTTGATTCATATTCTAACCCTTTGGTGCCCTACTCCTGTGGAAGTAACTCTGAATTTCTGCCTCCTTCTGGTGCTCCCAAGCAGCACGGAGTGCCTGCTAGAATAGGATGCATCCTTACTGGGCAATACTGAGTTTGGAAAGTAACATCTGCCAACTCTTAGCTGCATAGCTGGTGTGTGCTTCATGTTCTGAGAAGCGCACAGGGTTGGATCTACGTACCATTAAGCTGTTGTGGCAGTCCTGCCATGTTCTTTTCTGTCTCTGTGACTGATAGACACGATAAAAACCAAAAGAAATAAAGTGGTATATATGTTATGGCTTTTTGACATGCATAGAAAAAGTTCCTGGTGACATGTACAGAGTTCATCAGAGTATACATTCTTCTAATTCACTTTATTTGTCAGTGCCTTCAACATTTTAGTTACTCTTTAGATATAACTGTTAAAATAATAATATAGTATTAGTGAGTATTAATATCCGTGTAAAATATTAATAGTACTATTATAAGTGTATTTAAAGTAACATTTTCCTTTGCATGTTCGCTTTTTCTACGTGTTGCACTAAGTAACGTGTTGCATTAGGCCTGGTCTGGTGGTTGGCGACCCTGCACATGGCAGGGGTGTTGAAACTAGACGATCATTGTGGTCCTTTTCAACCCAGGCCATTCTATGATTGTATGATAAGTAGCTGCAGTTTTCTTGTTCCAGAATTTGATTTTGGAGTGTTGGATATTAAAGGTCTGTTAGTGTCTCTCCAGAAGCAGAGATGACTCAGGTATGTTCGTTTCATTGAGCCTCCTCAGGGAATCATCACATCCATCTCATTAGTCTCTGTACAGTCATTTTAGAGAGCACTCCTCGTTTACTGCCACTGAGGTTGTTTCAAGCTCTCTATAAGACGCACTTCTGCTGGTTTCCACCTTTGAAAAATGACTATTTTACTCATGCCCTTTGGCTTCTGTTTGTAATTCTAAGCTTTTTAATGTCTGTTGAGCACTATCAGGAAGCCTGGGGCTCCCAGTTGAGGCGGGAGCAGCTCAGACCCAGTGATGGCATGCTGCTGTGTTGTGGGCTGGGGCTGCCAGGAGGTGAGGAAGTAACCGAGCCTCCTTGTTAAAGTTGTTGTGAATGAAGCTGCTGAAATGTGCTGTGAGGCTTGGCCACAGCCTGTGTATTGCTGGAAGTGCGACCAGATGGGCTGTACCTTTCCAATTCCTGAGACAAAGGAGCCCGGCTGTTCAGTGAGCACCATTACTTCAGATGTCTGTGATTAATTATTTGCAAAGGAAGGAGTGATGCTCCCCCAGGTCATTCATAAACCTGCTAATGCTATTTTACTGATAGCTAAATGGTTAATTTCAGTTTGTTTAAACTCTTGTTTAAAAAAAAATAATTTCTTAAAGAGTTTTAAGAGTTACAAGTGGAACTTTAAGAAGGGGTACAGTTACGGTTTTAATGAAATTAATTATCTGACTGCCTGGCTAGCTTTTTTTCTGCCTTTGGTAAGCAATTAAGACAGAGAAACTGCAACTGCATTCCCCTATAAGCTGTGGGGTGGCTCCAAAGGGACCCTTCTGGGATTGCCCCCACCACCCCACTGGCCAACAAATGTTTATGTACGGGCTGTTAACATTACAGTGGCGCCTGTCTCGTCTCTACGGGTAAGGCTATGTCACTGATGGTGTTATAAAACCTGAGATTTAGGGCTTTTGTAATTTGGTTGTAAAATCTTGCTCTGGGCTACTATTGGCAGCAAGTTTTAGTAGAGAACTTGGAGTGTTTTTTCATCAAGTCCTATGTACTGGACTCATTGCAGGGGAGTTGGACAGGATGATCTGTGAAGGTCCCTTCCAACTCTAAGGATTCTGTGATTCTATCTGTATGTAAAAGGTAGTATAGTTGCAACAGTGAGTGTTACTAGAGAATGCCTCTGTATGTATACTGGTGTTCTTGGAAACATGTTGCTTAAAAAAGAATGGAAGCATTTCTAGAAGAACCATGTGGTGCTTTTAGAGTTTTGTGCACGTTGACCTGATGGAGTGCTGTCACTCACTGGGGCTTCTCCCTTGCCACGAGTGCCATTAACTTAAATACATTACAAGGGAAGAATGTGGCAGCGTAGTAATAAAGTCTATGTTGTAAATAAATACGTACATAAATTGATACTTTTTTTTGGTGGGTTTTGTGGAATTCTCCTTTCAAATCCGAACTTGTTAATATGTACACTGTCCCTGGAGGTGTTCAAGGCCGTGTTGGATGGGGTCCTGGGCAACCTGGTCTAGTACCAGACCTGCAGGTTGGTAGCCCTGCCTGTGGCAGGGGGGTTGGAACTTGATGATCCTTGGGGTCCTTTCCAACCCAAGCCATTCTAGGATTCTGTGATTTTTGTATAGGCATATTTAGACCTGGGATGACAATTTTCTTTCTCAGTGTTTTATGGTTACCCAGTTTGATGCTGTATTTTTAGGAAGCTGCCAGTTTGGCATGGGAAGGAGAGCATAATAGGCAAACAATCTTTTAACACTGAACTGTGTTTGCAAGCCTTAGTCTTACTTGCTACAGGTAAGGAGAGAGCAAGCTATTCTGCATGATGATGAAAAAAAACACAGGTTTGGATCACTCACTTGGGTATTCCGTACCATATCTGGTAAGCAGAGCTAGCAGGGAAACAAGTTATTTTGGACTTTTACCCCTGTAAAATAATTACTATTCTGAAATGCTGTAGAAGTGAAGTTAGTGGGAATGCTTTTTATTTCTAAACCAAAATACATTAAAATCTATTGCTTTTCAGCAACTGTTTTGGTGAAAGCCAACAACAGAGATCTGCATTTTTATAGGAACAGCATGTAAACATTTGAACATGGAGTGCTGAGTGCTTTGAGGGCTGCTACCACTGTAGTTATTGGAGGGAGAGAAAACACTGATTATTTCCAAGGCTGCTGGGGGTGCAGGAGTCGATCTGGAAGATGCTGTGGGAACTCTGACAGTGGCGGGTAGCCCAGGGCTGGCAGCTCCTGGGCTGTGTTTTGTGGAAAGCAGCATCTCCTGGAGACACTCAAGGACAGGCTGAACGGGGCTCTGAGCAATCTGATGGAGCTGTAGGTGTCTCTGTTCATTGCAGGGGAGTTGGGCTAGATCACCTTTAGAGGTCCCAGTCAGCTCAAATGGTTCTATGAGTCTGTGAATCTTAATGTCTTAGAGCTATGGGAGCTCCTGCCCTGTATGGGGCTGAAATACTTCTAATAAATTATTTGCAATAATTTGTCTTTCTGAAAAATGAGATCGTCAGGCTTATGCTATGTTTGTCCTGATGCACTAAATCTCCTGTTTGAAGAAAAATAAAATGCCAACAGTAATAGCCTGACATTTTACATTTGAAAGACTGATGACTTCTGTAATCTGTGTGTATCTGTCAGTCATAACTTTGTCAGTCTTTTTCAGCAGATGTCTATTTTTCATTTACTGTTTTACCATCACGTGTTAATTCTGGAAAGAAATTTTGAACTTGATTTAACTCTATTCAGCTACATTAATATTAATATGGTAGACAGAGGTCAGGATGTAAGCCGAGGGTTCTGTTGTGTGTCATACAAAGAAGAAATGGTGTGCCTTTTCCCAGTGGTGAAATGTATTTTTGCATCAGCACAGAAATCTCTTTTCTGTATGTTTCGGAAGTGAAAGAGAACACCAGTGACTGCCATAGTGTTATTCTGTAGAAGGAAAGAATTCCAAAGCATTTGAACTTTGAACAAATTATGTTGTAGTGAGATAATACGAAGTTTGAACTGATAACTCGGGTGTGAGAACTGCTGCTTCTGTACTCTGTATAGTTCTGAAAATCCCTATTCTGAGTTGCTCATTTTTTGCAACTTTTTTTTTGGTAATATAATGTTTATTTGCCTCTTGTGATTTTTACATAGTATTTTTTTGATTACCTAGTTTTTCTTTGTCACATTTTATTGGATATTTCAAGTTTTTATTCAACTTCTTGACAGCAGAAGTAATTACCTACATTCAATTAAGTAGAAAAAAGGTTGCGGGTCACATTTCTTTGAAACTTGAATCATGCTGAGGAAGTTGTGATTTGTGGTTATTCATGCTCTATTATTAGGGTGAAGAAATAAGAAAGTAAGGGAAGCATATAAATTCAGGATCTATATTGAAGAATGACAAATAATGATAGAGGATTGATAGATAATTGATATATCAGTACATATAAGAACAAGCATCTTATCTGATGCAGTTTAATTATGATACCTTTCTGTAACTTGCTGTCAGTGAGTCATAGCATTGCTGGGGTTGGAAGGGACCCCTTGGGGTTCTAAATGCAGCCCTGCTCTGGCAGCTCAGCTGCAGCTGCCCGGCCACAACCTTGTCCAGTTAGGTTTTTTTAGCATCTCCAATGGAGGCACCAATACAGCTCCGGAGAATGTGTTAGAATAGAACAGTTCTGTTGGAAGGGACCTTCAGAGATCATCTAGCCCAACTGCCTGACCTCTTCAGGGCTAACCATAAGCTGAAGCACATGGTTGGGGTGGTGAGGCACTGGAGCAGGTTGCACAGGAGCAGCTGTGGATGCCCCGTCTCTGGAGGCATTTGTATTTCTGTGTGAACACCTCTGCAGTTCCCTAGGTTTCAGGAGCACTCACTGGGTTAGGTACAGCAGCAGAAGTGAGGTTTCTTCATTGATAGTGCTGTAAGACAGCACAGGCAGTGCTTTTGAGCTCTGGACTATGTCTGTCAAGCTCACATGAGGCTAGCTTGGATGGACAGAGGGCAGTACTAAGGTCAGGTTATGGACTGATGGATCCCAGGTGGCTATGTGCAGCCAACCCAGTCTGTGCTGCTCCAGGTGAGACTTAACATAATAAAAACTTGGGTGTTTGTTTTTTTTTCCCTCCCATTATTTTATGGACCACTTTTGATAAATCTTAGTTTTCAGCCTACAAAGTGAAAATGAAAAAACCCGAGCAATTAGAAGTGATGCAGTCATCTGAGTGTTAGTAGAATTTCGTATTGTTTTTTCATTATGAACAAGCACAAAAAAGAGAACTCCTCCTCCCGCACCCAAATGTTAAAGCACTGTTGAAATGCCTGTAGAAAAAAAAGGTAAAATTCAGACTATTATTGAACATCAATTCTGCAAGTCTGAGCTGAATTCAAACAACACAGGCAGTGGATTAATTGCTCAGTTCTGTCTGCTCCTCGCTCACATGCAGGAGACACTCACTTGGACTTCCTTGACTTAAACAAACACTTAATACATCTTTTGTGTCTGAGTGCTTGCGTGTAACATGCAGCACCCAGAGGGGAATAATAGATATTCTGCTAATGTAGAGTAAGCTTCAGATACTGACTAGCTGAGCTGGCTACGGTGTTAGCTGATGTGGTGGTGAAAAGCTAGAGATGGGCCTAGGGGAATGATGATGGGGGTTGGGGTGAGGCAAATGGCTCAGCTGAAGTGCATCTACAAGTCTGGAGAGGAGGAGGCCCAGAGGTGAGCTTATGGCTCTCTCCCTCTCCTGAAGGGAGGTTATGGTGAGCTGGGGGTTGGCCTCTTCTCCTGCATCACCAGCAACAGGACAAGAGATAATGGCCTCAAGTTGCACCAGGGAAGGTTCAGGTTGGATGTTAGGAAGAATTTCTTCTCAGACAGAGTAGTAATGCATTGGAGCAGACTGTCCAGGGACGTGGTGGAGTCACTGTCCCTGGAGGTGTTCAGGAACAGCGTACACGTGACATGGTCTTGAGTGGTCACAGGCATAGGCTGATGTTTGAACTAGGTGATCGTAGTGATCTTTCCAACCATAGCGGTTCCATGATTCTGTTGAGCAAGCTGTCTTAGGAACTGTCAAAAAAGTTCTAGGCTCAGCTGTTGGTGTTTTAGATCTTTGAGCCTTAAAGGCATAACATAATCAGTTAAAACTGAGCTTGGCTGTAACTTTTCTGGTTTTGGTAGGTGAAAATTCACGTTAATATCTGTGTGTGGTATCTGTCATGGTTAATCATCAAATACTGCTATCCTGCCAGAAATTGACTTCTCAGACAGTGGGAATGTGTTGAAGTGACTCAGACAGCTTTCCTGCCTTTCTAGAAAGGCATGCACTGGCTCCTGACACTTCTTTTCCTGGGACCCCTTTGTGCTTTAGGCCTTTTTGGATGTAGGCAAGCTCTTAACCTTGGTAGTACACATTCAGTATGACTCACTCATGGCTCCTAACTGGATTTGAAGCCTGTTTATAATGCAGCTTAATATACAGTCCTTCAGGGTTCTAGCAGGAAAAAAAACACATGTAAATGGTTCTGTATGATGGCAAATCCAACCCTATAGCCTGTTTGCATTGGAATGGTTGGTGTCTCCTTTTGCGAAGGCAAGGTCATTTCCAGTTCATTGCACAATAGGAAAAGATGCAGTAATCTGCTTGGGTCAGATTGACTTGTTTTGCCTTTTTGCTTGTTGCTTCAGGTACTTTGGAAATGGTTTTTATCTGTAATCGTTAAAGCAGCCCGAGTGTTAGAAGGAAATCAGTGCAGAACACGCAAGCAGAACAGTAGCTACTAGTTTTGAAGGCTAGAAAAAGAGCTAAAGTTTTTTGAAAAACATGTCAAGCTGATGGTTTGAGATCTTCCAAAACATGTTGCACATCTCGTCAATATTGCAAGATTTTTATGCTTTCTTTCTCTTTTTCCTCTGCACGTCCTCTCTTTGCTGTGACACAGTAATGGTTCGTAGCAAAACAGAACTGAGTGTGAGCCCTGTGCTGCTGGGTTCTGCAGAGCAGTTGTGCTGGCCCAGCTGCACTGGCTCTGGGAGCTGAGTGAACCCAGTGTTTTCTTCTTGATCAACTGAGCCAATTAAAAACAATTCTGGTATGATCAACAGTCCAAAGAAATTGTAATCTGGGGCCTTATTTAATGGG
Source organism: Pavo muticus (assembly GCA_016647715.1). Classification (NCBI taxonomy): domain Eukaryota; kingdom Metazoa; phylum Chordata; class Aves; order Galliformes; family Phasianidae; genus Pavo; species Pavo muticus. The sequence goes on from JACDJE010000213.1 coordinate 867,988, forward strand.
AGATAGGCCTTCTTATACCAAGAATGTTAACGATTTGAAGAATTGCCGGAAATCCTTCATTTCTTCTCCTGAGACTTGAACAACTTGTTATTCTTCTGTTATCTACTGGTCAATCTTTTTATGAAAGTAGTAAGTGTTTTGGAATCTGATTTTTATCTCCTCATGAAATCTTGTGAGGTTATATCACCCTTAAGAGCTCTCACCCGCCCGCAGCTCTGCCTTTGCTTTGGCTCTGGGCCTGTGGACGCCGTGAGGAAGCCGGGAGAGGAGGAGAGGAATGATGAAAGAAAATCTGTATAAAATTAAAGTAGAAAACAGTTCAGAAATCAAGCCGATGTTATCTTGTATTACACTAGCTGGAAACTCAGAAAGAATTATTGGTACTAATTTAACTGGAATGTATTACTGTAGATATATTTTCCTTTTGGCTTCTGTCCCTCTCTAGTTTTCTCATACCCTTTCTTTGGCATGTGCTCAAATCATAGAATACATTGTTTGCTTTTCCTTTTAAGAACAAGAAATTCTGGGTATTGTGAAGAATAAAATAACCATATTACTTACCATATAATGTGCTCAGCAATTGCTGATCTGCAGTTTTGAGCAATTCTAAGTTCTTCAACTTAGAAGTGTCAGTCTCCAACTTTAAACCATCCCAAACTTGGAAATAGAGAGTCCTTTAAAACATGGTGGGCTGTGGGTCCTTGAACTGTATCTTTTGATGGGAAGTTTTGTGCCTGAAGGTGATGCCTGTGTGAAGGACTTGCCACTGATATTTACTGAGCTCCAAAAGTAATGGTTTTCTTTTTTGGAAACTTATTGCTTAGGTCTGTTTTCTTAATTTTCTGCATTATTTTGAAAGCTTATCTGTTCCTGCTGATTCTAAGTGAACTTTTGCACCAGGATTTCACTGCTGGCCTCCAGCTGCCAGTAGGAAATCAGTGGGTGTGAGAGATTAAAGATACCCTAAACATAATCAGCACTTCTTGTGTTATTACAGGGATGCAATCACGACTCCACATCTATCGTTGATTGGCTTTTGGTGTCAAGCTGCTGTAGAGCAGAGCAAACCCTCTTCACATTGACCTTTTTCTTTTCGGGGAAAGCTGTGATTTGTGTGCTTGATTTAAATCTGCAGGTTATGAAGTGGTGTGCTTTACCGTGTGGGGGGAGGAAGGCGGGGAGGGAATTCTTCCTGTTTTTGCAGACCACAAATCCTGTCTGGGGACCCATTACAAACTATTATGTTAGCTTCTTAGTTTAGGCTCAGAAATTCAGGTCAGAGTTAACTCTTTCTTTCTATTATTTTAAATTTCTTTTTAATTTTTTTTCCTCAGGACGACTGTAATGTTTTCAAACTTTACCATGACAAGTCAGCACAGCACAAACTGTGTGCTTTTCACTTTTTAAGCACTGCACTCCGTATTTACCTTTGAATCCACTGACTCCTTTGAAAGTAGTTATACATGTGAATTTAGAAGATCCAGAAAATGATTATTGGTGAAAATAAGGTGCTAGCTGTCAGTGTGCAGCAGATCCAGCGAGCAGTGATATTCATTCTAAATTCAAAGTTGAATTTGGAGGAACCTTTTTACAAACTATATTTTTTCAGAAAGATGATATTATGTTAAATCTGCACGTGCTCCAGACCTTGTTGTGTAGGTCTCAGAAAGAGATAAGTTTGACACGCTCCATTCTAGCACCTATTTACTCTCAACTCGGACCTGTCAACGCGACGGCAGTAGGAATTCTTGGAGGAGCAAAGTGCAAGACTGAAATATTAGGAGTGTGACATTTTGAAGCAGGCAGCGAGTTCAAAAGCTTTGTGACCAAACTCAAACAATGCTTGTCTTAGCAACGGTTGGGCATTTCTATTTTTCCCTAAGCTTTTTAAATTTACTATATACCGGGACAAACATAACCCATTGGTGAGGCTGCTTAGGCAGAGAACTCTTGCTATTAATTGCATGCATCAAGATTTCTAGCACTGCTGCTGTGTGCTGAGGCAGTGGGAACTGGGGCTGGGATGTACTTGGCCATTGTGCACCTTGCTCCATGGTGTTGTTTTACTGCTCACTGTTACAGCTAACACCTAGAGCTGTTCTCACTGGAAGTGGCAAATGTTAAGTCAATTTATGTGAATTTTGTGCACAATGTTATTCATCATGCTCTAGTTCTTTCGTGTTCTTTGTGGTCTGATCACTTTTTTCCTCTTTAGTTTTGAGCAAGAAAAACAGTGATTGTCAAAACTCAGACTGATAAAAACAAAAAATAACCAACCAAAAGGTATTAAGAGTACTTCAAATCCATGTAATTAGTTACAATGATCATCTAGATTTAAGAGTGCCTACTTGGAAGGATTTGTAGTATAAATGAAAGAAGGCGTTGGCACAGGCTGCCCGGAGAGGTGGTGGGTTCAGCATCCCTGGGGGTGTTCAGGAGCCGTGGAGATGTGGCACTGAGGGTCTTCTCCAACCTAAATGATTTTATGATTCAATAGAGAAAACAATGTTTTGAACTTTGTATTGTGAAAGAAGTTCTTAATGAGAAAACCACTTGACTGGAATGCTGTGTATTAGGTTTATTAAGTTGCAGAGAGCAAGGCAAGAAGTTCTCAAAGGAGGAATGAATATTGATGAGAAATACCTTAAAGATGCAGGTGCCGAACTCTTGTCTGTGGCTCTGCAGAGAAAGAGATGTTGGCTCTCTGCTGGAGGTTTTCTTGGCGTGTGGTTGCACTGCTGGAATGCTGTGTGCCACATGGATGTTTCAGGTATCTTAGGTTGCGTCAGTGTGAAGTGAACAAATACAGTTAATGTATGGTGAAATTGCCGTGAGCATAAGCGTATTTTAAAGATATGTCCTATCTTCATGCAAAGTTCTTTTTTTTTACAGCCTAGCAACAACTCTGTATTTAAAGCAAACCATGTATATCTTGAAGGCAAACCATAAATAAGAAGAGAGAACTGGCTGTGAGTTTTGTATGAAAAAACCTTCCTTGTTGTGTTTTAAAAATTAAATGACTTGCTGTTATGTTAAAGAAAAGCTCATATTACTTGTGGTAGTCAAGTTATTACTTGAGTTTTATAATGTATCAAGCCAAGCCAGGGAACATTCTTTAGCAAGCTGGCACACAAACAACATATTGCGGTGCAGATTTGGACAGTGGTCATTGCTCCTGCTGGTGTGAGCAGGGCCTTTACCTGCTGTGTTAGAGGAACTGGAATTTGGCCTCAGTCAATGTTTTCCAGAATTTACAGCACTTAGAATCACAGAATCAATGAAGTTGGAAAAGACCTCCAAGATCATCCAGTCCAACCATCCTCCTACTACCTCTATTTCCCCACTAAACCATGTCTCTTAGTACAGCAGCTAAATGTTTCTTGAGCCCTCTTATAGAAAAGTGTAAATACCTTGCTCACGGAAAGATGAGTTCAAAGGTTGAAATTGGTGCTTTGTGATTTCTTTTGATTTTAAAATTCTCTTTCTTAAACAAAGAAGCAGAAATCTTTAATCTGCTTTCTAATTTCCTGTGCTTTCATTTCCAGTCCTTGAAAATGAACTCTGAAAAGAGCTGTGTGATTATAGTCTTAGAGAACATTATTCCAAAGGTGAAGGGGCTCGGTTTTGCACCCAAGAACTAGGCTGTGGCCGGCATGTTGGATGGAAGCATTTGGCTGTAGAGGGATGTGAGAGGTTGGCTGGTCCAGTGTCCTGCCCAGAGCAGAACCTATCTGATCTGAGATCTGGTCCTTGTGCTTGCTGGACAAACTACTATTTCCTGAAGCAGGTCAAAAATTATCCTGCACTGCTGCCTCTTACCCTGGTAACCATGGGCTGTTTTTGACCCCCTGTAACTGATGCCCTGCGCTCAACTTGTGCATGGTGGTGGATGTCTGTTGTGGTCAAGGGATGCCTAACAGCCACCTGTAAAGGGAACTGATCTCTTCCCTTGACCTCCTGCCTACACTTCTGGTAGTACAGCCCTGTGTGCTGCCTGGCTTCCCAGCTATTTTTATCCTATAGCTTTTTTTTTTCCTCCTTTGTAGAGTTATTTTAGTCTCTTTCCTCTGAGCAGTACAGTCACAGGAATGTGGTGTTCTTTGAGCTTTATAGACCAGAGTTGAAGAGCTATTGCTGTTTGAATTTGGTCTGAATGCTACTAAGATGTTCAAAGAGCAAGTTGTACCAAGTGAAACCTTTCTTTGAGGTGCAAATCATAGAATCATAGAATGGCCTGGGTTGAAAAGGACCACAATGGTCATTTGGTTTCAACCCCCCTGCTATGTGCAGGGTCGCCACCCACCAGACCAGGCTGCTCAAAGCCACATCCAGCCTGGCCTTGAATGCCTCCAGGGATGGAACATCCACAACCTCCTTGGGCAACCTGTTCCAGTGCGTCACCACCCTCTGTGTGAAAAACTTCCTCTTAATATCCAACCTAAACCTCCCCTGTCTCAGTTTAAGACCGTTCCCCCTTGTCCTATCAAATGAACAGGAGAATGATCTGGGAAGCATGTGGCCTGTCATTTAAACATTAAGAATGGAACAGATTTATAGAAAATTGCTCAGCCACAGATGACATGAGGTGTCTTGGATAACTGCACTTGGAGACATTGCCTTTTTAGTTCTATAACATACAAGAATACAGGTGCAGCTCTCTTGGATGCTGACTTAGGTACGTACCCTAGTTCAGCCTTGGCTAACCTTGTCAACCTTCCATTAATTGTGCCCTAGCTTGTTGGTTTTTTTTCCCCACTTTCTCCAAATAAAAGATTCTGTGTGTCATTGGGGACTGTGTAGGGTATGGGAAATAATATCAGTGGAAGAGAGGCAATGGGAAGCTAAGGCAAAGGTCTTGGGGAGAGCAACCACTGAGAGAATGGGTATGGATGAAGTGTTAGCTATTTCTTAGTGTCTTTAAGCCTTCCAGAGCAGGTGATTATACATTACTGGCTAATTATTGTTATTACTTAATTATTTCCTGCACTTGTAATACTGCTTCCCAATTGTACCTGCCTCTTATTTACCAGCTGCAGCTTTAAAGCAGTCCTTGGTTGTATCAGTGTCCCTTTTGCTTGGACTAGCTCCATCTTTCAGTCCTGTTTTTCATCAGCTGCTATTGTTACAAAATAGTGCAACACTTTCTGAACTTCCACCTGCTTTTTACCAGTGGAGCTCACAGTTGGGTTAAGTTTGCTGGATCACATTTGCACAAGGCTGGGAAGAACCATTTATTTTTGTAGAAACGTGGGGATATTTATTGCTGTGGTAGTCACAGAACGAGTCTGGGAAAAACAACAACCTGTTTCTGCTTAGAGTTCAGCAGGCAGGTTTGCTGCAGGCACTTTCAGACGATGTCATCTAGCAACCTTCTGTACTTCCAGCTCTAGAAGTTACTTCCTTGGGCACTTCCATTGTCTGTGTGTTTTCCCTCCTCCTGACCACCTCCTTTTCGTATCGGTCTCACTGCAGTGCCGCTTCTTGTTTCTTTCCTTCCTCTCTTCTAGCCCCTTTTCCCTTCTTTGTCTTTGCAGGTCATGCTTTACATTTGGCCAAAGGGGACCCTAAGGGAAGCTAAAGCTTTGACAGATGGAGTTCCTAGTTTTTTTTAGTATCTCCATTTGATATTTTTTTTTTATGTGGGAGGCCAAAGCCACTCCATCTGCATGTCATCTCTGCCCATGTGATACAGATGCTGCAGGAGGGAATCCACCAACTTATCACCATGCTATTCGTATAGTAACAGTTGTCAGTATACACGCTGTGCTCTGAAAGCTGCATCTGTCACAGGTGGAAGCTGCTTTTGGGTTAGTGTGTTACTGCAGGTTGGCACTGCAGCTCTGGTGTTTTCCAAAAGGCTCACAGTGCGTTGAGTTGGCAGGATAGCTGTCAGGTGTAAATTTAATGCTGTTTCCAAACACTTGTTTGTACATTTAATTTATGCTGAGCTTTTTATACTTGCTCAGGAAAAGGGGGAAAAAAAACCAACGAACCCCAAGAAACATCAAATATCCCTTTTTTGTCCTCTGTGAGAACAACTAAAATAAAATGTACATAACTGGGAGCAATAGCAGAGCAGTGGTGTTTAATCACCTGAGCAAACTGGCTGCAAGATTCAGTGGTTGTTTGTGGACCAACTCGAGTTCAATTCATTTACCATCCAAATTGAATTTTCACTCCCCCTTGGTCAGAAGCAGCATGCAGGATTTTGATGCTTTGTTACGAGGTATGGAAGTCTAATCGCTTCAACAGTTGTGGATATTATTCCCTATCTTTTTGTTTCTTCTGTTTCCTATCTTCACCAGGTCTTTAGTTTTGGGTTTCTGGCTGCCTGTGATTTTGATTTGCTTGCTTGTACAATTGCAGCGATTGCAGGTTATTTTGTGAACATACAGTTCTGTTAAGCACCCCATGAATGCTCAGAACTTAAAACTGTGGCATACCTACAAGCCTGGGTTGGACCTTTCACATTGTCACATTAAAACAAAGAAAGCCAAACCAGAATGATGTGAAGACAGATGAATTCAGGTTATAAACTCGTTTCCATATTAGCAATTAAGCATGTAGTGCAGCACTGGGAACAATGCGAAAAATCCCAAGTTCTCCAAGGCTGATAGTAAAATCAAGATGCTAAGAGCAGTAGTCAGGTAAGAAGAGCTGACATTGTGCCTGTAAACTGTAAAAGCTAATCTCTGTAGAAGAGAGAAGACAAACGAGGGCAAAGCACATCTGTAGTTGTAAGTGCAAAACCTTTCTCAAAGCTCACTGACTGGTGAATGGCACACAGACAATTACTGCATTTTTGATAGCTGGAGCTTGTGGAAACTTCTGATACAATCTGCTGCAGTAGCAGCTCACATCGATGTAGCCAGAGCTCAGTATTTGGTCTTGTTCTGGAAATGTGGGGCAGCATGAGCCCAGGTTTATGTTTTTAATATCCAGCTAGTGGCATCATGTGGTGTGAGGCAGCATACAATAGAAGGGGAACAAAGAAGAAACTGGGTAAAGGTTTGTAGAGGAAAAAGCAGTGGCACTGTTAGCACTGTGGCTCTCAGCTGGAACAGGTGGGCATGTGGCTTTGTGCCACGACATCTGCATTGTTCATTTCAGTAGAAGACACTTTTTGTGAGAATGTAAGGAGAATATAAGCAGAATGGTGAAGGCATCTCAGATGACACAGTGCTTACCCCAGGTAAAAGTTTACACAGAAGCAGTTTCTGTAAATTCACAGTTTAACTTTGGCTGTGGTTTGTCCACTTACATTATCAATTCCTGCGCAGGCTTTTCATTCTGGTACGTGCTGTGGAGCCCAAGGAGCCTTGCCTCTCCCTGCATGACAGCTTCAAGGCTCACGCAGTACAAGTTATACATAGTAACTTGGCCCAGATAATTCCTCTCTGCTTTGATTCTCTGCTATGGAGGTGCTATTTTTGGTTTCATGTCTGTTTTCCTGCAGGGTAGTAATGATTCATCCCCCATCAATAAGCCACTTTCTGAACTCTCTTCTTTGATAAAGTGTTCACATGCTTAATATACTTTTCTTTGACTGACAAAATGTTTAATTTGTTCACTAATTTTATCATTTCTGTTTATAGGAGAGGTCTCCTCACAATTTACATGGCAAATCAAGTAAGTAATCCTTTATTCCAATGGTAAAAATGTGTGAGATCATTGGAATTGTTTTTGAAACTGCTATCAAATACTGTGCATACAAACATATTTACCAGATGGTTGTGTCAGCATAGTTTTTTCTCATGAAAAAAATAGCAGTAGTGAGTTGATCTAAATTCCTACCTTGTACATTAACTTTTTCTAAAAATGTACTTTTATTACATGACCATACTTTAGCAATGATTGTATAATAATAATAATAATAATGTAATGTAAATAATTATCTAACCAACCCAGAATACTGTACTTTACTGGGGCCTTGAGGAAATCATGCAGACTTTGAAGATTCATTAATAGAAGTATTGAGGCAAAGGCAATTTATTGCAACACAGATCAGAGTGATAACACCGATGCCTTCTCTTCCATCCTGGTAAGTCACTGTTGGTGACAGTTGTAATTCTGAGGATTCTTGGAAGACTTTCAGAAAGAGATGATGTTACAGTGTACTACCAAGTAAATATATTACCCATATAAATAAATGCATTTACAAACTCTATTGGAATTCTCTCTGAAATTTAGGTGTGTAAAAATTTCTTTTAGACAGGAATTGGTTCTTGGTTTATTCTGTATTCATACAGTGCCTGTCCTGAAGTAGACATGAGTAGGGTTCACAGAATTCAGAAGAGAATAATTTAATTCTCACCATGAATTATATTGATTTCAACTACTGTTTTTATCTTCTATAGCAGTGTGACCTGGATGGCTCATACCCTATCCTTTAAGATTCCTTTTCTTTGTTGTTTGTAATTTGAGGAGGAGACTAGCCATTTTCTTGAAATCAGTTTAATTCTATGCTCAGACCCTCAATAACATGCTAACGTGGCATTGAATTCCTGCAAGGATAACTTAATATTGAAAGGTTTGACTTTTTCTTTGAACTAAGAGCAGCAACTGTGTAGAAACTTCTTGTTCAGGAAGTGCTGGTGATCATGTCATCATTCATTGGGAGCAGACTTGTCAAGAGAAGGACAAAATAGGTGTGCTTAACAGCAACACTCTGTCCCATTTCTGAGAAAGCTATCGCTATGTTTGCGGCTCTTAAACTGTCATACCAACAGCTCACCTGGGCTGTTCAACAGTGTTATAAGGGAAAAGTCAACCAATATAATTCTGTTTTAAAGAGGCTGTTTGATTCCACGAGTGTTGTGTTCAGCATAGTGGTTTATTTTAATCACACGTGTTTGAACTTTGGGCAGCCAAGGATTTGCCACATAAATTGCCCTTGATCGTGATGTACTTTCCTCATTAGCAAGCTGTGTAATCACTGTGAATGTTTGCCTACCTGTGTTGCTTGTCTCTGGTTGAGAGCTTTATATGCTTGGTTAAGATTTATTCATAACTTTACTATGCCTTTAAAATATTTGTTATCTTTAGATTGCAGCATATTCTGAAAGCTGGCAGGCTGTACTTATTAATGCTGGTACCCACATTTCATACCTGGAGCATAACTTAAGCTAATTTTTAGGTATTGAAAATGCAAAATGGATCTGGAATGTGAAGTGACTCTTGCATTCTGTAATACTATCTTCAGGGCCTATTAAGGTTTTCTTTGAACTAAACACACTGCACTGTTTTGTTTCATACTTGCTAAAGTATGTTTTGCAGCCTGAGCAACAGTAATTGTGGCTTTCTGTGTGATTCGTCATGAGAGCTTCTGTCTAGTTAGATGGGGGTAATTGTAATTAGGTTTATTGCTTATTATAAGCAATTATCTTGGCTATTGATGCAGTGAATTTTTATAGCTATACTAGGACTTCTAAAATAGAAATTTGTTCTTACTGTCCTATTGGCAATGGTCAACAATTTGTGCTCAGAGATGAGCTTATGTAGTGAAATGGGCACAGGTATATTAAAGCCATATATATATGGCTGCTGTTAAGGAGTGGAAGGCAGCAGGGCGAAGAACTCTTGTTGTGAACAATAACATCTTTATTGATTTTTCATCTTGAGCTACTAGAAACGTATGAGTAAATGTCATGACTAATTGTAAGTAATCCAGTAATTATAGATTTATGTGACCCTGAGCTCCCAGGTTGTATTTTCTGACTGCTTACACGATAAAATGACATTAAAAACTGTAAGAACCATAGAATCTATGATAAACAACTTATTTTTAATAACTTGTTAATACTATATATGCTTTGTGGAAAATGTGAAAGGAAGTAGTTTCTTAAGGTAGCTTTCTGCTAGATTGAATCTATTGGAACAATACACCTAAGGACTGGATTCTCATGGGAATACTTAATACACAGCCTAAAATCAACATCTGAGCTTTCTGGAAGTCAGCTGAAGATTTTTACAAATAAATTAATATACCTGACCTGACATGGTTGAAAATGTGGGTTTGGAAATTCTTAACCAGTCTAAGAACTGACATTTGTGATACCCCAGTACAGACCTGCAGTAGTAGTCTGTGCTGGGGACCACACAGCAGCACGGAGGCTTTCAAGTTCTATTTTGGATTGCACATGTTAAAGTCAAGACATTGCTAGGATTGTAAGTGATGCATTGGTGGTGAACATATAAGATAACACTTCATGGATAATTTGAGATCAAAAGGAACCCCAAGATTCCACAGAAAGTTGGAAAGTGAAATGTAATCTCTTCAGTTATTTTTATCTGGAAAAGATGATGATAGTAATAAATGAGCAGCCATGATTAATACCTATAGTTCTTATATTTCAAAACAGTTATGGCATACTTAATGGTGAACAGCTTGACATTTGAGTTGTTGCTTTGAAGTTGAAGAAAAAGATAGGGATTTTTGTGTTGAAATGAAGTCTGAATTCAGTTTAAAAATAAAAAAGGTATAGGAAGAGATTAACCTGGACTAGGACATTTTGTTATAAAAGTTTGAGAAATAAAATTATTGGAAAACTGATACATTGGCATTGGAATGTTTACCAAGAGAAGATGCTTCTTAACATATACTGAACTATAAAAAGGGTTTTTTGCTCTTACCAGAAAGAAATTGAGGTTTATCTGTATTCTTGCACTTGGAATTTGAACTGCGCCTCATCATGTCAAAGGCTTCCTTTGAATCATTTATGTTGGAATCATAATGGAATACAATCATTTAAGTTGGAAAAGGCCTTCAAGATCATCAAGTGCATCCATCAGTCTGACCTACCAAGTCCCATTACTAAACCACGCCTGACTACCCTCTCCATGAAGAAATTCTTCCTGATATCCAGTCTAAACCTAACCTGGGTGTGATGTGAGGCTGTTTCCTCACCTTCTATCCATTTTTACCTGAGTAAAGAGACCGACATCTCACTGCAACATCCCTTCAGGTAGTTGTAGAGAGTGATGAGGTCTCTCCTCAGTCTCCTTTTCTCCAAACTAAACAACCAAAGTTCCATCAGCCACTCCTTGTAACTCTCATTTTCTAGTCCCTTCACCAGCTTTGTTGCTCTTCTCTGATATTCTCAACTCAATATCTTTTCCTGGGGCCCCAAACTGAAGATGACTCTTGGGTGCAATCTCACAGGAGCTGAGTACAGGGGGGGACCATCCCTCTCCAGCCCTACTGGCCGCACTATTTCTGGTACAAGCCAGGATGCCATTCACCTTCTTGCACCTGGGCATGCTGCTGTTTCATGTTCAGCCTGCTGTCAAGAAACACCCCCAGATCCTTTTCTATTTGACAGCTTTCCAGCCACTCTTCCCCAAGCATATATCACTACATGGAGTTGTTTTGACCCAAGTGCAGGACCCAGCACTTAGCCTTGTTTAATGTCATGTATGGAGTTGTACTTACAAAATGGGAAATGTTAACATTAACAAGTTGTTCTTCGGGGTCACAGGTTAAACAATGTAAAGTTCAAACATGAGATGAAGCAGCTGGATGCAAAAGGCAGTGTGGTGATATGGGCAACTTGTTCTCGAGTACAATGGGAGGAATTAGTATAGGAATCACTCCCAGCCATAGAGGCAGGCGTTAGGGAGTGGTAAAAGTATAGTTTTGAAAAATAAGATGAGAAAGCAAGAAAAGGAGACAAAGAAGTACTATCTGAAGATGAGAGATTAGAACTCTTAATAGCAAGAGTCATGAAGGAATTGAAGCTAGGCTGCTGTAATGGCAGTTAGATAATGAGAAGAAGGCAGTGGGAGAAGTTAATCTGTTCTACATGCAGAGAGCAGACGATAAAGAAAATGATAGCAATGCAGGGAAAGGAAGTGATGAATTTTGCTGCAATTAAAACAAGGAGAAATTTAGCAAGAGTCCAGAGTCTTTGTCACTCCAGTGAGTGACAAAGAAGGCACTGTTGTTGGTGTCCTGGGTATGGCAGCTGGAGAAATTGTTGTCAGCAATTACATCTGGATGAATTTAATGCAGAAACACGGCTAGTCCATGCTATACTCACTGCTGTTCTGATGTTAGCTCACCAGAGCATCTGTCAGTGAAGAAGTATTTTAATAGGACCTTATATACCAGGGAAGAGATGATGTATTAGGAGAAGAAATGTACAGCCATGCGTGCCATCAGCAGTAAGAAAAAAGAACTCCTATCAGAGTTTAGGAGGAAGAGTACGTCTTCCTAGATACAGTGTAAAACAGATCGCTCATTAGAGATGGGTGTTAGTGAAGGTAGATATGAATAAGGAGAATTGATGAGAAAAGTCAGGAATACAAGGGGACTCCTTCAGTATTTTGTACATTTTGAACTTACGATGTTTTTTGGAAAATTTGAGGGCTGCTGCTGAAGCTGAGAGCTTGCTTACTGTGTTACTGTTTCTCTCAGCAAATCAGCTCTTTCCTTTCCCTATGTCTGCTTTCATAAAAATGCTGTTTCATTGGTATTTTGAGTCCAGTTTGGAAATACCCAAAGCTAATAAAAGAAGTTGTTCACATTAAACAAATACTGAGTCAAACAAATTGGTTGAAAGCACTTGAGTGGGTGATGATCTGTTTCAGTATGTGATAGAGCACAATACCATAACTGAGCATGGTTTCTTGCACTTTTAAAGTAGTCCAAGCAGTATCAGAGTTGAATTGTTTTTAAGTTACGTAATTGGTCTAAATCTGGTTTCATTTTGGCTGAACCTTTGTTTATTCCAGCCAAGCAATATGAAGGACAAGTATTGGGTCTTAAGACTTGAAATATTTGATCTAGGAGCAAGCAAAATGCTGAAGCACAGGTTCAGAAAGGAATCCCTCTGATTCTAATGGAGAAATGAGTATCAAGGGTTCTTTAGTCACAGCTTTAATTCTAGACACTTGTATGGTTTCTTTCAGGATGGAAGTCATAGCGATTCAGAATGCTGCTAAATCTTCATGCTTTGCAATATTTAAAACATCAAAACCACTAATCTAGTTTAAGATGTATGGTACAGTGCAGCAGCAAACAGAGCTTGACAGGAATATAATGGAATATAAAGCATGGTTCAAATGTTTGAGGCCGAGACCCTTCCAATATCACTTTCCATACACACTAAATTTGTTATTGTTTCATGCCTTGTGGGGGTGGTGTGTGCAGGGATGAAAGAAAGAGGGGCGAGATTTGCTATGGCGAGAGAAGCAGCAACAGCAGCAATCCAATAGTAAGCTGCGCTGCTGCCGAGCCTGTAGCTTCAAGTTTTTGCTAAAGGCAAAGTGGTAATACTGTAAAGGAAGTTACTGGCACACAATGAGTACTTTGACGCCGAACATTCCTGAGTGATTTTTCTCACCAGCTTATCACATGCTTTTTGTACAAACTTGCAAATGCATTTGAATTGTTATGAGTGTTTCAAGAAATACCTCGTGCCTGTTGTTATAAAGTGTATGCTCCTATGAAAATACAGCTGGGATGTTTTTTTCTCCTTAAGTAATGTGCTATTTGACTATAAAATAGCATTTCTGTCACGTTGTGTACCTCATAACTCTTTTGAGAAATTACCAGCCAATGCTGTTATGTACCAATTCAGAAATATCCTTTAAAATAAAATAAGGTACAGATTATGACTTTTTCATTGATAAATCTATGAGATAATAGGTATTTCAAGAATCCCATTTGTTTTGACAGACCATTAGATTTGTTATGCAGTTCATATGCTATAGCACAAGAAAATGGTTTCTGTTTCAACTTACAAATTGACATTTTGTAAACAAGCCACCAACTCCTTTTCTTTTCCATGGGGGACAGCAGGGCAGATGGATTTACTTCTACCAAACAAATATTTCAGAGTTTTTAGCAGTGCTAGACTCTAGGAAGGTCGATTTTTACCACTATTCCCTTCTCTTTTTAAATAATTAGAATTTGCTTGTGTATTTCTATGCTATTCTTTGCATTATTGTTATACAAAGACTGCTGGGGTGTCTTTTAGCATAACAATGAAGGTAGGAATATCTGATTTTTATTTTTATTTTTAAAGTTTTCTAATGTTTCAGAAGTAATCTCCATAACTGAAAATGCTCCAAGTAAATGCTTGAGGCAGTTGGTTCCATGGAGTCTCGCTGCCCTCCTGCCCCCCATCTCTTCTGTGATTTGTTGCTGTTATCTGTGTCCCTCTTTGGAGGTGACAGTGGCTTTGGTTACAGCAGCAGCTGGATGGAACCAAGTGTATTTATTCTTTAACGTTGTCCAGGCTAGATATTCCTTTCATTCCTTGCATTATTAGCTTTTGAGCTGATAGTTTGGTAGCGTAAGTAGAACAATTGCTTAGTTCCTTCTTACAGAAAAAAAAGTTACTAAGTTATCCTTTTTGTCAGAGTAGTAAAATTCTTCTTATTTTTATGTCTTATAAGATATTGACAGAAAAGTATGAGTACTTTGATATTGTGCTTCTGGCTAACTCATAGGAAATATTCCACTTGGAGATCTTGCAGGGAAGCTGTCTGCTTTTCCTCATTGGAAGTTACCCTGAGGTAGATCTCTGACTTGTAAAACCATCCCTGCCTGGCAAAGCACAAGCCCCTGATGTTGCGGTAGTAATCCCAGTGAGGACAGGTCTGTCATTGCCTGGGTAAGGGAGGAGCAGGGACAGTATTTAGTGTTGTCTGGAAAGAAGTCTCATGCACTCATGGCAAAAATGTTACACAGGTAAGGAGATAGCGGCCTCAGGTAACCATGGAATTGTTTGAGTAGGAAGAGACCCCCAAACGTCATCTCGTCCAACTTCCCTGCAATGAACAGGGACACCTACAGCTCCATCAGGTTGCTCAGAGCCCCATCCAGCCTGACCCTGAATGTCTCCAGGATGACTTGCTGCTAGCTAAGGTTGATAAAGGCTTATGACTTAACTTCCAACAGGCATTCAAAAAATAAGTACTAACAAGAAACAAGTCTTCTCTGGTATTGAGTTAGACCTCAACATCATCTTGTGTCAGACCACGTGCCACTTGTTGGTGAGACCTGCCTTTTGTTGAGGAATAGCATTTTTCTGCTGTTCTGTCATCTGGATTTAGTCGGAAAGCCTCTCCCTTAGCTTCTGCTTCTTCAGTGCCTCGGTCTTGCTGGAAAAAGGAGATAGATAGAAAAAAAACTCCAACCTTATTCATAGAGGACATACTCAGATGGAACTCATCTGACACTCATTCTGTTGCCGTCAGATTGTATACTTTGTCTTCATCTTGTCATGCTTCCAGTATTGTGTCAGCATCCCCAGGGTGTGAATCAAGAAATGATGTTCGTACACTCAGTGGGAAAGTAAAGAAAGTATAAGTGTAGTAGTAGGCAAAAAGCAAAATGGTTTTTATTATGAAGTTAACAACATTACAGAAAAAGAACCAAATTATTTCCTGGGTAGTTTGGAGGAATATGGAATTTATTCAGAAGAAATGGGTGCTCTTTAGTGCCTGACAGTAACGTTCAGATCTGTTCCACCTAAGCAGAAGAAAAGCCTTACCCTTTCACAGAATCCTGGAGTTTATTCTGGTGTCTGTGCAGGGAAGTGCATTGTATGATCAACATTCCCAAGCTCCTTGCTTAGAAATTGAACGCAGATGTTTTCAAATAATCAGAGACTTAGACATGTTTTATTCTAGTCGATAAATGCTCAAAACACTTTCCAAAAATTTTATTTTGGAATTCAGAAATAGATGCCATAAATGAGTAAGCTATATACTTTACACGTATCATGTTCTGTGGGATGGGCAGTTTGGCAACTGAAACAGGCAATACTGAAATAAATTGCTACTTTTAAATATAAACTTTACGTAAAAGTCATGCGAAGAGGAATAAGCTGCAGTCTTACTTTCTTTTAAATAGAGTATAATGTA
Source organism: Pavo muticus (assembly GCA_016647715.1). Taxonomy (NCBI): domain Eukaryota; kingdom Metazoa; phylum Chordata; class Aves; order Galliformes; family Phasianidae; genus Pavo; species Pavo muticus. The sequence continues at coordinate 883,861 of JACDJE010000213.1, forward strand.
GACTAATTAGATTAACAGAGTACTTTACATAATCGAATTATGGGTAATTGATGGCGCTCGAAGATGATTTTAAAAGGTTGCAACTTAAGGTCATTGTCACTCCCCCCATTTGAAGTTATTAAGAGGCAGGTTTTAAGATCAGCAGTCATGTGAACTTAAACATTGCTGATGTCTTCACTTTTAAGTAATACAGTAATAAAGTTAGATCCTGGCAGCTGGCGTTCTTGTGCATTTACATGGCTAATTGGCTTTGGCATCTTAGCCTCAGGAAACCTCATCCATCACTTCAGCGCAGGATGTTTGGCAAGAGTCAGAGCAAACATTTAATTCTTTGTCTCTTGCTTTCTATGCAAAGCTGCTTTGCATTTTTAAACTTTCCCATGTATCTTGTTAGACACTTGATGCAGTACTGAATGCTACGCTCCTTTCATGTGATCTTTCCTGGTGAGCAGCTACTTGTCTTGACTTCCTAGAATTACCAAAAATGTCAGAATTATCACTTTTGAAACTTCTCTGTCAGGTGAAACTTTCTGTCTTTTATATTGCATTTAAAAAAATTGTATTAGATTTGTTAAATGTTGCTGACTTTTTGCTAGCTAGTAACTGAGGTTAAAGAAATGTTTAACTTCAAGTTACGAAGAGCTGTGGACACCCATATCTAGTGTGAGCAACATCTCTGATTTTTAGTATTGCTGTAGGCAAGGATTTGATAGACTAAAAAGGTGGGTCAAGGCAGATCTCCAGGCTTCCCAGGAGGTGAAATCCCAGTGGTGTTTTAAGATGGGGGTTTCCCTGGTGAAAAAGAGAAGAGCTTCAGAGGTCTCCCATTGAGGTGTGTGAGAGCAGGAGTCCCCTGCAGTCCTCACCCCTTCTGCCAGCCACGTTTTCCTGATCAAGACTCTCAAGAAGGGGACAATAGCTGTGTTCTGTGAAGGTACAGACTGAGGGAGGAGTGACTGGAGAGCAGCTCAGCAGGAAAGGACTTGGAGATGCTGGTGCCAGCAGCTGAGCAGGAGCCAGCGGTATGCCCTGGCAGCCAAGAGGGCAAACTGCATTGCAGTGTGCTCCTCATCTGAGGAGGAGAGGCTGAGGACAATTGGGTTTCTGCATTATGAGTTATAGAATCATTAAGGTTGGAAAAGACCTCTAAGATCATCCAGTCCAACTGTCAGCCCACCCCCACCATGCCCACTAACCACGTCCCTCAGTGCCACATCTCCACATCTCTTGAACACCTCCAGGGACGTTGACTCCACCACCTCCCTGGGCAGCCCGTGCCAATGACTCACCAGTCTTTCTGAGAAGAAATTTTTTCCTAACATCCAACCTGAATGGCAGGCTGAGACATAATGAAGCAGGGAACGTGTCCTTGAGCTGGGTTAGCTGTGAACTCAGAAATTTTGGGGAACCTTGTAAATTACCCTTTTTTAGGTCATATGCTTACTAAGAACACACACCGTTTAATCAGTTCCTCTTGCTGGAACACACAGGAGATGTGCAGAGATGTTCGTCTGCTGTCGGGGATGACCTGACTTGAAGCAGTTGTGGACCTGCAGCACAACCTCTTGCTGCATACTCCTCACTATAAATGGCTCTCTCCCTATGGCCTTTTAACAAAACTGGGAAGTTTTAATATGCAACATTTTGGAATCTTAATTTTTGAGGTTTTGGCACTTCTCCTTGAAATTTCCAATTACTGTGTTGATGATGGTGGTCGCTGTCGAGCTGTTTCTGGAGCTGCTCAAGTATTATGAGAGCTTGGGAGACTTGGCATCCTGATTTCATCTTGTAAAAAAGAAAACTTTAATTCAGTGTTCAAAATACACAGAATGAAAACATTTCTAAGAGGGGTGCAGTTTACGTAAGTATAAAGTCATCCAGCTCGTTTGTGAATTTATATATTAAAAATTTTTTTTAGGCATTAGACTTAGCATAAAACTGCCTGATGGAGTGAGTGTGTCTCATTACTGATTAATCACTTGATATTTAACTATTACTTTGTGTTCCAAGTGATTCATTCAGAATTAAATCACAGAATCACAGAATCACAGAATCACTAAGGTTGGAAAGGACCTATAAGATCATCTAGTCCAACCATCCACCTATCACCAATGGTTCTCGCTAAACCATATCCCTCATCACAACATCCAAACGTTCCTTGAACACCTCCAGGGTCGGTGACTCCACCACCTCCCTGGGCAGCCCATTCCAGTGCCTGACCACTCTTTCAGAGAAGTAGTATTTCCTAATATCCAGCCTGAATCTTCCCTGGCACAGCTTGAAACCATTCCCTCTAGTCCTATCACCAGTTACACGAGAGAAGAGGCCGACCCCCAGCTCACTACAACCTCCCTTCAGGTAGTTATAGAGAGCAAAAAGGTCTCCCCTGAGCCTCCTCTTCTCCAGACTGAACAATCCCAGCTCCCTCAGCCGCTCCTCATAAGGCCTGTGCTCCAGACCCCTCACCAGCTTTGTTGCCCTTCTTTGAACACGTTCCAGGGCCTCAATGTCTTTCCTGCAGTGAGGGGCCCAGAACTGGACACAGTACTCAAGGTGTGGCCTCACCAGAACTGAGTACAGGGGGACAATTACTTCCCTGCTCCTGCTGGTCACACTACTTCTGATACAAGCCAGGATGCCATTGGCCTTCTTGGCCACCCAGGCACACTGCTGGCTCATGTTCAGCCGAGCGTCAACCAACACCCCCAGGTCCATTTCCTCTACACAGTCTTCCAGCCACTCTGCCCCAAGCCTGTAGCGTTGCTTGGGGTTGCTGTGGCCAAAGTGTAGGACCCGACATTTGGTCTTACTAAACCTCATCCCATTGGCTTCAGCTCAGCTATCCAGCTGGATATCCTTTTATCCTTTTAATTACCGATATCCACTCTTACCCTATTACTGCCCCTTCTGGTGTGATGTTGTTCCTGACGTCATTTATAGGATATCGATAATTACAGCAGCAGTTTCAGCACAAAAATAAAAGCTTTTAGTGCTGAGGGATGTGTTCCAGTTGATGTTTTGTTGGGAAAAAAAAAAAAGGACATTTAGTCTAAAAATGTTAAATGTTTTCCATGCAAAAGCAGTAATTGGTGAGTAGTTTTGGGGGTTATTACCGCTAGCATCTGCCTCTATGCAGTGTCTTTGCTACAAAACAAAAAGCACACCTGCACACACAGTATCTGAAATGGTTATTTTCAGTTTTTCATTTCTACGTTTTGAAGTATTTTCTATATTAAGAAGTGCATGGCTTGGTTACGTGATGCAGAGGTTTTATTAATGCTGTAAGTAGGTAAATATTTTTACCTTTATTTATAATCAGATATAATGGTTGTGGTGGTGTATAGCCATCGGCTTGTGTAAACTGGCAAATGTTAACACGTGGTGGTTTAAGTTCTTTACATATCCCATAACAGCAGAGCACAGATTTTAAACAGTGCTGAGGAGAAGTTATTTAATTGTGTAAACACTCATTGGTTTGGCATTCAGGGGGAGGTGGTTCATTTGAAATCTTGTCTTCAGTGATATGCTCCTTATGCCTCTAATAAGGTTGGAAAAGTGGAGGAGGACAACTTCTAGCACAGCTTGTAAATGTCAGTCTGGATGGAAGACAGCTCAGCTTGAAAACAATATTGGTGTTGGAAAAGTGAAAGGAAAAAATCCCTTCTGGAAACTTCTCTCACGAGGAAAAACTGTAGCAGAAAATTTAGAATTATGATCATTTTTGGTAAAGCAGAAGGAAGTAATTCTGAAGTATCAAACTACATCTAGTAAATGTGGGGGGAAACTGAAGACAGAATAAAATTTATTTCAGCCAGGTATAAAGCTGCCTGGTTTCCTGAAGGCAGTATTTCACCATGGTCTGAGCCCTGTCCGTATGTGAAACTTTCCAATAAACATCTTCTCTTTAAGACTGTTCTGCCTTTGGAAGACAAATGAAATGATAACAGGAAAAAATGGGATGACTGTGGGAGAAGGATCCTTCTTGAATCTCCTCCCCTGTCTTTTCTATCCTTTCCATACTTCGGAACAGTGATCAGCAGCTGGGAATGTCAATGTCCGTATCTAAAGGTGGGCAGTGAGAAAGAAGGGGACAGCCTCTGTAGCCAGGTCTGGTGTGGCAGAACAAGGGGAAATGGTTCCAAACTAAAAGAGGGGGCATTTAGATTGGTATAAGAAAATATTTTTATGGTAAGGGTAGTGAAGCACTGGACCAGTTTGCTCAGAGAGGCAGCGGGTGCCCCGTGCCTGGAGACATCCAAAGTGAGACTGGTCAGTCTGAGCACAGGATGGAGCTGTAGGTGTCTCTGTTCATTGCAGTGGAGTTGGACTGGCGAGTGATCTTTGGAGGTCCCTTCCAACTCAAACAATTCTATGAACATTAATCACTACGGAAATTTCAGTGGTGCAGCAGTGATGGTATCTTACTGCCACATTATGGTAAATTGGGTTGTTTCAGAGGAGCTGCATCATTTGAGGTTAGTTTAATACAGTCACCTCCACGTCCTGCAGCTGCTGTAAGTTTGGGCAGAACTTCAGCAGCTAGTCTTCTGTGATCCTATATTTGAGTGCTGTGGTTTTCTAAGCAGTTTCTGTATGGTTCAGTAATTTATTTCCATTGGCTCAAAAGAAATAAAATGCTTCAGTAGCTGCTCTTCTTCTTGTGTCCAGTAGTTAGCTGTGAGGATTGTAGGAGATTTTTGCAGACTTTATTCAAATAAGTTTGGATTTTGTATTTGGGATATTCTCCCAATATTTCCAGGACTGGATTCTCCCAGTATTTCCAGGGAGAAGAATAATCTGAAGTGGGAATTGGGAAAGGGGTATAGAATGCTACTTACATTTGTATATACTTACATTTCTTCACTTTGGTACTTATTTGAGATGGATATTTTTTTCATCAATAAATTGACACATATTCAACTTCTGTGAGCTTTGTTAAGGATATCCAAAGTAACCCACATAATTAGAAATAAAATCAGCATTAGTTTCATTGATTCTGTGTTAGATTGATTTTCCTAACTCTTAAATGATTTCATAAATGCGTGGAGTTTGTTTAGCCTTCCCCTATCCACAAGTAAACCCTAACACATTTTTATGTTTGAATGCTTTACTAATTGTAAACCTTTTCATTTTGAAAATATGCTTTCGTTTGTATAAAACAATTTGTTCAAGTAACCTTTGGTTACACAACTGGTGGCTTCAGTTTCTTTTGTTCAGGTTACCGTGTACAGCTCCCGAGGCAAAGCTCTTATTTGCAGTACTTCATGTAAATAATTTGATGTGTGGTTTTGAAACATGTGTTGATTGAAAGGTCTTTAAGCGTCAGTAGGGTTGCATAAACTTCCAAAGAACACACGTATGGTTGTACTGGCGCGATCCTTGAGCACATTAAGCTGTACAGAATATCCCCTGAGTCCCAAGCCATTGCTTGGATGGACAACATAAACCATTTTGTGTTGAAATGGATATACTGAACTTGAATATGGGAACTGTTTGATAATGCCAATGTTTGTGAGGTGGTTGAGTCACCATCCCTGAATGTGTTTAAAAACTGTTTGGATGTGGTGCTCAGGGACATGATTTAGCGGAGGGTTGTTAGAGTTAGGGTAGAATGGTTAGGTTGTGGTTGGACTAGATGATCTTTAAGGTCTTTTCCAACCTGAGCAATTCTATGATTCTATGATTCTGTGCTTGCACATCACAGTGAGACAGCGGTCGTAGGCAAAACAAAAGGTAATGGGAATTCAGCAATGAAGACCTTTGCCGTGCTCATAAATAACAAAGCTCTCAGATACCTCCCTGTTCCCCTCAAATCTGAAAATCTTTGTAAGATTTTTGATGAATTGCATGACTGCTCATATTACATTTATGAATCTGAACATTCCAGAGGTTGAAGATATTTCTGTTTTGATAAGTTTTGGAATCTCACTGGTCTGTGAGATTTGGAATTCTACTAATGGGTAAAAATCTGTATTTTTTTCTCTTGAATTATAGCCTGTTTGTAACATGGGCTGTACATTGTACATGGGGAGACTCAAAGAATGTGTGACAAACTAATAGGATTGTAAGATTATGTCTGGAATTTCAGTGAGGGGAATTGTTGCAGCGTGCAGTTGGAGTAACAAGTGAAGGCAGTCCCACTGGTTTGCGATTACCGGTATCGCCTCTTGTATGGAAGGGGGATTGGGAAGAAGCCTCAAAAACTGGTCTGGTATGGGAGACCTTCCACCTCTGCAATGAAAGGTTTTCAAAACAGAAGAGTGTTGGAACAATACTAGGAAACTGCCAGCACAGGAATTTTGTCACTGTGTTAGGAGTGACCAGCATAGTGATCTCTTAGGTGGGCATCATCTTCTAGAGCTCAAGGAGCATTTGGATAATGCTCACAAACATAGGGTTTTCAGTTATTCCTGTGTGGAGCCAGGAGTTGAACTCAATTATGGGTCCCTTTCAGCTTGGGATATTCTAGGATTCTTTACCAAAAGTACATGATAAGTTATTTGAGGTTTAGTGAAGTCCTCACATCAGAGGAACTGCTAGGAATGAAACCCACTTATTTTCATTTTTACATTTTTAGTATTTTCCTATAATGGATCATCATGTATACCAAATTAACAACAAGCTGCACATCTGTGTCCCGTGCTACAAGTATATCTAAATTCAGCCATAGGTCCACGCACCTCTTTTGGGCTGCAGTGCATGGCTATTGTTCCTGCCTTCAACCTGACCGATTCTACTTTACTGACTTTAAAACAAACATTTGCACAGTACTAATGTAGATTTTTGAGGACACCCCCTGCCCGCCCCCCAATAAACAACCAACCAAAAAAAAAAAACCACCAGACAAACAGGGAGCTCATGGAATTCCTGTAGAAGTCATTTGATGTCTATCAGATTGATAAAACAAGCAGTGAGGGGAAATGCATTTCATTAAAACACAAGAACACTGACAGCCTGCATGCCATTTTTTGGTCTCCCGAAATATGTTTGGGCTGGAAATTGAGAATAAAGTGACAAATGTTTGGTTAGCACATACGATGGTCTTGGAGGCCGTGTTCAGGTCTCAAGTAGTAATTTTATTGGGTGAAACCACCTGTGACTCCCAGAAAGATGCAGCCTGGTGAGAATGTAATCTGAGATCCTGGGCACTGCTGGAAGCAGGAAGGCTGTAAATAGCACGGTGTCCTGTACAGAGTGTCACTGCAGCCATGCACCCTGCTCCTTACCCTCACGTTTTGTGTTGGATTTGTAAGCAGTGGGGCAGGTGATGAGCAGAAAGGGAAGCCTATCAGTTTTCCGAGATGTTATATGATGGCAGAGCAAGGAAACTGATGGTAAGAATAAGGAAAAAGTGTAAAGAATGTTGTGCTTTTTTGTGTTTATCTCAAAAACGTGGGAATTTTTGCATATTTTTCTTATGATAAATACCATTGGAACATGAAACTGCTTTAGGCTCATGATGTGCCTCCCTGCCGTCTCCTGGCTGAGCTGAAGATCTGGCCTGCCATACAAATCGCGGACCTGATGTAGGTAATTACTTGCTCAGAGCTGGAGAGTGCTCTGCTTTACTTGTTGCCTGTGTGCTCAGGTTTCTTTTTTTTCCCTTCAACGTGAACCTGGGGGAGGCTGCAATGACTCTTCTGTTGCACACATGGGTTCAAGATGCACTCAAAGTGCTCTCAGAGTCTGGTGCAGGACTTTGGAAAGATGGCCTCTGTCCCAGGTGTCTGCAGAGGTAAAAATCCCAAGGTGCACAGTGAAATCAATAGCGATATCCTGTGTTGGATGTGTAAGTGTACTGCAGGCTGTGCCATTAAAGGCTGTCCTCCTGTTCATTCAGAATCTTGAGGTGTAGATCTTAGCATAAATATATTTAAAAAAATAATATAATAATTGAAAAACAGGACTTGAGGTTTCTAAATATGGATAGATTTTATTCTGTAGTAATCTGAAAAGCTTAAAAGATTGTTAAGAAAATGGGAAGAACGGATTGATCTGAAAAAGGGGAACAACTATTCAGCAACAGAACACCAAGACTGTAAAATTGATGAAATATTTCTGTTTTGCAGGTAAGTAACAAATGCAGAGAAGTTGAGAACAAAAGCATGTGGCTTTATGCTGAACTTGAAAGCACAGAACCTTTATTTTTTCTCTATGTATTGCTGTTTCGTGGATCCATGCTTACTGCCTCCCCTTTTAGTTCTTTGAATTCAACCACAGCATTTCCAATTGGCACTACAAGGATAAGAATCATACAGTTACTGCCAAATACTCAGAAATGAAGAAGGTCACAGATTCTTAATTTCCAGAGCATTCATGAAATTAACAAAGAGAGAAGACAGGCTGTTCATAATTTATCTGGGGCTGTGAAAATGAGAGCTGGTGATAGAGCCTTGCAGAAGGCTCTTGTGATATTGTGCTCTTGACAAAGATCCAGCAATGCACCATGTTGGACTGAATTACTACTCAGAGGGACACGATGTTGGAATTATGATGGAAAAAGTCAGTTCAACACTTTGTAGTTATTAATCTCCCCCTTCCCCCACTTTAATATTAAAGATTATTTTGAAATTAATGAAGGATAAAACAGAAAAATCATTATCATGCCACTGTGTAAGTCATGGTTGTGCTGACAGGTTTACAACTGTCTGCAGTTCTGGTCTTCTTTAAAGTGTAATAGTAGTAGGGAAAGCACCCCGTTGAAAAATAAAGATGCAAAGGTGTTGAAGAACACGTGTAAGTGGAGGAGCTAAACTGGGAGCCTGGGGGAAGTGAGTAAGGAGGAACAGGGGACAGGAATGTGAAACTGTGTGTTGGAGAGGGGGAGTGGTGATGGGTGATTTATTCATCATGCAAGAAGTAAGGGCTGCCAGATAAAATTGTGAGGTGTTCAAACCAACTGGTGTGCACACAGTGTAGAGCTAAGCTGAGGAACTCTGTAACATCCTATAACTTGAGGAGGTTTTACGTGTCAGAAGCTTCCTTGTGTGCAGAAAGGAAATCATTCGCAAATGAAGATTTCCATTAGGAGTGGACGTTGGGTGTTGTTTGAGTGTTTCTGCCTTGTAGTTTGCTGAATAGTTTGCTGAAGCACGTAGGAGGGAGGATGTTTTTCAGGCATTTATTACTGGTTGTTGTTAGAAAATGGTTCTATGTGTTCCTGGGTGTGCTACAGCTTGTGCTGCTCCTGCCTCTGGAGTAAGATCTCGAGGAGTTCCTGCACCTTTTGGGGGAGGGGATCCTGGGCTTCTTCCACCCCAGCAGCAGTAAGCAGTGTGTGTAACTTGAGAAATTATCCATCTCGTTAGCTAATTAACCCATTAGACCTTGAGCAGTCTGTGAGGAGCTTTCTGAAGCATGCTGCTCACCTTCCTGCTGCATCTTGGGACCTAGCCTCTTCTTTGTGTGTTTGTTCTTCACAGGCCTAGCTGTCCATGCAATAAGTAATAGAAGAGAAATAAGCAGATTCTTCTCTATCCTTGATCATTTTTCCCCTGTGCAGAACAGCTCAGTGTCTTGAATCAAGCAGTAAGGGAAGAGGTAGGGAAGCCCCGTGGCATTCGCAGCATGCTTGGTGGCTTCCCTCTACAGATAGTGGAAAGTCTTCAACCAAGGTTGTTTGCCCCTGAGATGTCTGTTCTGATCCATGCAGATGGTAGAGCTTTTTAGCAATGCAGTTAGTCACGCTTCCTAACACTGATACTGTACTGCTTCTCTACCTTACTGTAAAGAACCATAGAATATCCCAAGTTCTAAAGGACCAATAAGGATCACTGAGTCCAACTCAAATCCAAGAACGAAGCAGATCTCTTCACCTTCCCTCCTCACTAGTTGAAATGCCCCATTAATTGTCGTACGAGGCAGAAATTGTAGTAATAAAAATTAAGAAATATAAAGAAATACTGGGAGGCTTTTAAAGAACCTCTAATACAACTAGTTATTCTGTTTATAACTTTTTGTGTTTATTATCTAGTTAGAAGTAAGCCTTCAGGAGGTGTATTACTGACTTCAGGCTGGAGAAAGGAAGATGGCTGAAGGAGGGAGGGAATAGCTTCATTTTAAAGTGCTTTTGAATCACGGGAAACTTCTCAGCAGACTTCTAATTAGGAAGAAAAACACACCGCATATGGTATCTTTGATGTAAATATCTGGATGTACAGAGCATTATTTAATCGTAATAGTAAGTGTTCCCTAAATATTTGTAGCAGCTAGTGAAATCATTTAAGCACTTATGACTGTTAAGTCACTCAGAGGGTTAAAATAGTATTTTTGTTGGAGGCTTTCAGTTTGCATCAATTACTTTAACATTTCGCTGAAGTTATAGGCATGTCCTATTGCTCATCTGATTCTTTTGATAGTAGTATTAAACACATCTCTCATTTGAACCCAGAATAGTGAAAATGTTGGGCTTTATGGACTTTACCGTATAGGAAGTGAGACGTAAGGGAGTTCTTTTGATTTTGATGGCTTTGAGCATCTTTTCCATATGGATTCAATCCACATTTTAATCAGAATGTGGAAGTCATTACCCTGACATCTGAAACTGAGGTAGCAATAAAAAAAATTATCACAAACAAGACAGCAGACACAAATTATTTTGTGTTTATTACTGGGTGGCCCTTTTGAAACTTTCCCAAAGTTAATTGGTTCCAGATATTTGAGGATCGAAACTGTATTATAACAAATTTATTTCTGGTCATATTTAACTTGCATCTCCTCAGTAAGGCTGGTTTAAACAAACAAAAAAGTTGTCAACCCACTCATGTCTGTCTCCAGTTTTTGTTGTAGTAGCTTTAATCCCAGTGATTTGGTTTAATAAAGACCACTGAGAAAACAAACACTGGTAGTTACTGCGCTGCTTTTGTAAATTATTTATCATATCTCTGAGATTTTACTGTGGCATAAGTGCTGCTGTGTTAGCTTAAATTGTTCACAAAGATGTCATGTCAGATTAAATGCCCCTGTAGAGTTTATATGTGCCTGTGAGCAATGCTTCCTGCTGTATTTGATTAGAAAGTATTTGTGCAAGCGTGTGTACGTGCAGACCTTCTATTGCCGCCATGGGGAGCGATCGAGCAGGGCAAATTGAGCCACAAGTCTGTGCAGCTGATGGCTGCCTTGCTGTGGCAGGCGGTATGGCCTGGCTGAGCTGTCCTGGGGTAGATACTGGTTACTGGTCAGGGACAGGGTTAGTCATGTTGCTTTATGTGTTGTGGGCTTGGGGTCTTGACATGAAAGAGGCAGGATTGTCCAGGGCAGGGCGTGTAGCACCTTGAATTGTTCTTCTCATGAACTGGTGTAATGCGTTTGCTGTGGAAAGTAGAATCATAGAATTGTCTATGTTGGAAAAGACCTTCAGGATCACTGAGTCCACACATAGAATCATAGAATATTCTGAGTTACCTGTCAAGTCCTGTCTCTAAACCACGTCCCTTAGTGCCACATCCATGTGTCTCTTCAGGGATGGGGTCTCCACCACTGTGCTGGGCAGCCCATTCCAATGCCTGACCACCCTCTCCATGAAGAAATTCTTCCTAATGTCCAATCTAAACCAGCCCTGGTGCAACTTGAAACTGTGCCCTCACCTCCTATCCCTTTTCAAATATGTTAAGTATGGCTACACAGCATTTTAAATGTGTATTGCATGTGCATTGTCATATATATTCTTTCCATATGCATATTTTTGTGTCAACTACGTTTTATTGAGTATTTCTAGGCCATTGATGGTACAGCAAACTCCTCAACAGCTGTGTTTTTCCCTTGTAAAACTTAACATAGGCAGAAAATCATTATTGAACCGGTGAGATTTCATATGTTCCTTACTTACTTGTCAGTATGTACCTCAAAGCTTTTTAGTTCCTGATAGAAGCAATCCCTTTTCCAAAGTAGCATTTATAATAAAAGTCCGGTTAGTTTTCACTTCTTAATGACTTCTAGTAGCTAGAGTTAGAAATAGCTAAAGCTCTTCGTAACAACTGAAATTAGTGATGAAAGTCTTGCAGTGGCAAAGTTGAAAGAGGAGATTGCTACGAGTTAATTAAGTTTATGTTAATAAGAAGGTCTCATTTAGAGCAGGACATACCAAGAGCTTGGAAAATGGTCATTTTCCTGTCAGAGTTTGTGTGTTATCAGCTGTGGCATGCTGGTAATAAGACAGACAGGAAATATACATTTGTACGTATACATAAACTTTTAAAACACAACTGGGGAGAGCAGAGAAAGCCTTTGTATGTATGTTTCTCACAGTCATCAGTAAGTAAAAATGTTAAAGGAAATGTTAAATTTGTGTAGTCATGGTTTTAATTAATACAAGTCCATGTTCTGTAAGCATTGTGTTTGTAAAATTTATGAAAGAGCACTAAACTGCATTAGGGTAATTTATGGACCAAATAAATGTCAGTTACTACGATGAACTGGTGTAGGAAACAGCGTGACTAGGACAAAAAAGTGAAGAACTAGAGTAAATTGTAAACACTGCAAGAACAGCCATACAATTGTTCCTTTATATCCACCCAAGCAAGTGTAAGTTCATTTACAATATATTTATTAACAGTCTCAGGCCAATAAAACAACACTTACAGAGCAGCTTTGGAAACATGCCAGCTCTCTGTTTCGTGCAGCGACAAGTCAGACCAGTGTGCTTTTTTTTTTCTTTCTTTCTTTCTTTTCCCAATTCTGTTTCTTCTTTAATAAGGAAAAAGAAATCAGTATTCGTGACTCCTTTATAAGGCTGTTAAATCTGCCGTTTGGCGTTTCAGAGCAGCGTTTCGCATTGTGCTCAATTAGTGCAGCTGAAGCAATAGAAGTGCCGGTTTCAGAAATGCACCTAATTACTATAAAACACTGAGGGATCCATTCATTCGCAGTTCCTGGCTCTGGGGGTGCCAGCCACAGAGACTCCAGCAGCTTCTGAAGCCTAATCCTGTGTCGTGTCTCCATGTTTCTGTGGCACTTGCAGTTTGGAAGCTGCAATGCGGTCTGGCTGTTTACGACCATGTGCGGCTGTGCCTGCCATCTGTAGTGTATTGTGGATGGGAAAGCTTGGTGCGTGTGGATAAACTGAGAGCAACCCTCAGTGGTGGGGGACAGAATAATGAAAAATAAAGCATAAAATGGTACCGCTTTGTCTGGGAGAGGAGGGTTGAAGGGCCTGTTTCAGATGTCAGATTGATTTTGGAACAGGGTTTGCTTGCTGCTCATAGTGGCTGTTCTAGTGGCTGCTTTGCTGACAGACCTCTCCCAGCAGCCAGTAGTGAAGACATCTGATTTATAACTTACTGGGTCTCTAAACCAGGACTTCCACAGATGAGCGTCTCCTGCTTCCTGTGGTAAGACCAGTGTCTGAAAGAAGAAAAGCGCACCTCAGCACTCCAGCTGAAGCAGTTACATCCAGAGGCTTTTGTACAACATCAGTTCACCCTTCGTTTTCTACTGTGTGAAGAAGCTGACTGCCATTAGAAAGGTATCCCATGTTAGTGCAGAACCTCTTAACACAGCTGTGTCTGGAGAGCATCTCACTGCTGTCAGCTCGTGCCACCAGCTGTGGTTATGCAGCTCCTGTACGTGCCAATGAAAGCTGTCCCTAAGCAGCATTAGCACAAGGTGTTTTTTTTCTTCCCCTGTACATTATGTCAATGAGAAGGTGAGACTTTTAGTGTCTGATGGAGAGATGGGAAAGCTTCATGTGAAGACCTGGCCTGACATGTGCTGGTTTAACCTGGCCTCAGCTACTCTTTGTAGTGTTTGCAAAATAAATGCAGCGTTTCTTCAGCCACACTTTGAAAGCTTTCTGAAGTGTAAGCCTGGACAAAGGCATCATAATGGTCTGATTTATGAGTGCTTGGGATGTTTCTGCACTTATCAGGATTAATTTGCTCATCTGATGGACAACACATCGTGCTTTGGGCTCAGTTGGTTGTCTGCCATGGTCTCTAAATTGTTTTTAGTATTGCTACATTCCTTATACAATTCCTTCTTCTGTAAGTGTGATTTATGTTCTTTTTCCCCAAGAGGTATGAGCTATTATTTGGCTGCGTTAATGTACAGGATGTTCAAACGAACATGCTTATCCATGCAGCCCAGGGCAGTTTATATAACAGACCAACTACATGTATTTGTTACCTTTGGATCTTGCCAGCAATAACTGCATGTTTTGTTCCTGGTCAGAAATCCTTTTCCTTGTTATTTTGTACTCAGTGAAAGCATTTGTTGTCAATCTCGAGATCTGATATATCTTCCTTATGTGTTTAATACAAAGAGAATGGATAAGTATATGGTAAGTAGAGTAGTCTGATAAAAGGGTTCTGTGGTTTGTCTGCCTCTCAGATAGGAAGCACCAGCTTCATCTTCAGTTTGAACTTAGATTAACTCTTAATAGCTTTCCCTACTTTACTCAGTGCTCTGACATTACTCTACAACACATGGAATAGCCAAGGACCATACCATACTTTCTGGATTTGGTAAATCTACCAGATCGTTTACTGCAAATGGCTCCTGTGTTACCCTCAGAAATGCATAAACTCAACTCCAGGCTTAAAATCCCTTGCTTGTGTGTGAGGGATCATATGTTCAACAATCATATGTTGTCCGTTAGGGCATGCAAATTTCCGTCTTTCATAAATAATGCATTGTACAAACAGAGCAGACTGTTACAACAGAGTATACAAACCTACATTTAATGTACCTCCAGATACTCAGCTGCTGATTCTTTTAATAATTCAATTAATTCTGATTTCGTGCTGCAAAAATGAAATATGAATACAGGATTTTTCAAATAAGAGTTTTTCAAGCAAGATTACAGCAGTGTTATAATAGGCTTTACAGACCTGGCATTTATTGCGACAGCACCATCTGTAACAACCTACCCAATTTTACTGAAGGCTGATATTCTGTGGGAGAATTGGTGTGTGATAATAGGAATTCCTTTCTACGGGTTTTGTGTTAGAGTAGGCTAAATTTTGTCCCTTGTATGAAAGCATGCCCAAGTACTGTTATGGACAGAAAGCAAGTTGGCAGTAATTGCCAACTGATCTTACACCAGGCATGGGTTTTTCTTGGAGCTGAGGACTGTTCATAACAGTGGTTTGAGTCATTGCAATGCTGTTGAGCAGTCCAGACTGAAAACTTATTGGGACCTCTGTGTGTTTCGGGAAGAAGAGACTGTAGCCAGCTTTATCCTCATAGTGTTTGAGTCTGACCAGTGCCTTGATTTTAAGGGCACTTTGCTAATTTAGCTTGCTAGAGGCACTTTCCCCTTCTGTGAAGCTTGGTCTGTGAGATCTGTCCTTCCACAGCTGCTGCTGGGCCGTGAGAAGTCACAGAATCACAGAATAGTAGGGATTGGAAGGGACCTCTGGAGATCATCTAGTCCAACTCCCCTGCTAAAGCAGGCTCCCTGCAGGAGGTCACACAGGAAGGTGTCCAGGAGAGTCTTGAATGCCACCATAGAAAGAGACTACAACCCTTCTGGGCAGCCTGTTCCAGGACTTTGTCACCCTCACAGTAAAGAAGTTCTTCCTCATGTTTTTTGGAACTTCCCATGTTCCAATTTGGGTCTGACTAATGTTTTAAAGACCGTGGGTAGCATCTAGGTTAACCCCTTGATTGTTAAAATATGAGGCTTCAGGGTACAATTCCACTGTGACTTCTGTCAGCAGTCTTAGCATTCAGAGTAGACACGGCCCTTCTGATAATGTAGTACAAAGAAGTGTGAATTCCTTCTGACATCAGTCTTCTGGTGAAAGCTTCCTGCCTTCCTTGAAAGGAGAAGTCAGTGTGTGCTTGGCTCTGAGCCCCACACCACTTAGAAGAGAGGGCTCCAGCCCCAGAGGTACTGACTGCTCCTCTTCTACTTCTGAAGGTCCTTTGGAAGAAGCCATCTTGTCTCTTCACTTCATCTGAAATGACCTCACTTGGAAACTCTCAGCACCACCCACCCGTCCATTCCTTGCTGTACGGGAGGAAGACATCCCACCTCTCCCTGCCAAAGACAGATCCATGGGGATATTTCTGCTCCCTGGCCATGCAGGAAGGACAGATCTGCCCAAACAGACTGAAGTGAGCTCCTGCAGATCCTCTCTGAGGTCCCTTCCAACCCAAGCCACTCTATGATTCTGTGATGTTGACTTCTGAAGTTTCTTGCTGATTGTTTTCCTTGGTTTTAATCAGTTACAATCAGCGTTTTTGTTTATTTATTGTGGACAACTGCCTGTGATCAAAAAATCACACCAATGCATTTTTGATAGGTCTTGTCCAAAATGCGCATCCTTCATTGAATATAATCTAGCTCTTATCCAACATTAGATGTACTTTTATGTATGAAGAGGAGAGGCATGTTTATAAGCTGCCCTCAAATTAAATAGCATTGACCTATATGTTCTGCTTCTTGTTAGCTTAGAAAGATTGTATGGCGTACACATGTTTAAACAATAAGATTGGTAAAAGAATTGAATGCCTCATCTGAAGTAGATGCAGTCTATAATACTTATTGTTTACAGCATGGTGATGATAAATCACTAGTTTGAAAATGTTTTTTAGATTAGATTTGTATTAGTTTAACTCATAAATCCTTGGGTAACAAAACAATTGAGACAAAGAATATTTTTTTCCATTTGCAAATACTAAGAGCTACTGCTTAAAATTGCTACCAGTGGGAAATGTAAAACATGAGGTAATTCCCTACAGAAAAAAAAAGGACCATGGTTGTGAAACACGTTACATATAAATCTTGTAGTGAATGCACTGACTGGGACCCACTTGTAGTTCATGCTAGCAAGAAGTTCTGCTCAATGAAGGCAGATAAAGGAACTGTAAATGATTATATTTAAATGAATCTGGAATTCCAGAGTATGCACTTGGAAGGAATGAAATAAAATCTATATATGCAGTGCTCATTAATTTAGTGGTCATAGTGAAACATAAAAATATCAGTGCTATAAGATCTGTATCTGCTGGAGTAGCTTGTCCGTGTCACTGAGTGCTTCAGTCTCCACCATTTTCCAGGAAGCTGAGCAAAGATTAGGGCTCTGCAGACTCCGGATTTTGCTTTCAGTTGTCCCAGTAGCTCAGAGAGGATTGGGCAGATCTGTCCATCCTGTGTGGCCAAAGAGCAGAAATATCCTCATGGATCAGTCCCTGGCAGGAAGAGGTGGGATGTCTTCCTCCTTCCTGTACAGCAAAGGATGGATGGGTGGGTGGTGCTCCTCAACGTTTTGGAGCAGGAGATCCCCTGAGTGCAGGGGAAAGGAAGCAGTGCCTGCTTGCCAATGTGCAGACAGTCCCAGGCTAGCTGAGGCGGTCTTTCGTAGAACCATTGAACCACAGAATGACTTGGGTTGGAAGGGACCATAAAGCCCATCCAGTTCCTATCCCTTGCTATGAGCTTATTGCCCCACACCAGCTCAGGCTGCCCAGGGCCCTATCCAGCCTGGCCTAGAGCACCTCCAGGGATGGGACACCACAGCTTCTCTGGGCAGCAGTGCCAGGGCCTCACTGCCCTGCCCTCGTAGTAAAGAATTTCTGCCTAACTTCAAACCTAAATTTCCCCTTTTTTAGTTTAAAGCCATTCCCCCCATGTCCTATCACTATCACACTGTGTAAAAAGTTGTTCCCTCTCTTACTTGTAAGCTCCCTTCAGGTACTGGAAGGCAGCAATGAAATCTCCCTGGAGCCTTCTCTTCTCCAGACTGAACAAGCCCAGCTCCCTCAACCTATCTTCATAGGAGAGGTGCGCCAGTCCTCTGATCATCTTCATGGCCCTCCTCTGCTCCACATGCTTCCTGTTCTGGAGGCCCCAGTCCTGGATGCAGTACTCCAGATGGGGCCTCATGAGGGTAGAGCAGAGGGGGACCACCCCCTCCCTGTCTCTGCTGCCTTCCCTCTGTTGGTGCAACCCAGGGTGCTGTTGGCCTTCTGGGCTGTGAGAGCACACTGCTGGCTCATGTCCACTTTTTGTCCATCAGAGCCCCAAGTCCTCTGCAGAGCAGCTCTCAAGGAGTTCTTCTCCATTCTGTACTCATATATGGGATAAGCTCTCATTCTATCTGATAACATTACTAATCCAAGACATTTTTGACAGTTGTTCTATGCTTTCCTTGGGCTGATGTGCCACTATTTTCTGCCTGTCTGAGCTGTGATTGCAAGGGAGGAAGATTATAGCTGGCTTTAGTGGTTCACATCTCAGATCCAGAACCCCCGCTCTGTGCTGGTGCTGGGGCTCCATTCTCTGGCATTTTTCCAGGCTCTATTTCTCCAGTTTCCCAGACTGGCTGCTGGCCTGTTTTGTGAGTATGTCCAGCATTATGCTGCTGGATTTTTTTTTTTTCCTTCTGGCTGCCTTTTATTTAATTGCAGCATTCTAGAGAGTTGAGCAGTTCACTCCTTTGTGTGGAGAACATGAGAAAAAGGTGAAAGTCAGTTACAGGCTGGGTCCAGGAATCCTAACAAGTACCAAGCACTACTGCATTTTTTGGGTGGAGGGGAGAAGAGTGGGTAGAGAAATCAGGAGAAGAAAAAATTATCATCCTGGAAAAAGTTGCAGATACCACAACTTCAGACTCCTGGGTTTAGATTAAGATAAATAAATAGTAATGCTTCTATTTCATACTCTTGGCAGTGCATAATGCTTGGTTATTTTTGCAGTTGGTTCATTTGCTCAGAGCGTGTTCTGCAGCTGGAAGCTTTGAAGCTCTTCTTAAGAGGAGGCTCAGGCTCATGAGCTGGTTGGCAGCAAAGGGTGTTCTTGCATCAAAGGCAGATCTTGTAGATTGCTCTGCTTTCATACTTGCTGTCAGCCTTTTCACTCTGATATCATGCTTGCAAAATGCAAATTGGCATGAACAGTCAGCTTGAAAGGAAGAAATCATTTTTAGACCAAAAACTCTGTCTTGGTGTCTCTTGGGCACTGGCATAATACAAGGGCTGTCATCTCATAGAATGACTTGGGTTGGAAAGGACCTCAAAGATCATCTAGTTCCAACCCCACCGCTGTGGATAGAGTTGCTAACCATGAAATCAGGCACTAGATCAGGCTGCCCAGACCCCATGCAATCTGGCCTTGATCATCTCTAGGGATGGGGCATCCTTTGGGCAGCTCCTTTGGGCAGCCTGTGCCTCATCACCCTCTGAGTAAAGAATTTCTCCCTGACACCTAATCTAAATTTCTCCTCTTTTCAAGCCATTCCCTCTTGTCCTGTCACTATGACACTGTGTGAAAAGTCATTCCCCCTCCTGCTTATAAGCTCCCTTCAAGTACTGAAAGGACACAGTGAGGTCTCTCCACAGATGCTGGATTGCTTATGCTGCATTAGTGATGAATTTTACAAACCTCCCAAATATATAGTAAGAGAGATAGTGTTCTTTGCAATCTGAGGAAGGAGAGCCACGTTCAGCTGGTACTTTTGCTGTACAAGATGCATGGCTAGTTTTTTGCTCTATTTACTTTCAGTTCTCTAACCTTTGAGGTAGTCTTCCTCTATCCCTCATAAATTAGAGCAGATCTGCCCCTTCTCTTGTGTGCACTGTAACCTGGAGTTTGTGCATATTGCAAATAAGTGCCCTTCTGTTCCTTTCTACATCTGTGTTTTCATTTGAGGCAGGCATAGAATTATATTATAGAATCGTATTATCCATCCTTTAAAGTTGCACAAATGTCATGGAAGGGGAAGGAAGGTACGGTATTGAGAAAGAATGCTGCACTGAGTGTGCACATGGTAAAAGCTGGCAATGAAAAAAAATAGAGAAGTTCCAGAAAACAGATGCAAGGCTATCAAGATCTTTGTAAAATATCCTTTATTACAGGAATTAAATTGTTTAGTTTGCTTTATTGTGTTCATATTTAAGTCACCTGTATGGCAGATAAAGGGAAGAAGTGATTTGCTCAGCTCATGACTGAGAGGAAAGAACATTATTGATATTGCAGTAGTTTCATTGAATGGCATAACAATATATAAGCACATTGGCTAAGTTAAATGCAAACCCGTCATCTGGAGGAACATTTAGATCTAGTGGATTGTCTCACATTTAACATTTTTTGGTCACAATTAGGAAAAGATTCTGGTTTGAGAAACTTGTTTGCTTTTCCGTTCATTATTGCTTCTGCATCTTATCAAATCTCTCCTCTATTTTGTAACACTTGTGCTTGTTTTCAAAAGCTGTGTGATGGTTTGCTGACAAGGGCTGTGACAACAGTTCATTTGCAATATGTGATCAAGTTGAAAAATGTTATTGATGATTTGGAAAGAATGTCATGAACCTTTCTTTAATGTTGCTTGCTTTTTGAGAACAAACGCCAATGTTAATGGCCAGAGCTGTCAGCCAGCTGCTGAAGCCAAGATCAGCGAACTTAATAGGGAAAAAAATGTTTTCTGCCATTCCATCCATTCTTATAACAAATTGCACCATTTTCATTCTAATTAAACCCATAAATTGCTTTCAATGACTTCCAAAGATCTGTGCCTTTCAGGACATATCTTTAGCCATAACTCATTTCTCCTTTTCTTTATTCTTTTCTTTCTCTTTTGGAATGCAAGTAGACGCCAAAATTTGCCAGGTGATTAAAAAGCGTGTGGTTCTGAAATTAATTTGCATTAGCAGTTCCCTCCAGTGCTTGCATTTGCCATTTTAACTTTGGTCAAACAGTAACTATTTTGATGAAGTATTATGAGACCATTTTATTTTTTTGAAAACCTAGGAAATTCAAGCATCTGGAATCTGAAGTGCTGTTTTTCTCGTTGTTTCTCCCACTGTTTCCATCAATGATGCATAATTATTTTCCACTTTAGTTCTGTTTCTTACATGTGGTTTCTCTGTAACTCACTTGCAAGGAACTTGAACAGAAGTTCCTGGTTTCTTTGAGGGAGGACGTGTGGTCATCTTTGTCAACAGATGACATTAGATCTTAAATACGTAACAGATTTGTAAGATACATTGGATTGCTGTTTCACCTCACGTACACTATGACACAATATGCATTCCTTACAGTATAGTTTTAGGATTCAGTTGCTATCAGTTTGGGAACAATTTATTTCACACTGAGATCACTAAAACCATCTGTTGATGATTTCTTTCCTTATGGACCTCTGACTTGTACCTCCAAACAGCAGTATATAAAGTCACTGCCTCAGCCTGTAATGATTCTTATTCTAGAGCTCATTCCCAGCAAACTGAATGAAAATAAACCTTAAGTTTTTACAGCTTCATAAAAATTTGATTATAATGAAGAACTTAATGCTAACAGAGATGGAGGCAGTTGAAAGTGATCTAAATTCCAAGTCAACTGTCTCTTTGGGAACAGTACTGTTATTTCTTAAATGGACAGTTTTGTCTTTTTAATTAGTTATCCTGGCATGAATGATAAATACCTCCAGTCAGTTGTATCTCACAGTTGCAGTTACACGTCCCGAACCATAAGAGCCCTGAGAACTGTTCTGTGGGGACAGAAGGGCAGTTTTGACCCAATGCCTAAAAGTATGCTGAATTTTTCTGGTAGAAATCTGCCACTGAAGCCATCCAAGAAATTATTTTGTTTGAGAGCTTGTGTTGAAGGAGTAGTACTATTATGCCTATTTTCAGAGTTAATCTTAAATATATAAAAGAAAAGCATATAGTATATGGAAATGGAAAACCCATTTATTTAAAGTTTGTATTGAGTGGGTTTGAACTTCATCAAAATTGAAACAAGTTGTATCAGAATTCCATGCAGTTTGGAATGTTGGCTGTTGTCATACTAAAAGCTTTGGTAGATTTGAAGTAAAAAAACTAACAGTATACCAGACAAGATGTGTTCCATAAACTGGATTTGTAGCCAACAATGATATAATGTCTTGTAATGATCCTTTTACTGTCAGCTGCAAGACAAGAAGTTAACTGCAGTACAGGAAGTTTAACTGCAACTCAGGAAGTTCATACAAACATGTGGAAGAACTACTTTACTGTGATGCTGACAGAGCACTGGAACAGGCTGCCCAGAGAGGTTGTGGAGTCTACTTCTCTGGAGATATTCAAAACCTGCCTGGATGCTTTCCTATGCAATCTGCTGTAGGGAACCTGCTTTAGCAGGGGTTGGACTTGATGATCTTCGGAGGTCCCTTCCAACCCCTGTGATTCTGTGATTTCCCATCACTGTTCTAAGCTCTTGTCCAAATCTTATCCCTTCTATATCCTTCACATTCAGAGGTTGCTGCAGGACCTCCATCCTCAGAGGTGGTCAATGCATGGGCAGCCCTGGAGGAACCAGGTAGCCCTGGCGATCTCTGCCAGGCTAGAGCATTCTGTGGGTTTTGTTCTTGCCTGTATTTGCAGGGCAGAGAGAAGGGAGCTGGAAATTGAAGGGAGTGAGGGAGTTTGCCCAAAATGGAAATGTTATGGATAAGTTCATGGTTTAAGACTGACAGATTTTTGCTAGCCTGATCAACATCATTATGAGTTTGTGTGATGTTACATTTGGGTCTATGGCTAGTGGCTGGCAACTCTGCCTGTGGCAGGGTGTTGTAAGGAGATGATCATAGAATCATAGAAATGGCCTGGGTTGGAAGGGACCTCAAGGATCATCAAGCTCCAAACCCCCTGCCGCAGGCAGGGCTGCCAACATCCATATGTAATACTAGACCAGGCTGCTCAGGGCCCCATCCAACCTGGCCTTGAACACCTCCAGGGACGGGCCATCCACAACCTCTCTGGGCAGCCTGTTCCAGCACCTCACCACTCCCAGAGTAAAGAACTTCCCCCTGACATCCAACCTAAATCTTCCCTCCTTCAACTTAAAACCATTTCCCCCTGTCCTGCCTTTATCTGCTCTTGTAAAGAATTGACTCCCCTCCTGTTTATAGGCTCCTTTTAGGTACTGGAAGGCTGCAGTGAGGTCATGATCTTTGAGGTCCCTTCCAACCCAATTCATTCACTGCTTCTGTGATTCTAATCATCATCCTTTTGAAAGCTGCAACTTCTTTAAAATTTCTCTTGGAATCTGCAGATCTCTGTCTCCAGCCTTGTTATTGTCCAGGCATCAACAGCTATGGGTGGCCTCATCCCCTCGTGCTGTTGGGGTAGACCATCACTGCAGTCCTAATCTGCTCAGTGAGGTTCAGCGCACGGAGCGGTGCCCATAGGGGAAGATCTCTCTCATGCTAGATTTGCTGTTGCTGTGAATTTTCCTTGTTTCTGAATGGTTTTGACATCTAGTATTAACTGTGCATGTACAAACGTATTAAGAGAGATCTTTTACTAGAGAATGTGAAAAGAAAGTCACACACACCAGTGATTTTCAAAAGAAACAATAGAAGCTCAGCAGTATTGACAGAATACTCAATTCACTTGAAACATCCTTGGAAACGTTGGTGGGAAGAGCTGATGAAAGAAACCAATTTGGGGAAGGACAAAAGGTGGCATGAGGTTCACTTTACCTCCGGGAGGATGAAGGCTTGGGAAGGAGAGCCGCACTCAGGCACTGCCCTGCGTTATGGCGGTGTCAATGAAGAAATGCATTCTGCAGTTGGGGTTCTGGAGCTCACACATTCATTTACAGATACTGGTGGCAAACAAGGCAAATAAAAATTCTTTATAGGATTCTTTTCTGCAGGCAGTTATTTAGGAAAGGGTAAATACCACCTAACCCGCATCTAGAAATACTGAAGAATTAATGTCAGTGGATGTCTTTGGTACTAAATTAGCTGAGATACAGCTGTCTTGAAGTACTGCAGCATGAACCCCACAAATTTTGCTGTTATGTAAGCACTAAGCTGATTACTTCTTAAATTGCTGTTCAGGAAGACAGACACTACGAACTACTTTTACTTAAACTTTCAAAACCCTTTTTCAAGCAGCCTGATAATTACATTTTAACACAGAGCTCTGAATGTTAGAGTAATTTTTTTAATTAGGAACAGATATTAAAAACATGTATGATTGCAGCTGGAATTGAGACTCGCTTCCCTACTTACTTTGGAAACAGGTCTTTGAAACAAATCTATCCTTGCGTATACTGGTGTGCCAATCCATGTTTTTATGCAACCAGTGAATTTTTTCATTACTTTTTCCAACCCTCTTGTAAATACAACAACATGGCAATTTGGCATACTTGTGTTTAAACCCAAAGTTGAGAAATCAACAGAAATACTGGTCATTTAGAGAAACTTTCTCTGCTTGTTTCAGTTGTATTGCTTGGTTCTGCTTTTTACCAGAAAGAAATGTGATACAGAACCTATGGGTTTTGCTTCTGTGTTACAGCTTGAATTACGAGTTAGTGGTCTATGGTTGTCAGAAGTCTGTGTTCCTTGTCCCAGCAGACTAAGCAAAGGATGGGACAACTGACATAGAGAAGTGTGCAACCTAGCTACAGCCTGACCTATCTAAAGATTTCCTCCAAGTTGTGTTCCGTGTCTTTTGCATATGAGCAGTGTTATGTTTTCTGACGCCTAATTATTGAAGTTAAGAGTGTTGCAGGAACTTTAAGGAAGAATTCCATTGTACTCTTGTTTGTTTGCTCTTTTAAGGCCATATTAACAAGCCATATTTAAAATAGTTCCACGATTTTGTAAAATTCAGTTGTAAAATGGATGGTGAATGTAGCTGGCACTTTAAAAAATGCAGTAAAACATGAAACATTCATGATAAAAGTTTAAATAAATCTTCGTGAGCTGAATGACCTTTCTTAAAAATAACTGATTCGTGTGTGTTTGTTGATGCAGGCCACAGAAACGTTGTTCCGAATGGCAGTAGCAAGAGGAGCTATCACACCGTTAAGACATGGAGAAGTAAGGCTACATATATATGTTTTCTTTTATTTCTTTGTAATTTTTACACGTGGTGTAAAATTTTAGTAATGTAATGCTTTATAAATTCCTGGGGGGAATTGCACTGCCTTCAGGTAAGTGAAGAGGGCTGGGCAATATATAGCTTGCATTTCTATGTTACACTTTTCCTAAAGGACAGTAGAGAATTTAAATCCTGCCCAGTGGGAGATTAAATATTCTTCCCAAATCACTATTTTTCTCTCTGCTTCAATCATGATTTCGCATTATGGTACACGAGGCTATCAAGAACCTCCTTTTGCCCAAGTGATGTTTCACTGGATTTTCTTTATTAAAAATAAATAAACTGTAGAATCCAGAGAAATTCACAAAAAATTGACCTTTGTTATGGGATGGCTGTAAAGAGCTCCCTTTACCCTTTCTTTGTTTCTCTCAATAAATGAGTAACTTCAGGTGTGTGTAACTATATGTGTGATACAAAATGCATTACATGTATATTATATTAATACGATAATAATTTGAAAGAAGGGGTGAATTATGTTGCTCATTCATACTTCTGTGTTGGCATTATTTCCTTTTTATTTCTTCCTTCTCCGTGTTGTATGTGATAACATTTTACTGAACATTGCTGATTAAATATGTTCAATATTAGTGGATGCAATTCTTACATTGAATTTGATTTAAAAAAATTGACTCCAGTCAGTCGTGACACTCTGGATATGAGAACTGATCTGGACATCACCACTGCTGGATGCTGCAGTATAAAGGATTTTAATGTAGAAACTTTTTTTCCCATGGTAATCTGATTTTCATCAAATTCTTAGGTAAATTTATGAAAAGTTTGTTTAGTAGACACAGCATTCAATTTGGAATCAGGGCAAAACTTACTTTGGGAGCCCAGCTGTGCTACACAATGTTCCTTGTGCTGATGAAATTGTCTTAATTTCTCTTTTGAAAGGAAGTCATATATCTTTGCATCAGTGTCTGAAGGAGTACCTGAGATATGCCCAGGGAGGTTGTGGATGCCCCATCCCTGGAGGCATTCAAGGCCAGGCTAGATGTGGCTCTGGGCAGCCTGGTCTGGTGGTTGGCAACCCTGCACATAGCAGGGGGGTTGAAACTAGATGGTCATTGTGATCCTTTTCAACCCAGGCCATTCTATGAATCTATGAATTCTATGATTCTATGATTTCCTGTCCTGACATTTTTAGTTTTCGCTTTTCTGAATATGGATCCTTTACAAGTTTTGTGTTCTGCTCTTCATTCTTTCATACAGAATGTAATACAGCTTTCAGGAGTGGTAGTTACAGAATATGTGCAGTGCTTCTATGTTCTCTCTGTTTAGATTTTTCAGTGAAGGATACTTAATTTTCTGTGTTTAAATGAACAAGTTGGCCAGAGAGTGTGTGAAATCTCCATCCTGTAGATACCTGATGGATGGTGCGAAGTATGGAAAAACTGAAATGATTCTTATAAAAGTGTTACTAATAATATTAAACACTTACAATACTGGGGCGTTTACAGCCATAATGATCTCTGTTGTGAGCAGTACCAGCAATGTGTGTATCTTACACATCGTACATCATAGAAACGATGCTGTAGAAAATGTCTGTGTTTCTTCTTCAGATACTTCCTCTGATCTTTTTCAATTAATTAGCCTCAAGGGTTAGGGACCAACAGGCAGATAAGCAGTGCGAGGTTGTAACCGTGATCAGGAAGCTCTTCAGCTCTTCCAAGAAGTTGCTAAGTATTTGCACAGTGCGTAACTAGAAAGGAAGCCAGAACAAAAGCTGAATGTGAGCTAAAGTTGACCACGTTCTGTTTGAGAAGTGTGAAGTTGGCAGCTGAAATGGAAGCTGAGCAACTTGTTTATTGGCAGTTCCAAACTACGCAGGCAGCAGTCCAAATGTGCAAAAGTGCTGTTGGGCTTTCCTAATAATATTTAGATTATAGACCCCTTTAATATTTAGGAGGGAGTGAAGATGTTGAATACTAGAAGGAAATATTAATGCAGGTACTTACTTGTTTTAAATTCTTTTTAAAAATTACAGTATGCTGAACAGCTTAATGGAGAAACACTTCTATGCAGACAAAACGGAATGCATGAAAGGTTACTCATTATAATCCAGTTGTCATCAACAGGTGGATTTATAATATTCCTTGTTTAGGGTAAATGTCTTTTCTGGTGTTTCCAGCCTTTTCCTGTTCCTTGGACTCAAGTCATAAAGCTTGCAGAATTTTTGAATCTTGCTTTAATTATCCTTGAAGGAATTGAAAGATGAGGTGATGCTGGATATTTAACTTTTGGATATGGTTTATAAATTTACTGTTGAGAGTTTAGAAAATCGTCCTGCCAAAAGTAGTTACAACTTTGTGTACATAATGCTAATAGCCATTGAAATCGAGATCATTAAGGTTCCTGAAGAATCTTCTTGACAGCTGTATTGCTTCTGGTTTGACTGAAATGTTGCAGCATCCCTGGGAGGGAATCAAACCCAGAAGGAGAATTCATTTTCAGGAGTCAATATGTTGCCTTGTTCATGAGTTATTTCTGTCAGCTGCTTTGTCCTGGGGGCAGAGCATGGGGCAGAACCTTGTAGGGTTTCATCCTTTCTGTTAGCACCTCAAGCTCATTCCAAGATGATTCCAAGATGATGTAGGGGCAGATGTGAGCACACCAAATATGCGGCAGAGCTTACGTACAGAAGTCTTGGGCATTTCATTAACATCACAAACTATATGATAGGCATAGCTCTCCAGTTCTGCATCCTCTGGAGCTTCTGCTGCTGTATGCTCACCCCATCCCCATGGGAGGATGCCAGAAGGATCCTATGAGGAAGGGTCCAAGCTGTTCTATGACTCTGTGATATGATTCTCTAAGAAGGAGAGATTTGGTTATGACAGTTTGCAGGACCAATGTTGGCAATTCCTGTAGAAGAGAGAAACAGAAATGCATGCAGCCCATCCAGAGAAGGAGCAGGAGGATAAGCAGAGAAGGTAGAACCCTTAATAGACAAAATGCCATGGAATATATGTGCTCACACAAACAATAGAGATAATGGCAGAGACCAGATTCCCATAGAACTGGAACCGATAGCAGACATGCTTGAACTCTGTGTGTGTTAACTCATTTCTAAAAACATCCTCACAAGTCTGTAAGCTGTCTTAATCTCTTTTCATCCAAAAGCACTGGGACTTCTGGGTGAACGAATGTAGACCTGTATCTTTAGAGCACTGTAAGTCTATTAGGAAAAATATATGTTACCTCAGAGCTGAAGAAGATGAGGGTCATGTTTCAAGGACTGTGCTTTCCATCTGAAGCATTAAAATGTATGGGGAACCTTCAGCATGATGGAACTTCCAGAATCTTCATGTAGGGTTCTTGTGATGAGATGTACAGGAAAAAAATTGATTTTGCACAAAAGAAGGGCTTGCATAGAAGAGTCGGAGCAAAAGAAGGGCTTAGA
Organism: Pavo muticus; assembly: GCA_016647715.1. Classification (NCBI taxonomy): domain Eukaryota; kingdom Metazoa; phylum Chordata; class Aves; order Galliformes; family Phasianidae; genus Pavo; species Pavo muticus. Next base: position 912,074 of record JACDJE010000213.1, read on the forward strand.
CTGTATGATAGGCTCAATTTTATAATTACTGCAACAGCTGAGGTGTTTTGAATAGTTTCAAAGAAAGAGATAGAATCCTTAGTCTGTAGCATTGCAAAAGAATGCCATTAATTTAGGACATTTGGTGATTTTTTTCCTTCTTTTCCCCCCTAGTTATACAAAAGCTTTTGTCCTTGAAATTCCAATGGAAACAAAGTATGAAAAGGGATTTCCAGACTGTGTAAGTTTGAGAGAGTCTGTTTGCAATAATGGTTAGATTTAGCTGCACTACTTGAGGAGATATCTGTCCCTCAAGGGGTAAGGAACTTGAAAATGCAATTTATTTTTATTTTTAGAGGTAAACACATGAAAGTGGCAATAGCAATGTGAATTACTTCATTATGCAGCAGTTCATATGTTAGTTCTGTGGACTTTATCCTCTGCCTTCCAGTTTGTGCCTGGGATGGGTGTGAGATGACCTGGTCCAAGAGCCATGGATCTACCTATGTGACTTGAGATCAAGCTTTAAAAAAAGCACCGAAGTGACTCGAGATAAAATCAGTTTTCTTTGGCCTGAATAAGAAAGATCTTAACAACAGCAATGCAATTATTTCCAAGTGAGCAATCTTTATGTCTGTGTGATATAAGGCTTGTTGTGACAATCCTTGTTGAACAGAGTATTCTTTCTTTAGGACTAACCTACAGATGTCTTTGGTATACGAGGGCATGTATGTATGTGGTTATATATATTCATGGTTGGACTCGATGATCTTTGAGGTCTTTTCCAACCTGAGTGATTCTATGATTCTGTGATTCTGTATTTTAGAATAATTCTATTAAAGTCAATAATACATTTTAAATGTTATAAAAAGCTGAAGTGATTGTGAAAGCATTCATTTTTTGCTTTTGTGGATCACAAAATCACAAAACCCAGTAGTTAGTGAAGTTACATTTCTAAAAACCATTGTCTCTATACGTATGCATAAATGTGCATGCACACATAGGTTCTTTTCCATTGTAATTTTTTTTCCTTATTTTTTTAAAAAAGATTGAATTTTTACCTGGGAAAGGCCCTTTTTCTTCCTCATCCACCACATTAGGGCAGGATGCAGTGTAAACTCCTGACAGCTTCAGCTGTGTAATTAGGTCAAGTAGACAATAACCTTTATTATTAGTAGCAAAACTGTAACATATGTATATACGTTCATGAGAAAAGTCTTCCTGATTTTACTAGTCATTAGAGCAATTTGAAAGGACGTGTCAATTATTATTTTTAGTTCTGTACTGTGAAGGTGAGAAGGTGTAGGGCAGTCATTTACATGATGATCTCCCTTCTGTATGAAGGGACTTATTCTAGAAACTACTGATTTCAGGATTTGACTTTTAAGTTTGGAGTTCTATCGCAGCGATGTGTCTGCCTGTGTTTTCGGCCAGCTTCATTTGTAATGCATGACATGCAGGAAGGCTTCATAAACGCCATCATTGTAGATTGTGAGAGGTATTGTGAGTCATTCGAGATGAATTTTCATTCAAATAAAATTGCTTCGGGCACTCCATTTCCTGTAATTTCAGCCCAAGGGCATATCAGACCTAATCACTTTCAGGCACGTTAGAAACCGAATGGCAACGTGATCCCAGACATCTGATCCTTACCCTTTTGCCTTCCTATCACAAAGATGTCATTATTGCCAGGGGTTCAAAAGTTCTGCTCTCACAGACTACCCTGACATCTCTGATTTCCACCCTTTTGTCTTGAATACTCTGTGACTGTCATGTTAATACGTGAGGAAAGATGTTTTCTCAGATTTACGCAAATCTTACAGCACTGGAGACACTCCAACTACAGCCCTGATGGCTCTCTACTTTTTAAACTGTTTCTAGCTAAGGACATTTTCAATGAGTGCTGTTGGTCAAAGTAAGTCTTGTTTGTTCTCAGTGGAAATTGAAATGCTTCATAGCAAACTGTTTGCCATAGACAAAAGAAATTTGGTTTGCTACAATGAAACAAGTTCTTGTAAGGCAATGTCATAACATTCGTGGGCTTTTCCTGCCTTCAAAGTAGTATTGTCAGTCTCTTGGATCTTATTTGGTGTTTTCTTTCCCTCCTGGTTGAGGGTTGCTAGCACACAGAAAAATGTGTATTTTTTTAATTTAATATGTTACAAAAACAATGTCAATTTAGTTTAACCAAACCAAGTTTTCTGAATATGTGGTGTAAGATCCAAAGTGCCAGCATGTTTCAATGTTCACTTCTCTTACCCAACACTCTTATTTTTGGAAGGAATTACTTTGCAAAAACAAAAGAAGCCATTACTTGGGGGCAGATCTGAGTCCCTTTTCCTCTAAAGGGCGATTACTTCTCTCTCTCTTCAGGAGACAGAAAATTTTCATTTTTAACTATTAAAAAAAATTATTAAAAAAATAAAAAGTAGTATTAAAGAAAGTAGATCTGAACAAAGCAACCAAACAAAAGCGTTCGGTTGGAATTGGGGACATGCATATCTTTTACTTTTCTACCTACTGAAATCTTCTCTGGAAATGATTTTGAGCCTGCTTGTAAAACAGCAGCAAATGGATAAAACATATACTTGAGCATAGAAATGTCTTGTAGTCCACTTACTAAAGGTTGCTTTTTGGAACGTGTGTGAGTACTGTTTTACAATTTGTTTTGCTGTCTGGAAGGTCTGAATTTGGAACAGCTCGAATGTAATTTAATTGTTGAAGTCTGACCTGCATACTTTATCAATAATATCTGGCAGTAAATTAAAAGTAAATAATCTTTCTGATTAAATACAGTGAAAACTGAACCTGGAAAGAAAGAGAATGCCATAGATCCTGAAGAGGATAATTACCAGATTCCCTTCAAGCTGTTCAGTGTCTGAGTGATGTTTCTGCCATGTGCTCAGCTGTACGAAGGTGATTTCGGCCATGTCACCGCATCTTTGGTGCTACGCTGTGCAGGATTGTCCTGTCTGTGCAGTTTGTAAGCTGGGAGTCATTTCTAAGTATGAGAAGAAGACGAATTTGTCTCAAAGCCTTAGTTGAATGTGAAGAAGTCTTCTTCTCTTTTAATATAATTTGCCTGAAATTATGTTGATGTGTATTATATATATATATACCCTGAAATATATTGATGAATTCCAGATAGTTTTAAAGTGAAGTGTGAGATTCATAAGGCAGGAAACTTGCCAAATGAATACACTGTACATATTGTGTATGCTGCAAATCTAAGGTAGAAATATAAGAAAATAGGATGCCTGTTGCAGAATACGAGGAGAATCACTTTAAAAGGAGATAACACTCCGGTTTGGAATCTTAGAGAACTAAATGTTTTACTAAGCGATCAATGCTTTTATCTAAGTGATTCATGCTTTGCAGTTTTCTTTTAAATGCGCAGGCAAGGTAGCCTGTCTGCTTTTTGTAGACTGGAACAATGGGGTTTAGCATTTAAAATGTTTGACATATCATGCTATGATATGTTTCTGTTATAAAGTAGATTTTTAATGCAGGCTGATGGTATTTATTTATCTTCTTATAATCATAACTTCCCCTTTGTGAAGTAAAACATGAGTCTCAAATGTATATTGCATTAAGCTCAGAAATATTTGCCAGATATCTTCCATCAAGAAGTTTTTGACAAGCAGGAAAGAAAGGAGAGAATTACATACTTTAAAGATTTATCTTTCTCTTAAAATTTTCTTTTACCTGTCACGTATTCTCCAGGTTTCTTATTCTTTCTCATCAGCAAAACAGCGAGTGTGTGGCAAAAGCAGACAATAGAAAATTATGGCAACAAAACTAAACATAAGGAAATACATTTACTTTCCACTTAAGTATGCATCTAACCTGACTTCTCATGATTAAGAAATATGGTATCTGGGGAACATACGACGTTCTTTTCTTAAGATAATGATATTTCTTAATTTCTTTCTTATTACAAATACAGTTTGTGAGTGTCACCTCAAACCGAGGCATTTCTGTAACACAACAGCATCTGTTTTGTAAATATTTAAATTTTGGTCTTACATGCCATGGCGTTATAATGGAACCATCATCTTGCTTTACACTTAGACCCTGCCTCCAAAGACATGGTCTGGGAACTGCATTGTTCTGCCAGAGCGAAGATAATCTATAGGGAGAGTTGTACTTCCAAACACTGGGAGAAGCACAATAGCTGTTGCAGGAGGATGGTATTTGAGTCATGCTTCTTTCTCAGGCTGCTGGTGATGGCGATGACGTTACGTTAAAGCATTTGAAAAGCTGAAGAAATAGGAAATTGTAAAAAGCTGTTTAAATTCATAAAGCTAAGGGTGTGTTCTCATTCCTCTGTGCATTTAAGAATGCTAAATACATGCAGAAGAGATAAGTAAGGCATACAATCAATTGATCTTTAGTTTCCATGCCAGCAGTTTCACTCCAGTTATTGGAGTAACATTTTTGCCAATGGCGTCCTGCCTTTGTCATTTTCTTTAACCTGTTACAATAAAAATAAATGCATGTCATCTAATTAATTTCTTATGCTATGTGTAGATTCACTTTGAAGATGGGACACTTCAATTTAGTGTAAATGTTGTTTGCATTGAATAATTCCAAACTGATTAAAATTAATATTCCTTTAGGTGAACAATGCAAGTACAAAAATCACGTTAAAGCGATAGTTGGCATTTCATGCCTGCTCTTTGGAATTACCACTGTCTTCAGTTTATTAGAGTTATGTCCTCCCATTTCAATGACAGATGAAGGAGTAGCTCATGGCTGTTCTGCAAATCTCAATTGATTGGAAAAATCATTTTGACAAGAAACAAAAGCCTGGACAGACTGGAGTGACTAAGAATGTACATCGTAGGCTTTTTCCTCTGGTCAGGTAACAGGGGATAAAAGGATATTACCGTGTTTCTTCATGTCCAGATGCGTCTTTAATGTACTCATTCTTTCTGCTGTCCTAGTTCAAAATATTTTATGCTCCCTATTCATATGTTAGATGACTAAATATGAACAAAAAAAGTAGCTGGCTTTAATAACTGTGCCTTTGCTGCAAAGAAGGCTAATGAGATGGCAATGGGAGGAGTGCTGCTGGCAGATTGAAGGAAATGATTCTGCCTCTCTATTCAGCACTGTTGTAATCTGTCCAGTGAAGGGCCACTGCGTTGATGAAGGGACTGGAGCACCTCTTCTGTGAGGAGAGGCTCAGCCTGAAGTTATCAGTCATAGAGTTACAGAATTGGTGGAGTTGGAAGGGACCCTTGAAGGCCATCTAGTCCAACTCTCCTGAAATGAACAGGGACACCTACAGTTAGCTCATGTTGCTCAGAGCCCGGTCCAGCCTGACCTTGTGAATGTCTTCATGGATGACGTATCCACCACATCTCTGGGCAACCTGTTCCAGTGCTTTACCACCCTTATCATAAACAACTTCTTCCGTAAATCCAGCCTAAATCTCCCTTCTTTTAGTTTGAAATCATTTCCACATGAAATCTTGCTTTACATTTTTCTTTATTTGTAAAACTAGAATAATGGCACTTAAATATATGGACAATAAACAGTATATAAAATCTAAAATTTAAATATCCCTTGTATAATCTCCTTCTAAATTCTTATAAAAATCGAAGTGCAGTATCTGGGACAAAAAATTCCAGTTTTTACACTAAGGGTTTTAGGATGACATCCCCAGAAGTGAAGGTGTATGAGAGTACTGTTCGTTTTCACAAATTCTCAGGGAGGTTGTCTACCACAGCTGGGAATGGTGAGACCCAAAACAAGGTGTGATCATAGAGTCATAACATCATTAAGGTTGGAAAGACCGCTAAGATCATCCAGTCTAACTGTCAACCCATCCCCACCATGCCCTCTAACCATGTCCCTCAGTGCCGCATCTCCATGGTTCTTGAATGCTTCCAGGGATGTTGACTCCACCACTTCCTTGGGCAGCCTGTGCCAATGCCTCACCGCTCTGTCTGAGAATAAACTTTTCTTAATGCCCAACCTCATATTGGATAGTGTTTCTAGTGAATTGATTACAGGAGGCAGAGACTGGGGTATCTGTGCCTTAAGGCAGATTGGGATTCTCATTTGGTGAGCACAGCTGGCTTCATTGGACCCCTGGTACCATGTTCCAGTGGTCTGAAATCAGTTCATGCATAAGATCTTTGTTCTTTTTTCTTTTAAATGAAGAACTTTTGTGAGCTGGTTCTTAGAGACCAGCCCTGTGCCTGTGTCATTTTTGGGAGAGCAGTCTAGCCTCAGACAGCTAAATACCACTACAAATGCAAAGCTACTCTTTGTTATGGGAAAGGTCAAATGCCATTGCTCAAGTGTGAGGGCGCTTCATGAAACACTAATAGTGGGTGCTAATTAAACTTCTTTGTAAAAGTTCTCTGGTGACTCCGTTGTAATGTTTTTAGTGTATTAAGTTGTTTTCTTCTATGAAAAAAAATATTGTTTTTCTTGACTAGCAGCATAGTGTGGGGTAGCTGGGCTAGCAGCAGGTCTGGCCTGGCAGCAGCAGGAAGGTTAGCATGCTTGGGCTGCTGGAACAATCCTCCTGCTCTGAACCATGAAACCAATCTGTTCCCGTCAGTTACAATTTTATGGAAACTAATTCTTTCATGATGGAATCAGGTGAAAAATATGTGGTTCTGTTTAACAAACAGTGTGTGCGGTTCCTTAAGGTCATGGGGAGCATTCCCAGGGACATGTGCATGCATTCAGGTGTGTTTGTGTATGATTATGCAAGTGTATATTGAACGTGCATCTTTATATATTGAAAATGACAGGCAGGTTTTTTTTTTTACTTATACACTTGTTTTTTAACTATGTGTAATAGACTTGATTAAGTTGTATTAAATATTAAATAGTTGTTTACAATAGTGGAATTAACATCCAGTTCAGTTGTTTCTAAGTTTCAGAAACTCATCTTTTTAAACTCAATGAATATTCGATATGAACATTTAGCGTGACGATATAACACAAACTCCAATAACGAGCATTTTTAAGCAGTACTGTTTTCTGTAGGAAATATGTATTATACAAGTGACTGCCTGAATAAAATAATGACCTTTCATTTTTAAGCACCCTGCAGAGCTGCAGAAAATGAACCGCTATCTGCAGTCTGCCTACCAGACTGCTCACCACATCACCGCATGCAATTAAACATAAGTGATTTTTCTGCTCAAGACAGGCTCAAGAGTGATTTAGCAATGAAACTTAATTACTTCTAGCCCTTAGAGAAAATGGCTCAACAAGGTTGAGGTTGTTGGCAGGGCAATGTAGGAAAGCAATTGCTCAAACTCCCATCACTGTTTCTGAGTTTCTGGTGGCGGTACTTAGCCGTGTTAACCTCCAATTAAGCAAATATTACCAGAGAATTGTGCATTATGTGTTTTTGTTTCTTTGCTACAGGCTAAAGGCAAAGACAAAGGTAATGAAAATGCAGCTTCTTAAAAACAAGTGTTGTGAGCAAATGAAAGCTCTTCTGTGTTAATAAAAAATAACACGCACAGCTTAGTTCTCAGATGCCTATACATGTAAGGTCACCATCCTAGACACAGGAATCTCAGGCTAAAAGCTAAAGCTAAGTGCATTTGTGCTTCTTCAAGGTTTAATATCTCATAGTTAAACAGTTTCTTGAATTTGCACTAAGGTGACCGGAAAAATGATGAAGGAACCGAATATGAAAGAAATCATATTAACAAGTGACTTTATACTCAAAATTGCTTCATCTGAGTTATTAGGAATGTGTTATTTAAAGGAAACAGGAACTTCAATTCTGTGACTCCAAGGAATACATCTGGAATAACAATTTGGAGGGCCATATGGCATCAATTGGCTTATATTTTCCTATATGGAGGTTCTGATTGCAGCAAAGAGAAGGACTGTTTGTTAATTATGTAGAATTTAAAATACAACCACTGTGTTGTTGTTTATTTACATATGCTATTGAAGTCCAGTGAGTTCTTAAAAAAATGTGGGAGCTAAGCAGAGAAATTTGACTTTTCTGTTTGCCATCCATGACGGTAATTTGATTTACTTCTGTGTTTTATTTCTCCCCTACAAGATATTTTCTCCTTCACTCTTATCTCTTCACGTAGATAAATTTCATGTACAACGTTATGAGAATTTTCATTTACAAAGAGCAGTAATATTACGGTTGTAATTCGTTCAGTATAGTGACCTCCTCAGTAGTGCTCGAAGTCTTATTCCTGCTAACAGCTCTGGGCATTTTTTATCAATTGAAGTATTAATGGTAACATATTTAAAGACATGCCTAAATATTTGCAAGAGTGTGCAGCATAAGACACTAATTCTCAAAGGCATGTTAGCACATGCTCTAGTGCTTTACTCAGTAGGGAGTGAATTTAAGTGTGTGTATATGTCCCCTTGATTTCAACAGTATTTAATGAAATGGGTGACTTAAACTTTTTACTGGGCAGGAAATTTAGGTCTGCACTTTGTTGAGTTTTTTTAATTTCAAAGGCTTGGAATGAGAACAATTTTAGGCTTATATTAGCCATCTCTAGAAATGAAGTTGGTGTATCTGGGTATTTCTCATAATGAAGGAGCAGTTTTTTTGGGGTGTAAACAGCTATTTAAAAAACAAAGCTGAAGTTTCTCCTTAAATTCATAAATACAGCTTCCAATGGTTGATTTTATAGATTGGCTTGTAGTACCATCAGTTAGTTCCCTTCTAAGCCTATTTTCCATTGCATATGCTCTTACTTTGAAATGTTGAGGCTGAAGTTTGCTAAACCGAATGAAGCTGGTGCCCCTTGATAAGTCTTCTTTGCTCTTGATTCACCTCCTCTCATCAATGAGGCTACAGTCTTTGGCAAAAACCATTTTGTTATAAAGTAATTCAAGACATGTAGACTTACGGAATTGAATTACAGTTGCACCAGCAACGTGCGTCAAGAACCACAAGAACATAATAAGGGATAATTCCCGTTCCAGTTAACTACCTAAATAAACTTGAGAAGAGGTTGGAAAAAATATCGTATTAACATCTCCGTATGTGACTTGGATAGTAATTCAGTCATATGAGTGAAAGTGAAAAGTGAACTTCTGGTCTTTTCATCTGTGAAGACAACATGTCACTGATTGTTTTGCATTAGATTATGCAATAGCTTTATTTAATTCCTATCATGAGCACATAAATAGATCTCGATGACTCAAGTGGTCTCATGCAGTTTGGGGTTGCACTGGACGTAGGTCCCAATGGCTTGTCTGTTTTCTTCAACCATCCAGTGATAACAAGGTAATGCTTGGGTTGCCCTGTAAATATGACCCTCCAAACTTTGTGACTAGTAACATTGTTGGGGCGTTAGAGGAATCACTGCACTCTGCCAACTTGTTGAATTTCATTGAAGTTTGGAAGCTGAGCTTTAGTCTACAGAAGAAGACACTGTGCTGTCTGCAGTTTTATGGGGGAACTGCTAATAGCATTGATCTCTCCTTTCGTGCATCACCAAAATGTATTTAATATATGTAGAGGTTAATTGTTTTGTTTAAAAACTTCCCTCTATTTTTATAATTTTGTAAGGCTGGTACCTTGACCCCCATCTATGTGTTGGATTTTACTTCTCTGTAAGAAGAACTTAGCAGTCGTTTTTAAGTTACTCCTCTGAATCTGCTTTCCTTCATCTGAGCTGTGTCATTGTACAGTGTGCAGAACGGAACTGTCCAGAGGCAGATGTGGAAATCCTTCTTTCTCAATAACCATATTTTGTACACAATGTACTCCTCTCCCATGGATTTCATTACAACTGATTGGACTTTGTGTAAATTTGTGAGAAAGACTTAGACAGATAAATTGTTCCTTACGTCATCTGCATGCCCTTGAACTCAGTCTTATTTCAGAAGGGTTGAGTGCAAGAGAAACATTCATGCATACGATTTTCCAGAAGGTTTGGAACATCATGAGAAAAATGTTCTGAATTCTAGAAGTTTGGAAGCGCGCACATGTTTACTAACAGATTTCTGAAGAAAAAACTCTTTTTCTGTTGCTGAAACTCAGAATATTTCGACTGCAACTTTTTGCACAATCAAATATGAGCCTAGAATCATTTTTGTAGAATTAAAGAAAGTGCCCTTCATTGTTTATCTGAATGATAATGATGATGATGTGTAAAGGAAAGATTGATTGATATTTGTTTCCACATTGTTGATATCCATTCAAAGTCTTGAAACTCATTCTCTTTTTCTTCATCTGAAATAGAGAAGAGCCATTTGAAGCAGCAGCTGATAAATAGTGTGGCCTGGTAGAAACACTGGTTATCAAGTAATAGTTTGAATGTGAGACATTAAATATCTGTTTTGCAAATATGACTTTCCAACAGTTATCTGTACTCATAAGGCTTTCATAAATGAGCATTTTTTTCCATTTTGGTACACTAATAATTCAACAATATAAGTTATGTTTGTTTAGGTATATGCATATGCTAAAAACAGCACTTAGCATTGAGGTTAACAAAATATTTTGATTATTTTATGACAGTGACGTGGGAAATATTGTTATAGGTAATGGAACTGTTAATACAAAAGACAGAAGTATACCACTGTGGTAAATTGTTTTCATTAGCTTGGTGGGACTGTATTATTTCATTAAGTTTTCAGACTAACTGCAGGATACTGTAATATGCCACTCATTAGTACTTTGCTAACAATGTATTAATTGTTTATATGGCCACTGATCCGCTAATGTAGCAACAGAGGTCATTTATCCTAAGATACAATACAGAGAAATTCATTTTTATTGCCTCTAATGACTAATAAATGTTTAGCTTTTGCCCACATATATAAAATAGCAGTGTGAGATTTCGCTGCAGCTGACTCTGAATTGCTGTTTCATGGCAGACATAGTGACAGCAGTGACAGATGACTGGCTGAGAGACGGGTCCTCCCTCAGTCGCTCACCAAGGCATTTTTGTGCAAACAAAATTATGATCTGAGATTATGTTACAGATGCTGGTGAAACACTCCTGGAATGAAAATCTACAGCTGTTGGATGCTTAAATGCTGTGCTTTTTTGTCGGAAGTGGAAAGAACACTTTGTGCATTCGAAAGCTATGGAGAATTTCAGAAAAGCTGAGCAAAATGGTTCAGAATCAATCCAGTGCCACTTGGGTCCTTCTCATGGTGCCGGATGTGTCTGTATGCTTCCATACTGTCTGTGTCCAGCAGATGCTGACATCTCCCCTTTGCTGTCCTCGCCAAACTGATCAGAGCAGCACAGTGTCCCCCTGGCTGCATCCCAACATAACCCCTGCTTTTGCATATTTTTAACAAGTCGTAATGCCTTCTTACCCAGTCACTTTGGAGATGCCATGTTACTGCCCTTCTTTTCACAGTAATGCCTTCTTACCCAGTGTCCTTATACTGCTCACACCTTACCACCGTCACTTTGGAGATGCCATGTTACTGCCCTTCTTTTCATGGTAATGCCTTCTTACCCAGTGTCCTTATACTGCTCACGCCATACCACTGTCACTTTGGAGATGCCATGTTACTGCCCTTCTTTTCACGGTGACCCACAGAAAAGGCACAGCATAAAATACTTCGAAGTTTTACCCTGCGGTGTTTTTAATGTTTCAAGTGTCTGTGCAGAAACCTGTGCTTGTACCCCTCTGTTGAGAGCTGCTGTCTCTCTGTTAGGTGGTTGGGTAGACTTGCAGCCTTGAAGTCTCCATCCTTCCCTTGCAGATACTGGCTCAAGGACCTGGGTGTCCTTGCGTCTCATCTCTACCTCCTTTTATTTTCTCCAGTATTGCAACAGGGTTTTTGCAAGGTCTTACCAAGACAAAGTTACTACATGATTTCAGTGCTGGCTGTTGTTAGAATCATAGAATTACTAAAGGTGAAAAAGACCTCTAAGATTGTGTAGTCCAACCATCAACCCACCCCCACCATGCCCACTAAGCATGTCCCTCAGTGCCACATCTCCACAGTTCATGAACGCTTCCACGGATGGTGACTCCACCACCTCCCTGGGCAGCCTGTGCCAATGCCTCACCACACTTTCTGAGAAGAATTTTTTCCTAATATTCAACCTGAACGTCCCCTGGCACAACTCAAGGCTAGGTTAGAATGTCTCCCATCATCTAGTGCTCATTGTTTCCCTAAGTAAGGGTTTTAGGAGACCTAAAATTAGACAAAGCTGCTCTTATTGCTGGAATATCCATTTCCATCATTTTCTAAGTATAAATGAGAGCTCAAATTTTTCTATATTAAATCACTCCTGGAATGTTAAGAAATTTTATTTGAGATAACTTAAAAAAACTAATATGATTTTTTCTTTTCCTGGCGTTCTTATCTGGCATTACACTAAACATTTGAAAACTATGTGCATGAAACATCTGGAGATACACTAATGAACCAGAGTTGCATGAATTTCTCTTTGACCTATTCCTCCATTGCAGGTTTACAGATTATAGTATCAAAAAACTGCAGTAAATCACCTCCTAATTAAATTCTTTGTTGATATCTCAGAGGTTTGAAATTCCTTTGGGTTTTCCCACCACCACCTTTGAAGATAAGACTCTGATTTGTAATGTCTTCCACTACTCTGAAGTAGTTTCTGCTCAGGTGAACTAAGAAGCTGGTAAAAATGGTGCCATCTTCAAGGCACAGGAAATATCTAAGGATTTTATTTTATATATCTGTTCATCTCTTTCTTTTTTGTGTTTTTAGGGTTTTTGGTGGTGGTGGTGGATTTTTTCTTATTAACAGAATAGAGAAGGTTACAGCCTCTCATAATATCTGAGAGTTTGTATCCCGTTGTATAAGGCTGTCGCTTTAGTGATTGCCAGCTTTCCAATGCAAACATTTTTTAACTGGAAGAAAAAAGTCTGTGCTAGATTCAGTGTTTATTATGGGTAAGGCCTGAGAAGGCTCTTAGTTTTTGTCTCAAAACTGTCCCAGTTGAAGAAAGGATTTCAAAACAAACCAGAAGGTAACAAATTCTGAAGGATTTCCGAGGAAGCATTTTATTATTTTAGTTTAATTTAATTTAGTTTTTATTTTTTATTCTTTTATTTTAACAAAAATGTTGCTTCATCCTGGCAATTTTGTGTCTTTGGTTTATTTATGTGATAAGGCAGAGGGCACTCGGGGTCGGTTTGTAGAGGAATTAAATCTGTAAGCATCAAGCCCTCATTCTGCTTTATTACACTATGTCTGTGTTGTGAGTTTGATTTGTGGTTTAAGAAGCAAACTGGTGACAGTGGCTGGTGTTTTTCCTCGCAGACAATGTTTTCAAATATGCTTCTCCATTGGTTATGGGCTACAGTGTTGATCAGCATTGGAAGAAGCGTTTAATGGCCCTGGTAGTGCAGTAGGTGTAATGTAATGGCATGAAGCACTGCCAGAATCATATAGAATCATAGAATGGCCTGGGTTGAAAAGGATATCAAAGATCATCTATTTTTAACCCCCTGCCACGGGCAGGGTCATCAGCCACTAGACCAGGATGCCCAGAGCCACATCCAGCTCTGGAAGTTCTGGAAGCAGTCTGAGAATTGCTTTGATGTGCTGATATTTGTGCATGGACAGTAAGTTAAAGACCCTGTACAGGGCTCACTTTAGTTTCTGATCTTTGCAATGTCAGCTAAGCCTCTTTAACACAAAGGAAGCAGCAGAAAGCCCCTAACACCGTTTTTTCACAAAAGCAAGGCAGCTTGTAATTAGGGTTGAAAAGGCCCTTTAATGGTGTACTAATTTATTCCTCTTCCTTGTCCTGACAGGTTTAATTACTCCTAAATATCAGTGAGCAGACTGATGATTAGCCCAGAGTCAATCAGCTCCACTGATAATGGAACTGGTAAAACTGTTCCTGCCATTTTGTTTCATTTTTGTCAGTCCTACTAGTGAATTATTCTTCCCCAGGTAACCTGTGTTTTACTTCATTGTAAATAAGGCATTCAGCCGTTTTCTTTGGATCTAACGGGTCCTTTTTTCGACTCCTCTGTGATCATTGCTGGCTGCAATTTAGAGTGTTTAAGGCAGCTTTACTAGGTGCAGTGTTTTTCCTTAAAGTTGTACTCTGACTTTCTTTCCAATGTGTTGCTTTTTTGTGTTGGTTGTTTTTTTAAAAAATTAAACTGAAATTGTGTCCCTTTCATATTTTTCTTCCCTAGATTTCTTTCTTAAAGTAACCCACCACGCTGAACTTTTCCATATAGTCTCCACCAGTATTTCCTTATTTCTTTTACCTTCAGGAAACACATCTCTCATGTCACTCTCAGGCTAGGGAGCAGCTGATTTGTACAAAGACCAAACCCCACCAAGACCACCTCCCTTACAGTCCCCAGCAGGACCAAGCTCCTTTTCTTTCTCCCTTCCAACCTTCTGCCACTGCCTCCCCCGGTGCTGTTCACTTTACAAAGGCCGTGCTGCTGTCAGCCCTCTTCCATGCGATTCTCCCACCTGATGAATAGTTGCTGTCTGTGCACCCATCTGCTTGTTGGTTTTTTTCTGAAGAAATATGGAAATAAGGTGATTATCAATTTCACTTTCTTCAGGAGCTGAATATTATAATTCCACAGTTGCTGTGGCAAGCAATGGGGAATAAACATGGGGAAGAAGATTATATATTGGCAGAAAAAAAAGAATTATGCCGTTAATCACTATAGTTGATAAATTGTGCTGAGTCTTTATGAACTTGTCTCAAGTGATACAGACCTTGTCCAAGCAGCTTAATTACAGGGAACCAAAATGGGATGAATGAGTGCAGCAGACATGACTCGCTGTGCAGAGGTGTGTTCTGAACTCGCTGTGCTGTGCCCTGCTGGGAGGCTGCCTCTGCTTCAGAGCTTTGTCATTACTACAGTAAAGGGGGAAAATTGCGGTGGTTGGGCTGAAGGTATCACAGCATGCTCAGAGAAATGGTGTTCTGATGTTAGAAAATATGCTGATGTATGAATGCTGATGGGATGCTCTGAAATAACCGCTTCCTATTTTATAACGTTGGCCCACGTCAGGGGCAGATGTTGGTGGTATGGCTCCTTGAACGCCTCCAGGGATAGTGACTCCACCACCTCCCTGGGCAGCCTGTGCCAACATCTCACCACTCCTTCTGAGAAGAAATTATTCCTAACATCCAACCTGAATCTCTGGTGCAACTCAAGGCCACTCTTGTCCTATCACTGTTACCTAGGAGAACAAGCTGACTTCCCCTCACCACAGCCTCCTTTCAGCAAGCTGTAGAGAGCAACAAGGTCTCCCCTGAGCCTCCTCTTCCCCAGACTGAACAATCCCAGATCCCTCAGCCTCTCCCCATATCACTTGTGCTCCAGACCCCTCACGGCTCTGCTGCCCTTCTCTGGATACTCAATGTCTTTCTCGTAGTGAGGGGAACACAGTACTCAAGGTATTTATTAAAATGAGACTTTGTGAGCACAGTGGTTCATTCTTATTCACCAAAACCATTATATTTATTCCCAAATTTTCAGCCAAATATCTATAACATGACTAACCTGTTAAAGTATTGCCCAGAGTAATATTCTGGGTAGAGCAGCATTGTATTTCTACAAGTTTTTCTCTGTAATTTGATAGCTGAAAATATCTGTCTGTCCTTTACTCTGGCGTATACTTGCTTGACTTTGTGTAATCTGATCTGTTGTCTGAATTTTGGTGAGAGTGGGCCATGTGCTGCCTGCTGCCCGGCTCTGTTCTGCTTTTGTCCCAGTTGTTTTCACTTTGGTAATGATTCCCTGTGGTCCGTGAACATTCAGGTCCATGTGAGGTCAACCATACCTCGCAAATAGCGACAGTGGTGCAAATAATGACAAATAGGAGGGGGTCACACGGTGTTTCCTGTTTCCTGCATTTAATCCAGAGGCTGCTGATTTGTGAGCAGTTGCCTTGCTGCACAGAGTTGGGGGTGTCTTTAGGCATTTCTGAATATTCTCCTGCTCCCGGCCTCCTTTTGTTTCCCATCTTTCAAATGCTTCCTGGAGCAGGAGCCTACCTGGGGATGTTCTCCCTCAGATGTTGCCTTTTTCATGTTTTACATGTGTTTTAGTTTGGTTTTCTTAATGGGTGTAGGTTAACAAAGCTGTTTCTGTTTAACCACTACCTGAACTGGGATGGTGTGAAAAGGAAATTGGTTCTACTGAGGGATAATTTTGGTCATTAACGACTGCTGAGAGCCCATGTTGGAAAGGGGTTTCAAAAAGAAGAGTTGACCCGATAGGAAAATAGCATTTAGAAATTAAGATACGGTGAGATTACCTGTATCATAGAATCATAGGATCATAGAATGTCATAGATTGGTATGGACCTCAAAGCCTATCCAGTTCCAGCTTCCCACTATGGGCTGGCTGCACCACACCAGCTCAGGCTGCCCAGGGCCATCCAGCCTGGACTTAAGCACCTCCAGGGATGGGGCATCCGTACATCTTACTTTATAGAGAAGCTCAGAGGATTTTATCTCCACCAAGTGATGCTATGAAGCATAAGGTTGCAATAACATTACTTGTAATGATACTTGCATCAGTGATGGAAGGCTATCAGGACATGCTGAAAAAGAAAATGAAAACAACACAAATCACAATACTCTCTGCTCTGGCTTTTTATAAATCTAGTTCCAAACTGTAAGATCATAGGATTCTGCTCACGTTGTGCTGTCTGTTGTTGGCTGATGGAAAATAAAGAGCTTTTGGATTTCCTGTGATAGCCCTGTGCAAACTGTGGTGCTGGGCAGCGGTGGGCTCATTGCGGTAGCTGGAATGGAAACAAAATAAAAATGAAATCCCTTTGTTACTTTCTTGGATTTCAGAGAAATGACTAAAATCCCCCAAACCTCTGGAAATTGTGGTAAAACAGATTACTCAAAGATTTCGGGAGTTTTTGCAAAGCTAATCCTTTAAATATAAAATAACAAAATTCAATATTTTTATTAACATATGTTAGCAAATAAATAAGGTTTTGTGTGTTTTGTTGTTGTTTTTCATCGATTTATTCTTGTGTGCCTTATTGTGAAGAAAGACAGCTACACCTTCTGGATGTGACTGATGCCCCGATTTCATGGACGCTGGCATTTTACAGAGTAGGATGTGCACTTCAGCTCTTTCACAGGAAAGCTTTTTGAGACTGTGGAGGAAGCAGACCAGAAATAGAATTATGCAAAAACTGCTGACTTTTTAAAAAGAACTCCTGGTATTACGTTGCTGCCGTTTTGAGGAAAGAATGTCTACCTTTTGTTTAAATTTGTCTGGACTTGAATTTGTTAACCCATTGTTACGACTGCTCAGTGAGCTGGGACGTTTTCTTTAGTTCTTGTTTTCATAATTAATGATGAAATGCTAAACCTGGGCTTTACAAGAAATCATTCTTTTACTGTAGAAGAGCACAGGAAAGACAGTTTTCTTAGAAAGAAACGTACAGCTGGGAAGACTGGAGCCTAGCTTAGTAGAATGCAGTTAGAACTTCTCATCGCTTGTTTATGCTGTTGGGTATTACATCAAAACTGCACGTTTTTGGCTGAGAAGGGTACTGACCCTACGGAATGCTCTTAGTGCTTTCTGTGCAGACACACAAGAACGTTTGGTTTTGTCCATCTTAAAACCATCAGTAGTCTTTGAATCTGAAATAGCGTTTTCTGAGGATAGCCCCATTTGGAGTTCCATAGTTAGCTGTTCCTCTGTGCACACACCTCGCTTCAGGAAATTCAGAAATGTACAGTGGAGATTTGGAGAACTGGAATCATTTTAATCTAGCAAGTGTTTTATGATCAGCTCTGCGTGTTTTTCAGCTTCCGCTGTGCTTCTTTCAAGGTTCTTATCCTGTAACTAAAAAAGCTGTTACATGCTGTTAGATTAACAAATCATTGGGCCTTCTTCACCGCTCATGGACTGTAGATGCAGAAGATACAGAATCAAATCAGTTTTTTTCAAAGGGGCCTTGTAACCTCCCTTGGATAAAGCTGGGTGCCGGTGTGCTCAGTGGTACACAATGAGGCAGTTCAAAAGGCCAATGGCTGCACTTTGGAAAGCATGAAGAAATCAGCTGAGCTTTTTGGTGTTGTGTTTGGAGAGGTATGTGTTAAATCAAAGCATTTCACACCATTCAGTGTATTGAGTGAATTCAGGATAAGAAGTCTTTTAAGAGTAATTGTGCTCATCTGGAGGTTGTTCATCCTTTGCTATCAACTAAGCAGATCAGATCTATGAAATGCTCAGACTTGTGATGTGCCTTACCTTGAGTGCTCAGGTGAGGTGGACTCTGGAGATAACTGGGACTAATTCAGCGATGAATGGCTTATGTTAAAAGAGATGAATTCCCCCTTGCACAGTATTTTGTATTATTTTGCATTATATTCTTTTAGTTGGAAACTGTTTCCCTTTGACCTGTCACAACAGACCCTGCTAAAGAGTCTGTCCACTTCTTTCTTGTGGTCCCCCTCTAGATACTGAAAAGCCGCTCTAAGGTCTTCTCAGACCCTTCTCTTCTCCAGGCTGAACAGCCCCGGCTCTCTCAGCCTGTCCTCACAGGGGAGACTTAAATAATAAAATTTGGATCTGTACACAGAAATAATAATTAGAAAGAGGATTAGCTTTTAGAAGAGTTTGGGAAATGTCTGTGGTGTAACACTAGAGAAACTTGAAATTTCTGGGTACGTTCCTGAAATGTGGTCAGAGGTTTGCAACAACTGTGCACTAACCTTGGAGACACTGTGCAATGTCAAGCTCATTAAATTTAGCTGCATGATTGATTGTTTGGGCAGTTACAAATGCAGCTAATCTGCCCATAATCATTTTTTCATGTCCCCAGTAGCTAGTTTTCTGGGGACAACACCATATTCTTGCGAGTGTGTGCTGTCAACAGTTATGTCAATGGAGTACGGAGCTATTTTAGCAAGTCAGCTTGTAATTAATTTCCACAATAATCGTTTATTTTCCTACATTAGAATAGTTTATGTGAATTAATTGCTTGGGGTTTTTCTATCCAGCTTACAGCTTTGTGCTTTTAACTTGATTTGAACTTTGTTTAATGAGGTTGCAGGTCTTTTTGAGCTGTTTTGCACAGAATTGTGATATTCTTTAAACCTATTATCATTTATATTTTTTAAAAGTTATGAAATCACTGTGCTGTCCAGTGCCACGGTACCCTTACAATTACCAAGAAGAGTTGATAGACTGGAAAAATCTCCTTCTCGTCCCAACCTTTTCCTGCTGGTACACCCCGTTGGGCACAGCAGCCAGTGGGGCTGAGTACTGTGATAGATGGCATCTGAGAGCTGGGATGGGCCTTTTGGTGTCAGCTCATGGAGAGAAGAGCAGCCCCTGGTGTGATCTGAGGGAAGTTGTGATGATTTTCATAGAATCATCATAGAGTCCTCATAGAATTGTTTGAATTGGAAGAGACCTTCAAAGGTCGTCTAGTCTGACTCCCTGCAGTGAACAGGGACACCTACAGCTAGATTTTCTGTTCTGTGTGTTGTATTCTGTGCTGTAACAACTGGGATATTACTGTGGCATGGTACCTCTCTACTCTGCCCTTGTGAGGCCCCATCTGCAGTACTGCGTCCAGGTCTGCAGTCCCCAATACAAGAAAGACAGAGAGCTGTTGGTGAAGGTCCAGAGGAGGGCCACAAAGATGATCAGAGGGCTGGAGCACCGCCCCTATGAAGACAGGCTGAGGGAGCTGGACTTGTTCAGCCTGGAGAAAAGAAGGCTGTAGGGTGACCTCACTGCAGCCTTTCAGTACCTAAAGGGAGCCTATAAACAGGAGGGGAGTCAACTCTTTGAAAGAGTAGATAATAGCAGGACAAGGGGAAATGGTTTGAAGTTGAAGGAGGGAAGATTTAGGTTGGATATCAGGGGGAAGTTCTTTACTATGAGAGTGGTGAGGTGCTGGAACAGGCTGCTCAGAGAGGCTGTGGATGCACCGTCCCTGGAGGTGTTCAAGGCCAGGTTGGATGGAACCCTGGGCAGTCTGGTCTAGTATTAAATGTGGGGATTGGTGGCCCTGCCTGTGGTGGGGGGGTTGGAGCTTCATGATCCTTGAGGTCCCTTCCAACCCGGGCCATTCTGTGATTCTGTGCCATGGAGTATCGCCCCAAGGCTCAAACATCTGTTAAGTTCTGTACCAGCCTTTAAACATTTAAGAGAATTTTTCAACTTAATCACCCAAAGCCATAATCCTATAATGATATTAACCCTGTTTCACTTGCTTTTACTGATTTAGTGGTATTATTTCTGTGCTAAGAACAACAGTAGCAGAAGGAAGGAAGATTGCTCTGTCTTCTCTGTAGCATTCTGTGTGAGTGCCAAGGCTTTTTCCTGAACCTATAACATTAAGAAATGGGTGTCAGATCCTCTATCTTTTGAATGATACTCAGTAAAACACACAAAGCAACTTAAAACTGCCGGGAGAGAGGGGAGTGTAGTGCAATGTAAACAGTTTATCTAACAAGGTTGAAATGGGGTTGTGTAATGCGAGAGAATTGCATGTTCCCTGGTGTGTGAGCTTTTGCTGTGTGATCTATTTTAAAAGGACATCATTAAGTATTTCAGTAAAACACCATTATGTTTCCACCAGTTTCTATATCAGATTGAGCTTCTCTTTATCAGTTCTAAGAATCTTAAAGCTTAATAAAACCTTATGAAAAAGCAGTGTGAATACATCTCAAATGGCTTAAAATAGTGCGTCTCAGCTTGTGATCAGCATCTCCTCTTCCTTCTTACTCTCTGTGTGAGATTAAAGGACCAAATATTAAAGTTAAAAGGACCAAATGAGGAGCTCTTTGAAGGACTTGAGAAGTCCTTCCTTCCCTGAAGAGCTCGAGTGCCCATGGCAGCTTAGGAAACTTCACTGAAAAGTAATCCCATTGCAGCATGCACTCTTTCGTTCATCATATGAAGTACTCTCTGCTTCCACCCCTTTCTGAGCAATTCTGGTTGTATGTCTTTCCCAGTGTGGTTATAATAAAATGTTAGCTGTTAAGAGCCCTTCTTACTCTGAGGAGTTAATTGTGTCTTATGATGACAGCTTGTGTCAGCTGTGCATTACAGGGGTGGCTATCTCAGGAAATGTGAGAGGCATCTCCTTAACTCTCTGTGCTATTTCCCCCTCCTCACGATCTTGAGAGGCTGTTATGTGCGAGGAGGCATGTGTGGTTTGTGATGCTACTGAGAACTCTGCCAAAGCGATAGGTAGCTGCAGAAATACTGATGTTAGATGGTGCCATATAGGATCAGGGAATCATTACGGTTGGAAAAGACCACTAAGATACTCTGTTCCAACCATCAGCCCATCACCATGCCCCCTAACCTATGCCCTTCGAAGCTGCAAGTATGCAAGGGCTTATGCTTAAAAATAAATTATAATAAATAATTTTAAATAGTTTAATTTCAGTTAGTAAACACCAAAATACCACCGTGTGTATCATGCAAGCGTACATGCGTTATAAAACCACATTTGTAGTAGGTATCTGCAAGTGCTGCGTGGCTTTCAGAGAGGAAGCCCACAGTTTTTGTGAGCCCGTATTTGCCCAGCTCCATCCTGTTCCTGCCCCTCTGTGCTGCAGCAAAACAGAGGGCAGCCGCAGGCTCGGGCACATGCACCAGGACATTGTTGAGGCTGAAGAATAACTGTTTGTGCTGGGTTATTTTTCAGGCAGATCAGTTCCCTGGGTGTGTTCATCACACAGCTGCACAAACAGCTGTGGAGACGCAGCAGAAGGGAGACACGGGGGCAGGAGTGAGTCCTCAGGTGTGGGGCACTGGGCTTAAGCAGATCCACATTGAAGGGTGGTCAGTAGTGAGAGTGAAAGAGTCACAACAGTTGGGGTTGGAAAACACCTCTGAAGGTGATCAAGTTTGTCTGTTGGCCATAAAGCAAGAAATCTAAATCTAAACTGTTCTTGAAAGGGTTATCTGACTTGCAGATGTCTGATAATAGAGGTTCTTGAACTCATGGTGTGGTGGATTTTTTAACAGTGAAGTAGAAAACAGAAGTTATAATTAGAAATTATTTACTTAAGGCATTAGCAGAGAACCTAAATTTAATTAAGAAGAGGTCAGATGTTCTTAGATGATTATTTTTCCAGGCAAAAATGGTGCAGTTTTTTGATGTAGGCACATTTTTTTCTAGCTCTCAGAATGGTTATGGAACATGGAAACATAGTACAGATAAAAACAAACAAACAACAGGAATCGAACCTAAACCTTCATGTTTTTTCTTCTCTAGTTCAAATGGTGTGTATTAGTAATGTAAGAATAAACAACACTTTTCCACCATGCGTATGTAACTGCTTGCATGGTCTGAGAAGATCAGTATTTGAGCTGGCTCTGCTCAGGTGCTGCTGTGCATTCTCAGGTGTTGATTGGCTGTAGTGTGCTGACTGCAGACATGCTCTTCTCTATGGTGAAAATGCATGTGATGTTCAGTGCTTGTTGCATGCTTTTATTCTGTGTGTGCACAGAGGTGAGTACAATCTTTCCTTGCACGTATGTGTTGCTGTATGACATGTATGTGTGCATCCAATAATACCTTTTTCTGGTTATCATTAGATGCTATTTTTTATGGATGACTGAAATTTTGTACTGAAAACGGAGGTTAAATAGCTCTGTTATAAATGATTGTGGCTGACACTGTGAGGTTATTTCTGAGTTAGAGAAAGACATTCCTGAAGAGCGTCCAAAAGTTCAAGTAAGGCTTCTTTCCCATGAGCGTGTGACATTTTGCACAGTAAAGCCCTGACTCTATGGGATTCTTTGACCCTCACATACTGTGTATATTTTACATTTATGCAGTGCAAACAGGCAGGGCATAAAAGAAAGTTTAGCAAGTTGTAGCATTTTATAACTTAAAGTATCTTAGTACAACGGTTGGCAAAAAGTATTTGTTAGGAACACCAGGTTTCCAGTCTGCTTCTGTTTTTCTCCTCCAGTGATATTTTAGGGATAAGGAACTGTCAGTTCCAGTTATATGATGATAGCACATGCTTTCAGCATTGATTTGAGTTAATCTCCCTTTCCATATGCCTATCGTCAAGTTACCCACTTGCTGAAACCATCAGAGGTCCTTGCAAATGACGTGTGGTAAATCTGAGCATGCTACAATTTCTTGCAATTGTTAAAGAAGTAAGTTTAGCTCAAAGTAATTCTGCTGTAGTAGTGGGAGAACCCTTCTCTTTACTTCTGAAAGTTATGAGAATGTTATTTCTATGTCTTTCAATCCATTCCCTTCCTGTCTCAGTGCTTATCAGAATTTCATCTTATTCTGGGATTCTTTATGATTTTTACCAGTATGAAAACGAATACAAATATGTAATAAATACAGTTTTCACCACTGTTTCTGGTTACGGCAGCTTTCAAGATGGCACATGGCACAGAATCTTGTGGTTGGAATGTTATTCCAGTACGTGTGGTTTTCAGCACCAAAAATATTTGAACACCTGTAAACTTCCAAAGACAAATATCCATTGCAGGATATTTGGTAATATCAAACTTTGCAATTCTTCAGTGATTATGAGCTCCGGAATAGAAAGAGGCAAACAAAAATCCTCATGGTGAAGGTGAAATCTTGGATGATATCCGTAACATGAGCTATGGACTTATGATGTCAGGAGTCTAATAGGAGACATCTGCACAGACTATTAAGAAAATTTATTGTTTTTTTAGTATTTACTACATTTGTGATACTCTTGTAGGATAGGTAATCAGATTTAAATTTCTTTGTAGTTTTCATTTGCACTGTTGTATTTGAAGTATATTTCAAATTATACATTTCAAATGCATCCTGATTTGAATAACTCATAGCCACCTGCTCCTCACTTTCATTCCTCAAAGTTGAACAGAGAGGAAGCACAAATTGTGCTGGAGTCTGCAGGGTGTCATGGGCTGTGGTTTTATCACAGCAGTGTGCTTCACTTTGGTTCAGTAGGGTAAAAACCCAGCGGCCTCTTCCTAACCCAGTGCAGTCATCTTTGAGTGACAGAATCAGAATGGTTTGGGTTGGAAGGGACCCTTAAGATCATCTAGTTCCAACCCCCTGCTATAGGCAGGGACATCTCCCTCTAGGCCAAGTTGCTCACAGCCCCATCCAGCCTGGCCTTGAATGCTTCCAGGGAGGGGGCATCCACAACCTCACTGGGCAACCTGTTCCAGCGTCTCACCACCCTCACAGTAAAGAATTTCTTCCTAATATCTAGTCTAAATCTTCCCTCTTCCGTTTTAAAACTATTTCTCCTCGTCCTGTCGCTACATGCCCTTCTAAAAAGTTTCTTCCCAGCTTTCCCTTAGGCCCCTTCAGGTACTGGAAGGAACTTGGGATGGAGTCTTTGGAATGGAAAATAGATGGGGTCCATTTTCCTACGTCTCTATTCTAGTAGAAGGCATATGGCAGCGATCAGCCAGAAAAGGTGCTCCCAAGCAGGAGTGATGCCTACAGAAGTTGGCATTGTCGGAAAGGAATCCATGAACCAAAACATGTAACCATCACAAAGGACTCATTAGTTTGTAGTACTGTCACAGTGACACAATCCTAGAACTTAGAACTAGGTTTAAGGTGTAAATTTTAAATCTGTTTCAGCACAATTCAATGATGTAATATAAAACACTTGAATGTGTTATCAGAATACCTTGATATTGCTTCTTTCTGGACTCTATGTGTTAAATACGTTTATGTGTTTATATATATGCATGTAAGTATCTGAAAATTGAAATGGATAGAAATTTGGCAAGTTGTTTATATTTCTGAAGTGAATGAATGTTTACAAAAACAAGAAAGCCCAACATAGCATAGGAGAATTTCAGGGCCTCAAATTCAGTTCCATGGGCCCATTTCAGCTATTTCAGAAGAATTTGCTTGAATGTGGTGCATTAAAAAGAAATTGGAAAAGTTTACTCCTTGTAGTCTATCTACTTTAAAGCTGTTCCTAGAAAAATATGGGATGAAGTTGGAGTGTGTGTAGAACAAATGCTGAAGTGTCTTTTTCTTATCATTTGAAGTTTATTGAGTGTGTGTGAGGAGAGGTTTGAGGTTGTATTCAGAAGCACTGCATGTTATCTAGAGTGTTATTTGACATGAAGTAATTTTGTCTGTTTTTTTCCTCATGTCAAGGCTACATGTATAAAATACATATGTTAACTGTAACAATTTTCAGCAATCCTACTGAAAAACAGCAGACCAGGGGGAGGAGATGACTTCCACATGAAGGCAGAAAGCTCTTCCTGCATCACGGATGCTCATTTTGGCCTCTCCACTACCCAGATGCCACTTGCAGTGAATCTTGCAGGAATATAATTCTCTTTAGGAAGTGTAGCTTGGTTGAATTTGATTGAAACCAGGCTAGGAGTTCTAATATTATAGATATATAGGGATAGGAAATGAAACTCAAAAGCGTAGAAATATTCTCTGTAAGTCCGTTAATTGCTAGAGTGAACACTTATAAATGTTGCCTCAGCCAGACTGGTAATATGGTCAGAAAGAGGAAAATAAATTTAGATTCTGGAATTAAGAAATGAGGGTCACTCCAGCTAATGGAAGAAAGCTGCCAGGGTCAGATTTTGTGTGAAGCAATGTTTCATCCTTCAGTTTTTGAGAGTATTATTCCCAAAGAAGTTGAGCATTGGTGGAAGTAAGGTTAAGAACATGGTTAGGTAACTTGACAGTGATGGAAACAGCACTGGACAAATGCTGTGGTTGAACAGAACTGACCTTTTGAAGTACAGGAAATTTAGAGCTGAGCTTGGTAGGTCCCTTCCAACGTGGAATGTCCTATGATACTGTAGTTGAAATCACAATGATAAGAAAACAATTGATGCTAAATGAAAAGAAAAATGAGGCAAGAACACTAAATAACTCGTGCAAAAGATAATCAAACCAGGACAAAAAGTTATAATTAGTGTACAAGTTAGACAGGAAAACTGAATGAGAATTAGGTAAGCTCAGTGATTTGATATAATTGTACATTTTATTATATTCTCTTATATTTACTCTGTGGTAGTAAATACCCTGAAAAGTTACCTTATGCCTGAAGTGTTGTAAGCTGGGAAAGGTGAAATAGCTGCTAAATCCCTATAGAAAAAGCAGGATACCGCCACGCTAAAGCAACCCAACACAAAATCAACATTAATTACAGAAACATGAAAGCATTTCTATGTTAATTTTTTTCAGTTCCTTTGAATGGAAACAGAATGGTGTAGACCACACAGTCTATAAAGGTTACTCACTCTTTGGATGTTTGTGGGAGTATTTGTGTCTGTGGAAAACAGTAATGAAATCAAGCGCTTGCAAGGTCTGGTTATTGTTTGGGATTGCAAATCAGCTTTTGAAATTGGCTGTGCACTAAATTCTGCTCCAATGTTTACTTGATTCCTTATTCTTTAGCACTATTCTAAACTACTAATTACTGTCATAATAATCAGAAAGTATATCTAGATTTTTTACATTTTATTGTTCCGAGCAGTTGGGCATTTTTCTCTCATTTGTACTAATTTATCATTGATTTAGGAAAAAACACTAGGCAAACAGATACATCTTTGTACTGATCATGACTGATAACTGAGGGCTTACGTTTTAGAAGCCAAGACATGCCACTCAGCTGCCCACAGAGCCCCATGCATGGTTGGTTTTTGACGGGCCAATTGCTTTCAGAAGAGAAATTTCAGAATATACTGTTACATTTTTGGACTTTATTCTCTCACATGCATTCCTACACAGCAGTGGCTTTCTGAAAAGAGGATTATGAAAGGCTATTTCGTTGCTCTGTTACAACATGCTGCCACTTTGTTTGCTGTGGTTAAGATATTATTTAAAACAGGGAGGGACGTGACAAGTGCTTTGTGAGAAAAGAAATGAAGTGTTGCTGGAGTGCCTAACTACATGTGCATATAAGGAATTCATGAACTAGGAAGTCTTAGGGTTTAATTTTCTGCCATGCTGTTCTGACACCGGCAGGTGCTCCCCATCTTGGCTCAGTGATGATCTGTGTTTTGAAATTGTACCATTCAGTTGTGATCAACGTCAGTGCTTTATCTTGCATCTACATGATCTCTTGTTTAATAACAGTTATTGCTCTTCCTTTTGATCTTATCTGTTTAGAGATTGCTTAAAGCTTGCTGGCAGAAACGCTTATGTGGTGTTAGTGGAGTAGGTGTAGCAGTATTGGCAAAATGCCTAATACAGATCTGACAAATTGTTTCATGTGTTTTTGTAAAGCTTGTCAGTTTTGAAGTGGTAGAAATGTTGAATTGCTTCAGAAGTTATCTGATTTAGAGTAGAAAATTAATTGTGTGGATAACCAAGATTATGACAGAAGATCTCATCAGTACTTGGAAAGCTCATGGCATTTTCCCCAGATGCGGTGGATTTCAAGTACAGAGATTCATGGAGTCACCAAGGTTTAAAAAAAACCTCCAAGATCATCCAGTCCAGCTGTCCACCTACCACCAATATTTCCCCAGTAAACCATGTCCCTTAGTACAACATCTAAACAGTTCTTGAACACCTCCAGGGACAGTGACTCCACCACCTCCATGGGCAGCCCATTCCAGTGCCTGACCACTCTTTTGGAGAAGAAATCTTTCCTAACATCCAACCTGAACCTCCCCTTGTGCAACTTGAGGCCATTCCCTTTCATCCTATCACTGTTCGTGGGAGAAGAGGCTGACCCTCACCTCACCACAACCTCCTTTCAGGGAGCTGTAGGGAGTGATAAGGTCTCCCCTGAACCTCCTGTTCTCCAGACTGAACAATCCCAGTTCCCTCAGCCATTCCCTGTAAGACTTGTGCTCCAGACCTCTCACAGTTTTACTGTCATTCTCTGGACACATTCCAGGGCCTCGATGTCTTTCTTGCAGTGAGGGGCCCAAAACTGAACACAGTACTCGAGGTTTGGCCTCACCAGAGCTGAGTACAGAGGGCCGATCACCTCCCTGCTCCTGCTGGCTGCACTATTTCTGATACAAGCCAGGATGCCACTGGCCTTCTTGGTCACCTGGGCACACTGCTGGCTCATGATCAGCTGACTGTCAACCAGCACTCCCAGGTCTGTTTCTTCCCTACAGTCTTCCAGCCACTCTGCCCCAAGCCTGTAGCGTTGCTTGGAGTTGTTGTGGCCAAAGTGCAGGACCCAGCACTTGGTCTTGTTGAACCTCATCGCATTGGCCTCAGCCCAGCTATCCAGCCTGTCCAGATCCCTCTGTAGGGCCTTCCTACCCCCAGGCAGATTGACACTTCCTCCCAACTTGTGTCATCTTCAAACTTACTGAGGGTGAACTCAATGCCCTCATCCAAATCATCAATAAAGATATTGAAGAGGAGAGGCCCCAGTACCAACCCCTAGGGAAAACCACTCATGACCGGTCACCAGCTGGATTTAACTCCACCACCACTCTCTGGTCCTGGCCCTACAGACAGTTTTTACCCAGCAGAGTGTACCTGTCCAAGTCATGGGCTGCCAGCATCTCTGTGAGAAGGACACTGGATTTTTGTAGAGTTGTTATAAATGTTACAATTTAATAGGATTTGCCACGTAAAGAAGGTAAAAACATTGCAGAACTTGAAATGTCCATGGAGAGGTGGTTCAGTTTTAGGGTTGAAGGTGCAGATCACTGGGCATACATCTTTTGGAATCAGTGGAAATTTGAGCTTCATGAAAGATGACCACCATTTTCCATAAGCTGTCATGCTGTTATACAAAAACAAACAGTATTTTCAACTTAAAACATCTTCATACTTTTACTTTTAAAACTCTCATAATGAAGTTTCTGTGTGAGAATCATGCAACTTCTTTAATCCTGAACTCAGAGCATCAGTTGTTCCAAAGCTGTTTGTTCCTGCAGGAACTCACAGTGCCTTGTGTTCCTTGCTGTGTCTCCCATCTCTGCATTGCATTGAAATTCAAGCAGGTTGTGACTAAATACAGAGGTTGGTTACTGGAACCACCTCATTCTATCTAAGTGAGCTGGTTCATTCTTAAAGATGTGATGTAGAAGACAGCTCTATTGGGAAAGGCATGAGGGATCGTGAGGCAGGAATCTAAAAGATTGCAATAGTGCCAGGCCTTCTGCAGGTTTTTGGAGTTTATTTTCCCTTTATCCTTCCCTTTATTTTCTATATTGTTATTGTGTTGTTTGATAGACATGGAAGATGTATTCTGTTCAGCACAGTGATAAAGATCAGTGGATTTCAGAAACTTCTGCTGTGGTGTGCACAGATGCATGCTTTAGTATTTGCAGTGCATTGTTTTTAGGGACACAGTAATATTGTTTTCATGAATACTGACACCACAGGACACCATTGTAATCACACAGTCAGGTAATCACAGATTCAGAAAATCACTGGGGTTAGAAGGGACCTCTGGAGAGATCATCTAGTCCAGCCGCCATATGGTTAACACTGGCCAGTGAATCTCATCACACTGTGCACTGAGCATATAACTCTTGGTACACAAAACAGTCTTACCATGTTTGATTAATCTTACTAACAGGAGAAAAAGTTGACATCTTGCTGGTCTGCATGTGGCAGACTTCAGGGTCAAGCCATTGCACTGAGGAGCAGTCTTTGTTCATCCAGGCTGTTGTAGTGGTGCTGCAGCTCTTGAGTAAGCCAAAAGCTTTCAGATAAAGGCATGCTTGGTTCCATTGTGAGCTGTGTGTTCTGTACATCAAAGTGCTCTTTGTTGCTGTCTTGTTAGAAGCACTATCATTTTCCATGGAAAAATCTGCTCTGCTAGACCCAAAAGACAAGAAGCTCAAGATGCTCAAGGAGGTTGTGGATGCCCCATCCCTGGAGGCATTCAAGGCCAGGCTGGATGTGGCTCTGGGCAGCATGGTCTGGTGGTTGGTGACCCTGCACATAGCAGGAAGGTTGAAACGAGATGATCATTGTGGTCCTTTTCAACCCAGGCCATTCTATGATTCTCTGATCCTATTATTCTATGATTCTATGATTCGAGAGGTAAGAAAAGTAGATATGGGACGCAGAAAAAGCCTGACAACTTCTATGATTTGCAATCATGGAGGACAGCAAACCTATAACTGTGATAGGATGGAGAGACAGAGAACACATGAAAGCTGGTGCAGTACTTGGGAAAATCACTTGCCACATCCACTGCTGATATAATCAAGTAGCAAGTGTCTGCTGCAGCCTTCCTCTACTGTGTCAGGGTGGAAGTGCTGTTTATAGCAGTGAACAGCAGAGATATGGTTGATATCATTAGCAGCTCATGGTTTGAGGGCCAAAGTCCTATGCATGCAAAGATGTAGCTGTCACCCATAATAACTGTTGTAAGCTAACAGTGACTCATTCTATGACATGATCATGAACTACAATAATTTCTTGCCTGGGGAATGAAATAATAGTAATAGAAAGCAGTGACTCCCATTAGTAGAACTGGTCATCAGATCAGATTGCAGGTGGCTGACGATAATGAAACTTGACAGCTATTTTCACATCAGCTCTTTTCATATGACTTGTAGTATCTTTGTCTAATTATCCAGAGAGTTTCTGTGATTTCCATCCCCTGTAATTACCATGAAATTATAGAA
Organism: Pavo muticus; assembly: GCA_016647715.1. Lineage (NCBI taxonomy): Eukaryota > Metazoa > Chordata > Aves > Galliformes > Phasianidae > Pavo > Pavo muticus. The sequence goes on from JACDJE010000213.1 coordinate 942,544, forward strand.
AATTTTATGTTCTTTAACTCGGTATTTTATTTTTGGGAAAAAAAAACCCACAATATTAATTTTATGAAGACAGTTAATTGATGAGAAGACTGCTGTTTACATGCATATTATGTGCAGGTAGAATAGAGATATTCTGCGCACCCTTTTTCCACGATCTTGGGTATAAGGCCATTGGAGTATAAGGCCGTTACATTATCACTGAATCATACCATAGAATGGTCTGGGTTGAAAAGGACCACAACGATCATCTAGTTTCAACCCCCCTGCTATATGCAGGGTCACCATCCACTAGAGCAGGCTGCCCAGAGCCACATCCAGCCTGGCCTTGAATGCCTCCAGGGATGGGGCATCCACAACCTCCTTGGGCAACCTGTTCCAGTACGTCACCACCCTCTGTGTGAAAAAATTCCTCCTAATATCTAACCTAAACCTCTCCTGTTTCAGTTTAAAACCATTCCCCCTTATCCTGTCACTGTCCACCCTCATAAACAGCCATTCCTCTTCCTGTTTAAATGCTCCCTTCAAGTACTGGAAGGCCACAATGAGGTCTCCCCGGAGCCTTCTCTTCTCCAAGCTAAACAAGCCCAGTTCCTTCAACCTTTCCTCATAGGTGAGGTGCTCCAGCCCTCTGATCATCTTAGTGGCCTCCTCTGGACCCGCTCCAAGAGCTCCACGTCCTTCCTGTACTGGGGGCGTCAGGCCTGGATGCAGTACTGCAGATGGGGCCTCACAAGAGCTGAGTAGAAGGGGACAATCACCTCCCTCTCCCTGCTGGCCACCCCATTTTTAATGCAGCCCAGAACACAGTTGGCCTGGGCTGCAAGCGCGCACTGCTGGCTCATGTCCAGCTTCTCGTCCACCAGGACCCCCAAGTCCTTCTCTGCAGGGCTGCTCTCAAGGAGATTTTCCCCCAGTCTGTATAAATACCTGGGATTGCTCCAACCCAATTGCAGCACCCTGCACTTGGCCTTATTGAACCTCATTAGGTTTTCATGGGCTCACTTCTCCAGCTTGTCCAGGTCCCTCTGGATGGACTCCCTTCCTTCCAATGTATCGACTGCACCGCTCAGCTTGGTGTCATCCGCAAAATTGCTGAGGGTGCAATTAATCCACATATTTTCTGTTGTTTGAAAATATTTGTTTTTTTTTTTTTTAATAATTATTTTTTACTGAAAGGGAACGTCATTAAGATAGAATCTTACTGGTAAGAGTCATAAAAAGCATTTTTATTGGAGCAATAACGTCTTGAAATAAAATTTTGGAACTACAGCCAACAGTTGACAATTTTCTGTGGTTTACACCAAATTATAATTACAGTGCTGTTGTGCAGCTCTGTGGATTTATGTTTAAATCTAGGTGGTTGATTTTTTGGGCTTTTTTTTTTTTTTTGACCAAATAATATGCATGGGAAAGCAGCAGAATGGCATTTGGGAACAAAAAATCGTTCCTTGTGTCTGAAGTAGAGGGAAATGTGGAGAATGGATTGACTAATCACAAATCTAAAGGAGTATCTCCCTTCATCCCTGGAAATGTTGATCTCATGTAATAGAAGATACTGCATCTACTCTACCACTGCTCAGTTAGGTACACAGAGGTTGAAAAAGTGCTTGTAAGCACTGTCAGCAGAGAAAGCAAGAGGCTTTTCTGTGGGTAGGTAGCAGGGTGGCTTTTTCTGAGGATTAAAGCAATGTATGAAATTACTTTTTCTTCTGGATCATGTATTTAAAGAGTAAAGTCTGAGACCACATTTTCTTTGTAAATTTTGGAAGAGGTTGACTCAAGTAACAATTACTGGAGAGACTTGGCTGTACTGACCTTCAAGTCAAATATCATCTGAATTTTAAGTTTCCCATGATATTTACCAATTAATTTGTCCTCACACAGACTGCAGCTGAGTGTTCTTTTTTTCTGCAGTGTGCAGCCTTCAAGAACTGCGAGCAGTAACTTTTTTTTGTCCATAGCTCTGGCTCTCACATGGATTGCTAAGTGCTTCATCAAGAAGGTGATGGTTTTCACATCTCAGGAATAGCCTTGAAGTCAGGTGTTGATGTGCTAGTGTTCCAGACACCCTCGAAGCCTCTGTGAAATGGATTTAACACTATCCAGTGTTGACATTCTAAATACCATGGGCAGCTAGTATCCCTAGTGTGTCCCCTTTATATAGATTACTAATATCTTCATTGCTTTTCCTTTTTAATTACAACATTTGGGGTACTTTAAAACAAACTTATGTTCTACTGTTTTTCTGAATGCATGGGACAATCAACAGCCTCCAAATAGAGACTTTTTTAGCCCAGAAAATCTGACTGTAAACATCACCGTGGTTATAAGAAAATGAGCGTCATCTACAGGGGGTATATTCGGATATTCAGAAGCAGCATAATGCAGCCCGAAAAATGCCCAGCTGATGCCTCTAGGTCAGTCCATACCCCAGCAGTCAGAACAACCTCACTGCTAATCACCCGCTGACCCCAAAACTTGCAGGTAAATCAGCAGTCCCTGACCTGCTCCTACTTTGTGCATCAGCGACAGCTGGAAACTGTTTAATATTGCTTCATGATGCTGCTTATATGAGGGCTGCGCTTTCCTGAAAACAAAACAAAACAAAACAAAACAAAAAAAGGCTTTGTCACCCATGAAGATGAGAAAAAATCATAGAATAGAATCACAGAATGGTTTGGCTTGGAAGGGACTTTTAAGACTATCTAGTTCCAACTCCTGCCATGGGCTGGTTGCCCCCCACCAGCTCAGGCTGCCCAGGGCCCATCCAGCCTGGCCCTGAGCACCTTCAGGGATGGGGCCCCACAGCTCTCTGGGCAGCAGTGCCAGGGCCTCTCTACTGTCTGAGTAAAGAGCTTGTTTATATCCAGTCTAAATCTTCCCTCTTTTGATTTAAAACTATTTCCCCTTGTCCTATCACTATGTATCCATGCAAAAAGTTAATTCCTTCCTGTTTGTAAGCTCCCTTTAAGTAAGTATTGGAAAGCCACGATGAGGTCTCTCCGCAGCCTTCTCTACTCCAGACTGAACAAGCCTGAAATGCCTCTGAAGTTTTGTCAGGGACTTTCCTTTTTTTTTATTAAGGTTTAGTATAATGCAGTAATCAGTATAATTCAGTAAATACAGCACTCACCTTACATGACAAATACGCTAACCAGGCATAGGGAATTTTCCTTGCAACCTCTGTGCGTTTCTCTGAACTTGTTAAAATATTCAGGGCGGACTGCTCTCATTAGAAACATTGAGGTTGTCTGCTTGTTGTAGCTATTTCTGCAGCTGGAAAGTTTCAAGGTCTGTGTGTTGCTAAGCACAATTTGTTGACCTTGTATCATAAATCAAAAAGTGATGGATTGGCAAGAAAATCCCAAACTAGACTTCCTGCTAGCTAGCTACTATTTTGAGGCTCAATTCACTCAGTATTTAGAACTATATTTCTGTAGGCCTCAGCATTTTTTCTCATTTTTAGTGTAGTTATTCTTCAGACTTAAAATAGCCATTGAATGTTATAGATACTGAGGATGCAGCCTAGAAATTATATAGAACACGGAAAAGTTTAGTTGGAAAAACAAAAGGCTTATTTTGAAAGCAGCTTAATTTTGGAATGCAGCGACCACTGGCTTTCTGTATGTTGGTGATACAATAAGCGGACAGGACTGGACCTTATATGTAGAGCCATTGCGCTTCATGTAGAAGAGGCTGGTCCAGCTGCACATTTTACTGTCCTTGAGTGTTGTGTAGAGACTGGGCTGGGAGTAGCTCTTGAGCAATGGTGTCAGATATTCTCAGAGAATTGCTAAGAGATGTTTGCTTCTACTGCTTCTAAACCTCTGTGATAAGGGAGGTTCCACAAGCTCGCAGGTGACTTGTTGCAGTGTACCACTGCCCAGCGAAGGAAGCTCTTCCTAACATCCAACCTACGTTGTCCTCACTGTAGGATGATTTCACGTCTCCTCCTTCTGTACCAATGGCCAATGAGATATTTATCAGTATGTCATTATGACTTTGTGTATATTTGAAATAATAGTTTATTTGTCATCAGTTACCTCTGTGTTTAGTTTCAGCAAACAGTTCTTGACTTTTGCCAACATTCATGCCTTGCATGCCTGTTATTTTCACTGTCTCCTTCTACACTGTCTTGTTTTGTCTACACTTTCCTTTAACAGTAGTGCCCAGAATTAAATAGCAAGATTTTAATAGCACCAGGTTATTAGTGTAATATATTGCTACATCTTACCTCCTCTGCTTCTAAACGAGTCCACAATTCTATTTCATAGGGCTTTCTGCGGCATCAATGGAGTTTGTTATACTCTTGTATTGTCTATGCAGTTGTTTCTACTTTTCTATGTTTTTTGAGTATGTGTGTGTATAAGTGATTTTTCCTGCCAAGTGCTTTGTATTTATTTTAATTGAATTTCGTTTTGTTGACTTTGGACAATTCAATCACATTACGTGAAGACCTAAAGGATTTTGTTAATTTGTAACATAATCTCTATTCCATCGTTAGAGTCATTAATGAAAAGAAAAGGAAAGCGAAACCTTTCAGTTGACCTCAGTTAAAACTACTTTGTAGTTGAATAATGAACTGCTAAATTTGAGTTTTCTTCTGTAATGTATTTGAGCAGCTCTGTGCCCAATTTCTTAATGAATATATGCAACTGCCACAAAGGTGCATTCAAGTACAGATAAATTACACTTCCTCCTTTACTTAAAACATCTGTCAAATAAGAAAATTACAATGGTTTTAATATATTTGTTGGCCAAGTTGACTGTTTTTTTATCATTTTATCTAAATATTCATAAACTTGATGTTTCAAATAATTTATTCTAGTATTGCTATGAATATTAGATGTTGCCTGCCTGATGACCTAAGGCTGCAACCTCGGCAGTCATGCAGATGATACAGAACTGAGAGGAGTAGTTGATGCACCAGGTCAGCCACCAGGCCAATCTCTTGTGCAGCCATCCAGAGGGACCTGGACAGGCTGGAGAGGTGGCTGGCAGGAGCCCCATGGAGCTCACCTTGGGGGCATCCAGCTAGGAAACAGCTCTACAAGAAAAGACCTGAGGGTCCTGGTTGACACCAAGCTGAACATGAGCCAGTAACGCACCCTTTGAGCGAAGGAGGCCAGCAGACTCTTGGGCTGCATTAGAAGTGCTGCCACCAGGTTGAGGGAGTTGGTCCTTTCTCTCTACACAGCCCTGGTGAGACACTTCTGGAGTGCTGTGATGAGTGCTGGGTGTCCCAGTTTGAGAGGGACACGGTCATACTGGAATGAAGGGCCTTACCATGGTTTTATGATTATGAAAGGTGCTGAAGGACTTGGAGCATCTCATACAAGGAGAGGCTGTAAAGACTGGGGTTGTTGGGAAAAGAGAGCTCAGAGGGAATATTAACGGTGTGTACTTGTTCATGTGCAATCAAACTGTAATCAAAGAACTTTAAGAAGGAAGAAGATAGGGAAAAGAGAAGAGAATATTTAATAAATTGAGTGCATTTAATATGCAAAGATGCGCTGTTTTTTTTTCCAGGAAACGGGTTCTTTGCCATTCTCACTTATTTCTCAGTATCATTGCCTGGGGCTGTCAAAGCCATCAGGGCTTTTTGTCCCTTCTGCCTCACAGCAATGGCATCCAGACAATTGATGGTTGCTGTTTGAATGGCTAAATATGGTTTGAACTTCGGAGGGTTATGGTAGATCTTTTTAAGTAAGTCTCAGATTTAAACGTGTCTGCATTTGCTGGTAGTTTGAACTATTTCACTGTCCTCACTTCACCCAAATGCTTTCATATAGAATGATTTCAGATATTCACTTTTGTGATGCAGAATTGTGAGATGTGATAGTACCGGGGAAGGAAAAGGAATAAAACACAGTGTTACAATGTCTTGTCTGACATAATTTGAAGTCATATATCAGAGGGCATTGAGAACGGAAGTAGTCTCATGGTAAGATTTTTTTTCTCTGAAGCTCTCTATTAACTTTGCCTATTCAACCTTTCTGGTCTGTGTCTAACATGCAGTGTCCTAATCCACTCTTCTACATCTGTTTGCAGCCTTCCAATTAGTGCCAACATTCCCCTTTTTTTCCCACTTACGCCGTCCGTATCTTACCTTGCCCAAAACCTCTGGAACCCTTGAAAATAAGTGCAAGTGTTTTCTAAAATTCTTGTGAGTTGTCTGCAAGTTATTTTTCTCATAATTGCTGGTATGAATGTGGGCCAGTGTATTTGGCACAGAACAGTATTTTCTCACTCTCAAGCTCTATCTGACAAAAATATAGATTAAGACTGGTTATGAATTTAAAGCATGATATGGTTGTTCCTGACTATGCTGTGTGTACAAGCAGTTCTACAGTCAAGACACAACAGCTTGTTGCTGTCAAGGAGAACAACGATGCTCCCTCAAGGCTTTGTCCTCTGTTGTCTTCCATACTCCTGGCACAGAGATCTCTCTCCATTCCTTTGCCTGTGATCCAGCCATCTTCTTATCTAAATTGGCAGAAAACACCATTTTGACTTTGTCTTTGTTTTTTCCTCCCTGGGTTAAAGATGGAGAAAAATACAGTGTTTAAATTTCCATTCTACTGTTTTATTTATTATTATTTATTCTTATTCTGTTGTCGTTTTAATTATTATTATCTTTATTTATTTATTTTTCTATGTATTATTTTATTCCTTTGCTGTGTCTGCCATCCCACCACCCTATCCTGTATTTCTATTTTTTTCTGACTTTCACAGGACTGACCCAAAGTCCACTATAAGTAAGGGAATCTTTTTGGGAGGATTCAGACGAGCTTTCATTTGTGCTGTTGAAGCATATAAATAAAGTGTAACTTTTATGGGAGCAGTTGTAAAATCTTTGCGATCCAGAACATAAAGGAGAAGTGTGATGGTTGATGCAATAACACTCTTTCTCCTTCTTGTAGGTCCTTTTGTTCTGCATCACATCTGCTCTGTTCATGTTCTTTTTCAGGTATGTTGCTCATATGTCTGTTTATGTTTTTAAAGATTAAATAGCTGACTTGATTTTCGCTATTCTTATGAAAACTTGAGTGTATTCCTGACTCAAGACTTCTGAGTTGAATGCAGTGCTTCTATGGCATTAAAAGCCCATGGCTGTGAACATAATTGGGCTAAAAATGGAAATGCTGAGTTCAATGCTTTAAATCTTCTGGAGATTTCACTGATTACTTAAGGAGCCTCTTCTCATTTTGTAATTAACACCCTGGAGATCTAACATTACATAGTATGAAAACTGCTGAAATACTGCTTTATTATAAGCTCTCACTGAGCTTTCTGCAGGGAAGATAACTTTTTTTCTTCTAATGAAAATACTGGAGAATAGGAAGCGGAGATTTGTGTAGTCTTAAATAATACCACGTGTTTGATGTCCATGGAGGTACAACTGTTTCACATACTTTTTTTCACACATTATCAGCTGTATTCCTTTCATAAAACACTCAGTAGTGACTCAGATTATACACTACTTTTATAACTTTTTTTCTCCCAGTTTGCAAGATATGTGTAATAAATTATTTATCTTTTCAGAGTTTCTCTTTTAAATACCAGGCTCCCCACAATTACTGTTTTATATCTCTGGTTGAACAATTGCTTGTTAAAGTAACCTTTGACTACAACCCTTTGCCTTGAAATTTTCTATGGCTTGCAGCCATCAGTGATTCTTCAAGCCATATGATCCCCAGATAATTGCAAAACTCTAGAAATTGCAGCTTGTTTTTTTGTAATTCCCTTACTTACAAATTACTTTCAGATATTGGCCAAGAACAGTCTGTGGATAGGGGAAAGCTATTAATTTGAAAGTTTCTGAAAAGCATTCCTCCTTTCATCTACCACCCATGCATCAGCGGGCTTCTCGTTGTATTTTGTCCTGCTTCCATCATTATAGCACAGCAGCCTCTGAAAAGTTTAGTAGTTGGTTGAAAAGCGGGTAGAGTTGAAGTTGGACACCTGTCTGTATGAGTGCTGATGAAACAAAAGCACACTACGAAGTTGGGCAAAGGTATAAATGCTGTGTGATTATGGAGGAAGCTCGTTGTCTCCTGTTTATGTCTTGATAATGAACAAGTTTGAACAGAAAACCTGGAAGCTGAATGAGAACTGACCAGAGCCCAGAAATATTTGGTGAATTCCTTCCTGACCTGACAATGCAACGTTGACAGTTGAACGAGTTCCAAGCCACTTTCTCTTCTAAAATTAGTCCCTCTGTGCCAGGGGTGACGGATATCCTGTTGAGCAATCATCAGGAACATTTAATTCCTTTGTCTCTCTTGTTATAACAGAAGAATTAAGTTACAGGGCTGGGTAGTTATAGGCCCATTAATTTGATTCTCAGAAGAAAATACTGTGTTTTTTTTTTTAATTAAAAAAAAAAGATGGATAAGTTGAAGTAGATTTATAAAAAAGAATCAGCATAAATCAGTTCATATTCTTTTTTTCTGAGTTTAATCAGTACTGTGATTAGAGCATCCTCACAGAGATTGACGAGGTACACTCCCCAAGGAAACCAGAGCCAGAGTCTCTGTGTACAAGGTGTGTAATTGTGTACATAAAACTGTTGGGTGGGAATGCATTTACTTTGAAGACCACGAGATGGTGGAGTTCAAGATCTTGAGTGGAAGAAGCAAAACAAAAAGTAGGATTGCTACCTTGGACTTTAGGAGACCCAACTTTGATCTCTTCTGGGACAAACTTGGAGCTATCCCGTGGGCTAGGGTGTTAGAAGGTAAGGGGGCCTGTGAGAGCTGGTCAGCATTTAAACAGCTTTTCTTCCAAGCTCAGGATCGGTGCGTCCCTGTGAGCAAGAAATCGGGAAAGGGTGGCACGAGACCTGTGTGGATGAGCAATGAGCTCATGCGCAAACTCAAAGGGAAGAAGGAGGTCCATGAAAGGTGGAAAAAGGGTCTGACCACTTGGGAAGAATGTAGAAATGTTGTCAGGGCCTGCAGGAATGCGACGAGGAAGGCTAAAGCCAGCCCGGAATTGAACCAGGCAAAGGAGATAAAGGATAATAAAAAAGGCTTTTTTAAGTATGTTAACAGTAAAAGGAAGACTAGGGAGAATGTGGGTCCCCTGCTAAGTGAGGGGGGTGTTCTGGTAACGGGGGATGCTGAGAAGGCGGAGATACTGAATGCCTTCTTTGCTTCTGTCTTCAGTGAAAAAGCTCTCCCTCAGGAATCCCAGACCCTGGAGGTTAGTGAGAGGGTCTGGGGAATGGAAGACTTCCCTTTAGTCAGGGAAGAGGCGGTCCGAGAGCGCCTAGGCAACACCAATGTTCATAAATCCATGGGACCCGATGGGGTGCATCCACGGGTGCTGAGGGAGCTGGCAGAGGTGATTGCTGAACCGCTCTCTATCATCTTTGAGAGGTCTTGGAGAATGGGGGAGGTGCCTGAAGACTGGAGGATAGCCAATGTCACTCCGGTCTTCCAAAAGGGCAAGAAGGAAGATCCAGGTAATTACAGGCCAGTCAGCCTCACCTCTGTCCCTGGAAAGGTGATGGAACAGCTTGTGCTGGATGCCATCTCCAGACAATTGGAAGAAAAGGAGGTTATCAGGAGTAGCCAGCACGGGTTCACCATGCTGAAGGGAGGTCGTGCTCGACCAACTTGGTAGCCTTCTATGATGTCGTCACTGGCTGGGTGGATGGGGGGAGAGCAGTGGATGTAGCCTACCTTGATTTCAGCAAGGCGTTTGATACTGTCTCCCACGACATCCTTATAACAAAGCTGAGGAAGTGTGGGATAGATGAGTGGACAGTGAGGTGGGTTGAGACCTGGCTGACTGGCAGAGCACAGCGGGTCGTCGTTGGCGGTGCAGAGTCTGGTTGGAGACCTGTAAGTAGCAGTGCTCCTCAGGGGTCGGTGCTGGGTCCGGTCTTGTTCAACATCTTCATCAATGACCTTGATGAGGGGATAGTGGCCACCCTCAGCAAGTTTGCTGATGATACGAAGTTGGGAGGATTGGCTGACACGCCTGAAGGCTGTGCTGCCATTCAGCGAGACCTGGACAGGCTGGAGAGCTGGGCGGTAAGAAACCAGATGAGGTTTAACAAAAGCAAGTGTAGAGTCTTGCACCTAGGGAGGAATAATTGCATGCAGCGGTACAGGTTGGGGGATGACCTGCTGGAGAGGAGCTCTGCAGAGAGGGACCTGGGTGTCCTGGTGGACGACAGGTTGGCCATGAGCCAGCAGTGTGCCCTTGTGGCCAAAAAGGCCAATGGCATTCTGGGCTGCATTAAAAAGAGCGTGGCCAGCAGGTCGAGGGAGGTGATCCTCCCCCTCTACTCTGCCCTGGTAAGGCCTCATCTGGAGTACTGTGTCCAGTTCTGGGCTCCCCAGTACAAAAAAGACAGGGATCTCTTGGAAAGAGTCCAGCGGAGGGCCACAAAGATGGTGAAGGGCCTGGAGCATCTCCCCTATGAAGAAAGGCTAAGTGAACTGGGTCTGTTTAGCCTTGAGAAAAGAAGACTGAGAGGGGACCTGATCCAGGTCTATAAATATCTAAGGTGTGGGGGGCAAAGTGGCGAGGCCAGACTCTTTTCAGCAGTGTGTGGAGACAGGACAAGGGGAAACGGCCAGAAACTGGAGCATAGGAAGTTCCGCACCAATGTGCGCAAGAACTTCTTTACGGTGAGGGTGATGGAGCACTGGAACGGGCTGCCCAGGGAGGTTGTGGAGTCTCCTTCTCTGGAGATATTCAAGACCCGCCTGGACGCCCACCTGTGCGACCTGGTGTAGGGAACCTGGTTTGGCAGGGGGGTTGGACTCGATGATCTCTGGAGGTCCCTTCGAACCCCTGTGATTCTGTGATTCTGTGATTCTATAACAGACTTGGAATGGAGATGGATGCAAAATGGAAATGTGATGTGAACAATAAAAAGCTGGTCAGTTCTGGCAAGGTGGGGGTAATATGCTTGCATGCAAGTGGCAATGGGGAATGAAATGGTCAGGGAGCAGTTGCCTGAAAAAAATTCCAACCATAATTGTTGCAAACTTCCAGTGAGTGTAAGCCAGCGGTGTCTCATTCCCATAATAAAAGGAAACACTGTCACAGGATGTATTAACAAGATTAGCACGTGGAAGGTGTATAAAGTTGTCTTTTTGTTGTACTTTGGATTTAAGGTGTTGGCAGTGCTTTTTTTTTGTTCTTTTTGATTATCGCACTCCAATAAGAATATGGAATGGTGAGAGAAACTACAGAGTGTGATCTGAGTTGACTGAACATGATTTATTAAGAAGGATAGATTGAGGTTGTTCAATTAAAAAATAAAAGGGATGGACTAAGTGTCTTCATGTTTGTATATATAAGACTGCTGAAAGATGTAGAGAATAACAGTCTGCTGTCTTTGGTGTGACAGAAAGGACGGGACAGAAGAATAGAATATTTACTCTTACGGCAATGGATTGTAGCAGGGATTAATTCATGAAGATAGTGAGGAAGAAAACCCTAAGAAGGAAACAGTGAAAAGATTCCCTGGTGAAGCTGAAGATTGGCTGTCCTTTCAGATCTGTAGGAGCAGATTTTGGATAAGTTGGGTAATTGTGCCTAGGGAAAGCAAGGGACCATTTGTCTTCCTGAATCTCTTCCATGTTTTAATTCACATTAATGGCTGTCATATTGTGAAATATTTAATGTAATAAGCTGTCAAAGCCAGTAAAGCCTTTGGAAGAGGATAACTTTGTGTGCTTTTGTTGAATGCAATCTGAAAGATATATCCAGGGGGAAAAAAATATTACAGCTCTGTGCTGTAGATACCAGTAAATCTTGTAGAATGTATGGAGAGATCATTACAGAAGTTGTTTGGAAGATAGTTTAAGATAAATATTATAATGAGATACTGAGAAACTTCATCATGCCAAAGAAGGAATTATCCAAATAAATTGAGAAGAATTTGCCTATTCTTCCATGGTGAGCAAGCAACGCAAAATGATGGTGTGGGGCATTTCTGAAAATTAGTAGAGTGAGAAACGTAACTTTTCTAACACACGTCAGATTAAACAGTTCTTCCACAATTTTTAATCATGGTAATAGAGTAGGAGAAAAACTCCTTCTCAATGAGTACAGACCAGTAGAGCTGCCCTTGGAGTTGTCCAGTTTGTTTGGACTGGGACTGTGAGTTGGTCATTGTTTTATCTAATGTGTGAATTCATCATGATAGCTTCTGGTAAGATTTTGGACAGCCCTCAGAGGAAGCCTCTCTGGGTCTACTCAGCCTCCTGCCTGGGTTAGATAATCTTCCTGTCTCTTTTGACATCTGAAATAGAAAGGAAGAGTCATTGCAGTGCTTTTCATGTGTTGAGTGGTTCAAAATTATTTCAGCCTTTTTCTAATCATAAACAGATTTCACACAAATAGAATTATAGTGTTTTCAGAAAAGTCTCAGAAAGATTTCACTCAAGTTCAGATCTGCTTAGTTTAAGGAATATTTTGCCATTGCCTGTACAATGCTCTTTACTGCTAACAAGCAACTATTGACCTGAAAATAAACAGAGTCCTTCTTTGCTCTGTCTCTGAACAACTTGGTGTCCAGGATGTCTTCTTGTCCTTCCCACTCCACTAAAAAGTCCAAAGAGGTGCTGAGAACGGTAGCAATCTTGATCACCAAGATCATATATAATCCCTTCCGTCATTAAAGATAAAATCCTAATATCTATATTGTGTATCTTGAAGCTTAAAACATTCTAAAAGGAGACTAAATGGAGGTATGCCTTTGTTCTATCAGAATATGACTGATTCTTGGCACTCAAATGACAAAAATGAGAATGATAGCAAACTAATCTGTATTTTTTTAGTTCATATAAATTACCTGATCCAAGGTTGTTAGGATCTCTGAACTGAGATGTGATGACTGTTGCAATCCATCATTCTGGTTACCTTTCCCGTACTGCCACAAGCACTCTTGCAGCTCCATGGGTAACTGAAATAAGGCAATATTTTTGCTCCGTGCAGCTGGATGGTTTCCCTCCCATGGCTCATACCATGATGCACATAGCTAGCATTGGCACTGTGAGCCAGTTCTTGGAAGTGCTTGAGATGAGCAGGGAAAGCAGAAGTGCTTCTTTCACCATTGGCATGGACTTTTGTCGTTTTAAAGTGACTGCATATAGAATCATAGAATCATAAACATTGGAAAAGAACACTAAGATCACCTGGTCCAACCATCAACCCATACCAGCCTGACCTAAGGTGATCTTTACTGAACTACAACATGAAACGTTACTTGAATTGCAAAGTTAAAAGCTGCGATCTGTGTGAGGGAATTAAGATATATTCTATACATCAAGACTTCCAAGTTATTCTGAAAGGGTGGTCAGGCACTGGAATGGGCTGTCCAGAGAGGTGGTGGAGTCACAGACCCTGGAGGTGTTCAAAGAACGTTTGGATGTTGTGTTGAGGGACATGGTTTAGCGAGAACCATTGGTGATGGGTGAGTGGTTGGACTGGATGATCCTGTGGGTCTTTTCCAACCTTAGTGATTCTATGATTCTATGATTCTTTGGATTGCCTTGTAGTCAACTAACTATTAGGTTGCACTTACTTTTTGTTGATTCTGGAAGGCAAAAAATCCAGTTGGTCGTTATCCACCAAAAGGGGACAAAGTCGAGATGTCTCACATTGTAGCATGCTTGTACCTCTGTCCTTTGATGCACTCTGGTTGGAAATATCGCTGTAACACATGTATGAATTGCGGTCCATGGAAGAATAGACAAGTTCTTCTCCATTCATTAGGATATTTCTTTTAATATAATGAAGTTTATCAATATCTCATCATAACATTAATCTTAAATTGTTTTCTGTAATGGTCTTTTGGACAGGCAGCTCCTGATCCTCCTAGCCTGTCCCTTTCTGGGTGTTTTACACTGCTTGAAGCTTCACCATGCAGCCCTGATACATACTCTGGAGTTTCCCCAAATATCTATTGGACTGTTCAAGCATTATTGCGTCTGCTGCAGGACATCAGGAAAAGCAAGGTGCTAAATCTCAGATTAAAAGAGTTAGTTGTAGTAGTACAATTAAAACCAGGAATAATTACTCCAGGAACAGATAAAAGTGAGGAAGAAGCCAGAATGAAAGACAAATTCAGCAGAGCGATACAGAAAGGAAGAGGGAAGGGAAGGGAGGGAGATTGGAGAGGAAAAAAAAAGACGATGTCAGCAGGCTGGACAAAAAATAGAAGAAAAAGAACTGGGAAAATAGCAGCTGAAATGCAGATGATAGGTTTACAAGCAACGATGTTATATTTACAGACAGAGGAAGCATATTTTAGTGTCTTATTTTTTTCTTCTTCTCAATCCTCTTTTACAGTATTTTTCTGCTTATACTTCCATTCTGTCTCCAAAATGTCCTTCTTTGTTGTGCTCATCTCCCCTGACGTGCTGAAATTATGCTTCATTGATTTTTAGTTAATTGTAGTACACACTAATTTGTACAGTGCAGCCTCTCATACATGTATTTAATGCACACATACAATTAATCCATTTGAAAGAGGATTCTTTCTCCTCCTACCTCTTTTTTTTTCTGAAAAACTTACTGAAAGGTGTAAGAGTTGAATCTTCCCATATCTTCAGGAGTTAATTTTCAGATGTCATTGAGCTCCTTTGGGAATTAGGGGAGTTGGACTCCCCTGTTTGGCTTGAAGGTCCCTTCCAACTCAAACCATTCTCAAACAGTTTTATGATCAATGTTATAATATGTGATTTGTTTTAAAATGCACCATTTTTAAAAGTATCTTGGAGCAGAAGCACACTTTTCTTTAATGTTTCACTTAAAAAAAATGGAGTTTGAATGGAATTAAGGTGATGGGATGGAAAGGTTTCGATTATACCATAAATTTGTATAATCTCATTTCAGTTTGAATCATTCAAGGCAATGGCTGTTTCTGGAGTGCTGTTAGAGAATAATTGCATAGAATAAAAAGAATGAGCAGGAGGAATGCTATAATGGGTAAAATAAATATTAACCACTAATTAATGCTGGTTTCTTTTGAATATTAAGCTGTGGGTTTTGAGGGGAGTGGGTGATTCAGTGGCAATTCTCCTGTATATATTTATAGAAATCTGCATTAGCACAGAACTTGCAAAGTATATGCAACAAGTGAGCACCTAAATATAAAGGCAGTCTCCACAAACAGAGAAAATCAGGCAATTTGGGTGAATATATGTTGTCTGGCTGCAACTCTGGTTGCTATAGTAGTTAATCCAGTGACTGTATGCTCCCAGTCATATCAGACATGTTAATACATCTGCTCTGCACACTGGAAAGGAAAGCACCCTGTACGGGCTGTAGCTAGCTATTATGGGAAATCAGATGGTTCTGATGATTGATTGATCATAAGCTGAGCATAAAGTCTTCCTTCTAGGGGTAAATTCTGATGTTATTTTCTGAAGCAATAATTTCAGACCATCAGAATTACTGCTGTGCTTGCACAAAGCGGAACACGGTGTTCTCAAACTCAGAGTTTGCAGAGCTCACAACAGAAAGCTCTTGATCTCTTAATGTAATTTATATTATATGATGATGGGAAGCGCGTAATGAAAAATAGAATGAAAAGCACATTTAAGAAGTGCACGTGCACTGCCTTATACTGTCATTAAGATAAGGAATATTGAAACTTGTCTAAACTCACTGGAAACCTTAAGAAAGATCCTTTTGTTTGCAGAGCCCTTTATTCCATCTCATTAATGAAATCCTAGCTCCCAAATTACAGCTATTTACTCTTCTTTCCCAGTGAAACACATATCCTGTAATTTATTCAGTATTTTTTGACATGATATTTCAAAGTGTCTTTATTTGCTTTTAAAAATGTGTGGTGCCAGTGCTGAATTGGACTCTATCATTTTATTGTCTAAGCTCCCTTCTGTACAGAAGCAACTACTTGAAAAGTACTTCTGCTTTTTTAATATTGGTCTGTTTTTTACTGTAGAATGAGCAAACTTAACAGTTGGGGTTGATATTGTATGGATTCAATATCAAATCCACTCCCCCTTTCTTACAAAGTTTGTCTTTTACATTTGATGCGGAAATACAAGAGTACATTAGGAGTACAATACAAAAGTACAATAAAACTCCTCTGCTGTTGAATTGTTAGGTAATAAATTAGAAAAAAATTAGATGAGATTTTTTCGCATGGTCATATATATATATGCTTTTAATGTCCTTATGTAAACATCTCAAGTTCAGTGGTTCAGAGCATTATTTTGATAACTGGATGACCTGATGAGTCAATGAAACATCCAATCTTTTAAGAAACTCTATAAATATCAGTTAATGCTATTTAGTGAAAGCAGGAGTAAAGAACCATGGCAGAGCAGCCATTATGGGTGTGGAGGTAAGCTGGTGGGTTCACTCTTGCACTTCTCTCACAGAGCAGTGGTGTAGAGTTGCACATTATTAGTTGAAATGCAAGTATGTGTAGAAAGGTGAGGTGTCTGTCTTTTTGCATAACAGTAGAATAAATCATCAGAAAGCATTTTCCCTTTTTTATTTGCATGGAGCACATTTTCTCTTTTATGAGACTTCCACTGAATTTCACATTTTCTTTTCTTTTTTTCCCTTAACACTTGTAATGCCATGCAGTATGGCCTGGGTTTGATTGAAGGGGAACCAGCTCCAGAGTTCTGCAGAACTTCAATCATTATGCCTTGCTGCACTCACATGAGCAGCAGAGTCATCTGTCCAAGCCAGTGTTGTGTATCCACTCAGACCTTGCAGAATCATTTTGTAGAGCCATAGAATGGCTTAGGTTGGAAGGAACCTTCAAGCTCACCCAGTTTCAACCCCCTGCCATGGGCTGGTTGCCCCCCCGCCAGCTCAGGCTGCCCAGTCTACGTTATAGAATCATAGAATGGCTTTGGTTGGAAGGGACCTCAGAGGTCATCTAGTTCCTACCCATGTGCCATGAGGAGAGATGCCAGCCATTAAATCAGGCACTAGATTGGGTTGCCCAGGGCCCCATCAGTACCGATATCTGTAACTTGATCTAACTGTTTACAGTAAATAACTCAGATCTCAAACTCTTCTTTTAAATAATAAGTGCTAGGAGGAGAGCAAACTCTCTTAGATGGAGAAAACAAAAAGTGCACAATTTGAACTGAGCTGTGACAACATCCCCATTCTGGCACTGAGTGTCAGAACTGGATGGCCCATACTGGACTATCAAAGTACCTCATTTGCAAGGCACCAGGTCATTTTATTGCTTATTTGCTTCCCTTGATCTGATACAGAAACACTATATGCTCCTGCAGCGTTACGTAAGCCTTTATTTTGCTCAAATGATATCCCCCAAATAAAAGTGATCGTTGTCCTTTATGCTTTTCTAAAGCAGACGGATACCACCTCTATTCCTTTGAACCTTTGTTAAAGGAGAATTTCCACTCCCACCTCATACTATTTTTCACTTTGTTTTTCAAATTAAAAAGAGAGTGGAGTGAAATAGGTAGACAAGTATTTTAGTGCTGTATTATCTTCAAAACAGCTTTTGTAGTTTGAATGTATGAGCTGAGTTAGATGACGAGGAACCTTAACTCTAGGAACTAAAGTCTTGGACTGGTATTTGATTTCCCCTGGTTAAATCAGTGCTATTCCTGCTCCTCCAGCATGCTGAAGGGCTGTATAATTGGCTTTCTCAGCGGTTGTGAATGAGGAAAACACTGTTCTATCTAATACACATCTATCCCAGCTTGTTTTGTGGTTGCAGCTTTTCATGTTGAGATACTTAGGTATATCTGCCCAGAGAGCTGTGGTGCCCCATCCCTGGAGGTGCTCAAGGCCAGGTTGGATGGGCCCTGGGCAGCCTGAGGTGGTGGGGGGCAACCAGCCCATGGCAGGGGTTGGAACTGGATGGGCTTTAAGGTCCCTTTTAACCTATGATTCTATGATCGGTTCTCTAGCAATACACATTTTGACAAGTCAAGAAAATACACTTAAAATGATTGAATTCTCTTTCTTTGGGCTTTGATGCTTTTATACAGGTAAAACCAATTTTATATTAAGCTCAGGTGCTTTGTTGCTTCCTGTGGATTAAATAGTGCAAAAAGATTTAACAACTAAATGGGAAAAAAGAGATACATTTTGATGAAAGTATCATGTGTACTTTGCATGGTATGAATGCCAATTCGCCTGATATAAAAGAACTGAAATTGTGATTTTAGTTACATATATTACATATATATTACATATTACATATATATTACCTATCTATATTACATATATAATTAAAAATGTAACCACACATTCATTACAGAAATGGTTTCTTTAGGAGTTAAAATAAAACACCCAATATTGCCAATAGTTTGTTCACTCTTTCATAGAAAGCACTAAGTTTTGAATGTACCATGGGAGACGATGTTTCCTTTTCCATGTTCGGCCACCTTCAGACATATGGCAGATAGACTCCTGGAGCTTATTTCAGCTTCTTCTTTCCAACAGCAGATCTTGTGCTGGTTTAACAGATTGCCCTACGTGTGGCTGGATCCGGTTGCCCAGACTCCTCAGTAAGGAAACACATTGCTGCAGACAAGTAGCGCAAGAATTAGAATGGTACAATAGGGAGTATTTTTCCACCATTATCACTTTTCAGTGCAGATTCTTTTTCAGAGACGTAACCGCGGCTCAGTGAACCAGGAAGGTGTTTACCTGCAAGGTGATCTGGCTGTAAGGGGAGAAGCTTTTGAAGTCTACAGTTTCAGGCGTCTCTATCCAGAGCCATCCCCAAAGGAAGAAAAAGAATGTCCCCTCCCCATTTTCAGGTTTTCTCCATCAATCACAAAGGGCTTTTGTCCCACTGCTGTATCGATGTGTCCAGGCTTTGGTGGTTTGTCACGTTTCTGTCACCCTTAAATGCAAAATAAAAGAGGGGAAGTAGCTCTTGTGTCTCAGGGGTAGAGAATCAACTGCTGTGGACACTGGGGACCTGCTCAGAGCCAGGCTGGCATGGCAGGCTGGGCAATGAGAAAACAATGCAGATCTGATCTCTGTCTTTGATCCTGGTGTGGAAGCATTGAGGTCCCCGAGTGGCAGTGCGGTATGGGCATGGCATCCATCTGCTTTAATCCTGCTGCTGGAGATCCACTCACTGACTGCAGAGATGGGATTCTATTTTTGCATGATTTCAAATCCAGTAGAGATATTTTGTCTATCTTTACGACTCATTACCAAACGTTATGGATAGTTTTCATACAATCATAGAATCACCAAACTGTTTGAGTTGGAAGGGACCCTCGAAGGTGATCTAGTCCAATTTCCCTGCAATGAAAGGGACACCTACAGCTCCATCAGGGTGCTCAGAGCCCCCGTCTTATTTATTTCCTCCCCCCCTTACTTAATTTCCTACAAGGTTTTTCATATGTGTGTGTTTTCCATGTACTAGATATTTGGCAGCTAATTGGCTTCTCTTCTCACTTGTGTCTGAAGCACTTAACCTTGCACAGATGCAGCAGTAAGGAAGAAGATTTAAGGAGCATGCAGAAGGTCAGGCACAAAATTTTTGGTAGCGATGCCATTGATCCATAGAGTTCTAGTCCAGTTCCTAAATCACAGTGCTGTTGTTGCTGCATTCCTCCTACAGTACATAACTTACATAGTGGGGCACAGTGTAGAACTGCTGCCAGAGAATCAGCATAGGAAGTAGTGTGTAAGTTGCAGGCTAAGGTGGAGTTTGAAGCCAAATAAACACTAATTCAGTAGATTTGTCCTTCATTTCCTTTTTCAGCAAAAGCTGATACTTCTGTTATATTCTGGCTGTCCGAGAGAGTTGAGAACATGAAGTTCAATTTTCTAATATTCTCTTTTCTTTGTAACCAATCTGAAAAGAGAAGGGGAGAAAAGAGCTGAACAACAGTGTGCGCAGTGAGAGTAAAGCTTTCCTTTGACTTTGTGTAATTGCCGTATGCGGTGTTTTCCTGGGGAACTTTGCATGTCAGTTAGGATTCTAGCGATGTATTTTTGTGATATGGTGAAAGCAAAGCTCATTTAATGCTTTTTACTCTGATTTCTCTTGTTTTCATTACTCTCCCAGCTCCTTGGCTTAATTTCTTTTTCCCAACCGTTTCCTGTCTGTTCTTCCTGTTTCTGCTGCTCTATTAAAAATAGTTATCTGGTTTTGCTGAGCTGAGGGATATACATGTGGTTGCTCATTGAATTCTGAAGAACAAAATCTTCCTGACACTGAAGAGAGAAAGAAGAGATCCCTTTGAGCAGCAGTTATGCATCTGTTAAGATTAATTTGTTTACGAAATGCGTTTAGGAAAACAGAGTCACTCTAAGAGAGAAATCATAACCTGAAGAGGATGGATTCGATTTCAGCTCGTCATGTGAGTGTTACCTGTGCTTATCTGACTGCTGCAGCACTCTTTAAAAAAAGTGAGCAGCACAAGGAGTGCAGAGAGGAGGAAGGAAAAAGAAAAAAAAAACAAGGCTACAGTTCTTGCAGACACCACCACGGTCATGAAATACAATTCTCACACTGGGGACTCCTCTTCACATGTTCCTGATTTGATAGCAGTCAGGGCAGAAAATCTCCATTTCATGAAAAGCAGAAGGCAATTACATAATGTTAAAATCTACCTGTTTGGGAATGTATTTATAAAATAAAAAGCCTTTCTGTTTATGTAAGGGTTGTACACAATTGGATCTTTCATGTGGAACTACTGTGCGACTTCAGTAGATTCCCATTCTATTTCTTTCTAGAGTACAGTCCCAAATATGGTTTTAACATATGACATTTCTATTTCATTTTAGAAACAAGCATATTTTTAACACAGGCATTGGAAATACTTGGAATTCTGTTCCTGTGAGCTAATTGCTGACTAGAATAGGAAAATAAGAGCTACTTTGTGGTTGGGTGTTTGTGGTCTTTCTTTTGGCGTTTGGCCCTAAGATAAAATGTCAGGGAAAACACACTGATGGATAATAGTATCAAACAGTGTATCCTGGAGATGATTTTAAGCCTGTCAAATGTCTGATACTTTATAAACACTGAATTACATCATTCTTCTTCATTCTGCCTTCTGCTCATATGTTATTTGGTTAGAGGAGTGTAAGTGATGTTGTAGATGATTTTCACAGACATGCTTCAGCTCATAAAGGCTCAATTTCACTGAAAAAGAAACTGCTGCATAAAGGCAGCTTCTGCCGTGAAACAGCCTTTGTGGGCCATTTCAAATATGCTGAAGAATGAGACATTCTTTATTCTTTTTCATACGGTTGGTAGATAGACTAGGAAACATGCTGAGAAAAGGTTTCCAGTAGTACATTTTAGCCAAAATAATTCTTGCCCCAAGCTAACCAGATCTCATTAATGTTACAGCAAACTATAACTCAGAACCTGCCAATGCCCTTAATGAAATTATCTACTACATTAATATCAAGCCTTCATCTAACCTGCAGCCATTGTTCTAAAATTCAGTGGCAAATTTTTAATTGATTTTTAGGAAACTTGAATTTCACTTACAGTGCACAGCTAAATATAAGTGAAAAAAAGCTGAAGAAACATTGAATTACGTAGTATTTTGCTATGAAGAGTAAGAATGAATGTATTTTAGGTTAAAATTCACTTTTTTTTTTTTTTTTAAGAGAATACGTTAGGAATTTTAAATAGTAATTCTCTTCTATTCCAGGGTACTATGTGATTTTTTTTTTTTTAAACTATAAATTCACATGAGAACATAGAATCATAGAATGGCCTGGGTTGCAAAGGACCACAATGATCATCTTGTTTCAACCCCCCTGCTATGGCAGGGTTGCCAACCACCAGACCAGGCTGCCCAGAGCCACATCCAGCCTGGCCTTGAATGCCTCCAGGGATGGGGCATCCACAACCTCCTTGAGCAACCTGTTCCAGTGCGTCACCAACCTCTGAGTGAAAAAAAACATACTTAAATTCTTTTCAGTAAAACATTAAAGAAGTGTTTGGCCCAGGGTCATGCAATAAATTCTGGGGTGGTTACTCAGATACACTCTAAGAAGACACTTAGAAGAAACAAGGACTCAAATTACCATATGCATAGGTTTTTGTCAAGAATAAATTGTGTCAAGCCAACTGGACTTCCTTCTGTGAGTATAACAGGCTCTGTTGATTCAGCAGTAATAGTGCATATCGTCTGTCTTAGCTTCAGTAAGTCTTTAGGCAGACTCTCATAAGCAAGGCATTGAAGTATACTGTAGAAAAAACTCACACAAGGTTTTAAAATCAGTTGAAAAACCTAAAGACTGAATTTGCTATCAGAATGGAAATGTCATCTAGGGAAGACTGAATCATAGGATGGCTTGGGTTGGAAAAGACCTTAAGGTCTAAAATTCTTCTGATGTATGCCATGCTTCTATAACAAGGATGAGAATAATACATTCTCTCTTCAGTGAGAAGCAGAAGAAATGATAGACTGAAATTGAAGCAAAGTAGGTGCAGGTTGGAAATTATTATATTGGAACAACTTTCTAATACTAAGACTAGCTAAAGGGTAGGACAGTTTTTTCAGGTATGGGGAGATTCCATAATTCATCATGGAAGACCAGGTTAGACATGAACGGTAGAACTGTCATCCTTTTTTTTTTAATACAGAATGGACAGTGAACCATGGGAATTCCTTCTCTTCCTACCTTCTGTGTAATTATTCTGTATATCTTGGGATATAACTGGAATTATTATTCTCTCATTGAGGTTATATGTTGATTTTCAGCTCAGGAGGACTTCTCAAGTGGACAGGGATTTGTAAGTGGAGGCTAACTGGATAGCATCGAGCTAACATATAATTTTGGATATTTGTATCTGATATTTTAAAATCAAATTTCCATTACCTGCAGGAATTGTTCCTGTGTTAGAACTGAACAATCACACCTTAAAGAGTATAAATTAGAAATGTTTTGTGTGTGACACCAAGGCACCAGAGTATTGTGGACTGTATTTAGCTATAGACCACTAGCAAAATAAATAATGCATCACTGGAGCGTCAAAGATTAGTCACGTTGAGGAGTAACTGGAACATCTTTGTGATTTAATGCAATATAAAATTGCATATTGGTGGTCATATATTGGGTCTCTGGTGTATGTTTGTATGCATTTATTCTAGGAGTGCAAGGTCTCCTGTATAAAGAAAGAAAACAAAGATTGCAGCCCTGATCTTTCCATAACAGCTGCTGTAGAAGGTTGTTTGAAATGCTGACGATCCTGAACCCTCATGGCTGGTACACTGGAGATACCAAGTAGCTTAAGGTTTTCCAGCCTTTTCCCCTACAAAAGCTGACTTAGTGGAATTTGAATGTAACCAATCCTCTGCTGTCACAGACTCAGAGGTTAGTGCTAGTTTCTTGCTGACATGTCTTTTCCCATGGGTGCAAATGGTAAGACTTACATTGAAAGCTGAACTTCTGGAGCATTATTTGTGGCTGAAGTAACATTGTGGTAGGAGTGTAAAAGTTTTCCCTATAGCATACGTGCTGTGATTTGATGGCAAAGCAGCATCAGTTGGAGTTCAGTCAGCAGAGTTCAATCAACGGTTGGAAAGACTACAACCTACAAACACTAACAAATACTCTAAATCCATTCACTTTTCTATGGTTGGACTGGATGATCTTAGTAGTGTTTTCCAACCTTAATGATTCTGTGATTCTAGGCTGTTATCAAAAGTATTTAATGTGTTTTGCTAAACGCTTGAGTTTGTTTTAATAATGGATATATAGTGCTGTGTTTCTTCCTTACCCAATCTAATATCCATGTTTTTCTTTGGAGGTATATGACACATTTGTTTACATTACATGTGTTGTATGCTAAAGTTGTGTATGTGACTGTTTACAGTGTTTTTGCTGTCCGTATATATGCTATCAGTTTCCTTTGGGAAGCATGGGGGTTGGCCAGATGTGGTTACTGTGACATGCCAAAGCAGTCTGAGGGCTTTTTCTGTACTATACATCTCCCAGCACATCCTGATTTAAGATACATTCAATTAATAGACAGCTAATGTTAATTTAAAAATATAAAAATTCACTTTAAAATCGTATAATGCAAAATCCAGTGCATCTCCCTTTTCTCACAGCACACTTGCAATCAAATTGCTTAGCAAGATTTAATAAAAGTGCTGAATGTACTGTCTGGCCCTGAGCACTGAAGGTAGCACATTTCCATGCACGTGCACCCATTGAAATGCAGCTGTTTTGTAAGGATGTAAAGGCTTAAATCAGCAACTCATTACATTGTCCCAGAGTCGATCTCTGTGTGTCTGGTGTATCTAAAATCAAATATGTTATCCACAAACCAGAGAAGTTAAAATCTCTGTTCTGACCAAGTGATGCTGACTTTCCCATTAGAGGAATGCTGGAGGACTCCCATTCACAACTGAGATGGTTGCCTACACTGAAGTGTTTTTTGTCATTTTATTTTACTTGCAAAAGTAGGCAATTGAGAAAACAAATAAATCTCCTCCTTTAGCATCTCAGAAGTTATTTTATCTAACTTGATAACATACGGGTAAAATTGAGTCAAGTGCTTTGAGCTGTGTGCAATGAAAGAGAATTCTTTCCTTGTACAAATTCTCCATGTCATAATATTTAACGGTAGACTGATGGTAAGCCTCAACATGGTATGTAGACATTCCTCTTATGTGTGACCACAGTGCAGTGAGCTATGTGCACAGCGATTGCTTTGGTAGCCATCTGCTTGATAATGCTTATCTTTTCCACTTAGCTGGAAAAGATTACCTGACATACTTGGCATTCATCTCAGGAACAGGATGCCTGAGCTCTTCTGCATGGCATGCTTCTCCAGGGCTTAAGGTGCTCTTGTCTCGTGTCAGATCTAATCCAGTGCAGATATCTTGTATTGCGTCTTATCACAGCAGGTAGAAGATAGCTAGAGCTTATCTGCATTTGTACATTGGTGAAGATTTTCCATTAATCTAAGAGTTGTCAAGTGCTGTTATTTTAAAATGTGCAGTCAGTGTCCTGTCTAAATAGCATTTGCCAACTGTTTTATTTCACATTGAAGAACGACTGCAGGATAAATATAAAGATAGCTGAAAGAAAAGGAAGATTAATAGACTGAATCATTGGTACTGTAAGAGACATTGCCAATATAAGATTCATCTGGGTTTTTAAGAATTAATGTTAAATTCCTCTTTTTTTTTTAATATCATGTGTTGTAGTCCTACAAGATTTTTGAATTTTTCAAACCGTTTCAATTCTGGTATAAAGATTATGTTACCCATTAATATAATGATTATGTTACTCATTCTGAAACAGGCTGCCCAGAGAGCTTGTGGATGCCCCGTCCCTGGAGGTGTTCAAGGCCAGGTTGGATGGAGCCCTGGGCAGCCTGGTCTAGTATTAAATGTGGAGGTTGTTGGCCCTGCCTGTGGCGGGGTGTTGGAGCTTCATGATCCTTGAGGTCCCTTCCAACCCAAGCTATTCTATGATTCTATGATTAAAAAAAAAGGGCAATGGAGGAAAAATGTTTACTTCTGGGTTTTTTTTTGCAGGTAAAGTAGTCTTAGCTTAGTTGTCATTTGTTGGAATTACAGATAAACAAGTGTTGGGATTTAGTGTTTCTTGGGACACCTTTAAGTGAAATGTTTACTGAATTATTTTGCCTGCTGTACTAAAAACAAAAGTCAGGAATTAAGTTTTTAATCTAATATATTACATGCTTTATATTACCTATATATAGCAAACATATAAATTGTTTATCTTTCACTATCATGTTGGAGCTGATAGTTGATAGTGAACACGGCTGTGAGCCCTCTTTTGAGAAAGACTCAGTAATACAAAATATGCATTGGTTCATTTACATGATAATATAATGAGTATATCTAAAGTGGTAGATACATACAGAAAAAAAGATGGAATTATAACCCATAAAACGTTTATTATAACCAGATAATTGTCTACTCTTTTCTTCAAATGGCCAAAACTGAGTTTGTCTGGATGACATTTACAGGTCCCTTACAACTCAAACAACTCTATGATTCTGTGGTTCTGTTGCTCAGATAAGGCTAAGGTGGTAGAGTAGATATGAAATTCGTCTGTAGGGATTGATTTGGTCCTAGAATTTCATTTGAGGAAAAATAAAGCCTAATGATGGGGCTTGTCTAAAAGAGATGGCTCATTTTCAAGGGAATAACTTAAAATAGGAGCCTGCCAAGTAAAAGGAACACCTGGTGGACAGTGGAACTATATTATGGTGCACTTCACTGTTTAATTCCCCTGCAGCTGCCTCCAGAGATAGCAACTTGTTTATAAAGCTTTACCTTTCAGTTGAATGAACTTGATTTCTCTTGACTTTTGTGTTTGGAGAGCCCAGGCAGGACTGCAGGCTTCAGATTCTAATGTTCTGGAAGCCAACAGCTCAAAGCAAATCCATAGCAATGAAGGTGCAAGGTTGAGAACCCATGAAGTGCTTTAAGAGTTACAGCTTCAGCAACCGGTCTGCAAAACTCATTTAGGAGATGCTCAGTGAGTCCTGAGGCCATGAAACAGTCATGTAGGACATGGAATGAGGCCTTTCTGTTATGCAGAAGAACAGGAAACCTTTTAGCCCTTTGCAAGGCTTTTTATACTTCTTTGTCTTAAAAGATGATGTCAATGAGCTCCTGCCCATACCATGATAGACAGCTATTCAAGCTCTCAAGGCGTAGGCACTTGTGGTTATCTCCTTTTGTATCTGAGTTCTCTTTGTGATTGTGTCTGACCTGATTGAGATTGGTTGAGGTGAAATTCAGAAAAAATGCTCAAGTGCTGACTGCCTCTCTGGCTATATTTATTGTGTTCAGCACATCAAACTTTTCTGACATTTTATTTTTTCCAAATTAATTTTGTTTTAAATACGCCAACAAAAACACATATTACAGATGTAACTGCACAACTGAAATGAAATTCAGTGTTTAAAGGGTGAAAATTATCCAGCTGGATGCTGTGCTAACTAGATGTGTGTTCAAATGTTATATAGATTCTTCTGAGGTTATGAACATGCATAGAAATTATTGTACTGGAACAGATCAATGATTCATTCAGTCCTGCTGAGAACTGCTGGTATAGCATGCCAAAGCATAAATCAAGGACTTGATCAGGATTTCAAGTCTGTCACGCAATGCTTAGCCCAGCTGGAGACCTGGCAGCTGAGTACAAGTCACGGGTGATGACGCTTCCCCCACCTCCATCTTCTGCCCCACAGGAGGCCTCATTCTTTTGTTGACCTAAAAAGTCTCAGCGCTGGAAGATACTTCCAGAAATATTGACAGTGGAGTGATGGAGTTCTGGAATAAACCTGCTTGCCGGCATTTGGTCCCTGCTTGCAAAATTAGATCATGTAGCCAGGAGTGCCCATGGGAGCCAGGTCTGCACCTCAGATCTCTGTCCATCCTGTCCAAAATAAGAGTCTGTTCTTTGTGAAAAGACCTAAAGACCTGGAAGAACAGAAGTCTGATGTAAGCTGGGAGATGTGTGGATTGCAGAGTCCATGTAGAGACATACATGTCAACTGTAAACAGTATTTGCATCATTTTTTGTCCGTATGGATTTCAGTTCTGCTAATTAGCAACCAGTTGCCCCTTTCCTTAGAGGAAGACAAATGTTTAGGTATAACCTCAGATCTGCACTTTCAGGGTGCGGTGTGTCATGCAGAGGTGTGGAGCAAATCCCATGGATCTGTAATCCAAGAAATAGGAACAGTCTCAAGATGTGTAGCCAAGTCTGCCCATCACGGTCGCAGCGAGGCCCCAGAGTGTTTAAACAAGACTAAATATGGATGGTCCTGAATTTAGGATATGTATGAATGACCCTTCTTGAAAAACTGTGTAAGGGATCTTCAAATGATGGAGCACCTATTAAAAAGTGACAGGGGAAAAGTCACTGAGGTTCATGGGTGTGTGAGTTGGGAATCCTATATTAGGAGGTGGGAAGAATTTCCCCTTCCCTCTTGGAAGCAATTAAGAGCAAAAATGATAATATACTTGAAAACCTGGCTGTTGCAGGTTGAGTAAGTACAGAGAAAGCCAAGTGGAAGCACTCCTGCAGAGGACCTTCTGGGCTACCCTGGCTGTTGTAGGGCTGGGAAATTCTTCAACATTGATGACATGAGTGGATGATGCTGATGTGAGTTGAGGTCATGGTATCCAGCTGGGAAAGGAGCCATATCATGGGCTTGCCTGGAGTCCCACTTACGACAGCACATGTTTGTGCTGCTCTGGGTTCTGGCAGTGACATTCTGCTGGATATCTAACAGAGCTCTAGCTGCATGGATATTGTTAGGGATCTGTCACATTAGCAAGTGACATTCTGGTTAATTTGGATTGAGCTTGCTTGGGTTTCAAAGCTGTTTGAAAACTTTCTTGTGAAATAGCACATTAATGAAGAATTGGTGGTGGAAAGATGAGCACAAGTAATACATTTGTTGATGTCAGACTTGGAGAAGAAAGAAGAAATTGGCTTTTAGATTAATTCTCCATCCCTTTGTTAATTCTGTTTTTTTTTTTTTTTTTTTTTTTTTAACAAGATATCTATTACAATGTTTATGTAATATGTGGTCAGTGTACATTGGGCAGCATTGATTACTATGGATGTTTACTACAAAGTTAATGCTGACATGCTATAGAATGTGGTTCTCAGTGAATTAAATACTGTATTTAGCACATTTAATATTCTGATATTTCTTATTCGTATCACACAATTATACGGGAAAATAAAATAGTCCTTTGGTACTTAGTACTGCTCAGCAGTTAGTTCCTGTCTAGAAATCAGATAGGGATATAAAATAAAAATTCAAATTAATGTATTTATGAGAGATGTAATCAGAGGTGTTGTATGACCTACGAAGATTAGATGCAGTTGTGTGTTAATTTTATGTTAAGGTTAAGAATTCATGAAGTGTTGATTAAGACAGAGGTTCTGTGGAGATCCTTGAAGCACTGTGCAGATGTTCATTTTATTGAAAATCTGATTTTGCCAAAGAAAAATTTTAACAGATGTAAATCTGTAAAGCTTGCTGCATTGATTTCTTCAGTAGTTTGTGGCAGTTCTCAGTTTTATAGCTGTTTTCTGTCAGATTTCTCCTGTCATCAGCAGAGCTCTGGCTAAAAAATGGGACTGATGCCTCATACACAGCCGATTTTACAGTTTGAGAAGTGACTTTTATTTTTTAGGACATGATTAAAAGCATTTTTAAAAAATATATGTATAAAGTTGTATAAAACCAGCACCTGCCAATTTTTTAGACACTCTTCTGCTTGCAGTCATAGTTTTAATAAAGGGATCCCACCATTTTGTACTGAAGAGATATACGGATATAGGATACACCTAGCAATATATGTAGAGAAACAGTATTGTCAGACAGTATCCTGTGATTGCATTGCAAAAGTGGATATAATTTACAGATTAGTTGAGGAAAACAAATCGGAAAAATATTATTTTGAAGATGAGCCAGTTCATGTATTCCTGGACATTACACAGAACACCCAAATCTGAAGACATGCTTTACATCTCTGAAATCTAAATAGATTCAACATCGCCTTGAACCATTTGCCTGCATCCAACTGAATACCACCTATTTAGAAAGTAAGATCTACCTTCTCATCTCCCTTTCTTTTTCTATCTACCTTAGCAAAAGACTTCTTGGTGAGTGAGCCCAATGAGTTTCTGGAGTAGAGTCACAGAATCATTAAGATTGGAAGAGATCACAAAAATCATCTGGTCCAACTGTCAACCCATAATAAAGTCACAGCTAAAGATTCATGTCTCAGAAATGTAGTGTCCCTTGCTGAGAATCAGATGTACTTACTTGTGACATAACTACACTTGGAGAGCATCACAAAATAAACAAAGGGCACGATCCTGCAATGCAATCTCTTTCCAATCGTGATCAAGCTGTAGATGTCCATGTTCATTGCAAGGGAATTGGACTAGGTGACCTTTGAGGGTCCCTTCCAACTCAAACTATTCTATGATTCTGTGTCTCTGTGTTGCAACAGCCTGGGCATGTTAAATAGCAAATGCTGCTAGTGAAGACAGATACTACAGGACTTGACAAACCAATGTACATAAATATACATTTATACCAGGGGAAACTGTGATCTATGAAAAAGTTTGGCCAAGCTCAATAAAACTCCACACCTTCCTGGCATGTCCTATGTGATGAACATATTGAATACAATGTGTTCTCAATTTAAAAAACTTCTTTTCACAAAAGAATAGAAAATCAAAAGTGAGTTTCTCTCATATTTGAAAACATATTTAAAGAGGAGGAAAATATGAATGTCCCATATCTTAACACTTTGCTGTTTCATCTAGAATTCTATTTTATTTTGCACTTATCTGCAAATGGAAAATGTTTTTGAAAGTGTATGCTTTCATTTCAGGACTGTAGTTGATGCTGTGGCAGCTAACATGCTTGCTCAGCTCCTCTGACCTGCAGCAAAAGCATTTCCCAACAATAAAAACAGGGAACAGCAACAAACAGAAAATTTTCCTTTCTGTCACAGTTTTACAATTTCACTGGGATCCATCTGGTAGAAATAAGGAAATATTTGCCAGTAAAGCAAATCATTCTGTCTAGAAATCCATACATGAATGTACGCATACAGACATTTGTGTGCAAGCCGGTGTCGTGCTGTAATTTTTAAAATAGTGCTGGGAATTCAGAAGGATAAAGAGTAAAAAGTAATTTATAATGTAAATAGTTTTTATTTAGGTCCACAGTTAGGGTTTTGCAGGGACATACCAGAGTGTTGTGTTTTCTTCTCATGAAGTACAGCTCAAGCCATCAAAGCAGGGTAATGATCAAGGAAATGGTGGAAACCAGAGCCTGCAATTCTGTATCTCTTTGTGCAGTCATTTTGCAGCGTTTCCTTCAGTGTTTCACAAAAGGGGAGACACATTGTGGTGGACCTGCTTTTATTTAAATAATTATAATTTAAAAAGAACATTTTAAAAGTAAATGTTAACTTAATGAAATTTTAAGAGACAAACAAGCTGGGTGAATTTCAGTTTCACTGTGGGTTTTAAAGTAAGCTGCCTTGCTTACTTTAATGTAGGAAAGAGGCGGTCTGAGCAAGAAAGGGAGTTAGAAAAACAGGATTTATGAGATTCCCCATCTCAAAATATAATATATTTAATATGCAACTTCTGAAAATCATATTGTGAACATATGATAATAGAAACTTTCTACAAAAGCAGATGACAAGATGTGAAAAAGATAACATGAGGAGAGTTTGTTTTTCTTAAGTGTATATATATTCATGTTATCCTTCTAACAGCTGTGGTTTCTGTCAGGGGAGATAACTGCGCAACCTCAGGTGTATTTGTCAAGTGAATTCCTAACTTCACAGCCTCTTTTAATCCCATTTGCTAATGAGGAGAGACATTTCCAACATGGTTATCTTATGTTCCCATCAGGTATGTTCTTAATAACCTTTGAAATCCATTGCCAATTTTGGTCCTATTTGCAAATGCGTACAGGCCCTAAAGAGTTCTGCTTTTTCTGCAAAACTACGGAGCTGTGCAGGGAGTTAAGGTGAGGGTCTTGGTTGACTGGAAATTGAATGTGAGTCAAAGATGGGGATGGGTCTACAGGGAGGATGTGTGAGGAGCAGAAGAGGTCCGTGGTGTGCTTAGCCCAGAGAAGAGCAGGCTGAGGGGAGGCCTCATGGCGGCTGCAGCTCCTCACAGGGAGCGGAGGGGCAGCGCTGAGCTCTGCTCTCTGCGACAGCTACAGGGCCCAAGGGAACGGCATGGAGCTGTCAGGGGAGGGGCAGCTGGGGGTGAGGGAAAGGGTCTGCACCAGAGGGCGGTGGGCATGGAACAGCCTGGCCAGGGCAGAGGGCACGGCCCTGAGCTGCTGGATCTCAGGGAGCGTTTGGACACTGCTCTCAAGACATTGGGTCTGATTTTGGGTGGTCCTATGTGGAACCAGTAATTGGACTCAGTGATCCCTGTGGGTCCCTTCTGACTCAGGATATTCTATGATTCTGTGACTAATGCACGGTGGCTGCAAGATGAACCTGGTCCTGCACAGAGCTCAGGAACACACCAGGATCTGAACACATGGATGAGTTTGCTGTGCCATCTACTCAGAGACAAGTCTACAAGGATTTTGTTGCTGGTTTAATTATTAATGAAAAAAAGCAGATCTTATTTCACCTGTTTTTCAACTTTGCTGCTCCTCCCTTGCTTATCCATACCTAGAAAAGATCATGAATGGCCAAAGTGCCTTAAAACTTGTGTGGTCATTCGTAATGGCTCTATGTGGTCATTAGCAATGGCTTTAAGTAGGCCCAGGGGAGGTTCAGGCTGGATATTAGGAAAATTTTATTCTCAGAAAGAGTGGTGAATTAAAAACCATTTACTATTTTTAATTTCACTGGTGAATTAAAAAAGTCTTTCTTGGATTGAAATTCATCAGATTGCTGACAACATGTCTAAGGTCATCTTTACCTCTTAATCCCTGCCTCCAGTCAGGGGCTATAAAAGAAGCAGTTTGCAGAAGCCGCATGCAGTCTTCCCTGTATTAACTCAGGGGAGAGATAACAGGGCTGTCCTGTTTTCTGTCTTCTGTGATACTGACACAATCTTCTATAGAAGAGTATCATTCTGTTTTATTTAAATATAAGAAAAATAGTCTGCAGATGTGTTTAGTGGTGGGAGGTATCATTTCTTGATCCCAGAAAACGTTCCAGAGTTTAATCACTGAATGAATAAATATTGATATTTTGCATGGAAATACCCAGTATCAGAATTTTTGGCATACTGTGAAATGTAATTGTGAACTTTTAGAGCACGAGGCTGATCAATATTGCTAGTTCTTAATTTGAAACATAATTTCAATATCAGTTTTAAAGTTAAGTTAAGTAAAGTTAAGGTAAGTTAAGTTATATATGCCAATTCCATACCAACAGGATTGTGCAAAACTTTATGTACAAACATCATAGAAGGGCTGGGCAACATCAGTGTCTAGTAAAACTGTGAATCTTCCAGGAAAGCATTATTAACCTGAAAGGAGAAGATAAAGGATGTCTTTCTTCCATTGTCTATCTCTACAGCTTCATGGCACTCATTTGCAAGACAAGGGATGGTCTGGCATGTTTTTCAGATAAAGGACAGTGAAACAATTCAATAAAATGTGTATGACCGAATGAAAATGAAGGCTCTGGGGAGTCCCTGTTGTTTGAGCACACAAACATTCTGAAGCTTTAAGCTATGTGCTGCTTTGAGCTTCTATAGAGTTTGTGAATGTTCTATACGTCAGTGTGGAGAAGGCACTTAACTCTGGAATATTTGTACTGAGAATAGGAATGCACGACATTTTGATTGATTGTGTTAGAGTCCTAGAATCATTAAGGTTGGAAAAGACCTCTAAGATCACCTAGTCCAACCATTAGCCCATCACCACCATGCCCACTGACCATGTCCCTCAGTGCCACATCTCCACAGTTCTTGACCACCTCCAGGGATGGTGACTCCACCACCTCCCTGAGCAGCCTGTGCCAATGCCTCACCATTCTTTCTGAGATGTTCTTCCTAATATCCAACCTGAACCTTCCCTGGCACAACTTGAGGCCATTATCTCTCACCTTCCAGAGAAGATCTACTATAGTGATTGTGATTGTATCCACATCATAAATACAGGGAAAAAAAGACACCAAAAACAAATGAACAGTGAGAACTTTTTCTGAAACAGTGCAGAAATCATTGAGGCTGTTCACTGTGCAGATTACTTGTGTAATAAACCCACCTCTGCTCCCTGTATGCTAAATGTTCTTGTACACATTTTGTTCCAGCCCATATGGATGGAGCATGCATCTCAAAATGAGGAAGGCATTAATGAGAATACTCTGGTTGGCTTTGGCATGGATAACACAGCTGTTGGTTATTTTATCCTATCAAACTGTCAGAATAGATACTTGAGGCTAGGCTGCAAGATATGGCCCTGGAAGAGGACATGTCTCTGAGGAGTTTAGATCTAACCATTAGTAGTAGAATATATATGCACTAGAAGTAGAACTAATAAAGTCCAGAACTCTGATATTCTAGACTAAAGATGAAACTTTTTAACCCAAAAGTCACTTGGTGGCATTGCACCATTCCATTTGTTGTGAGCACATCATGAAATACATTCATCTCTGATTACCATATGATGGTGTTTTGCAAGATACAAATACACAGATTTTTAATTTAGAATGTATTTATATTTTTATTTTAAAATATATTTATAAAAGAAATGGTTATACTTTAAATACTTAACAAGTAAGTGAATAGAGAATAGAAAATATCCCAAATCCCCAGATGCCATCCTTTACTCCATCACAGATAAATCAACAATGTAAAATTGTTTTTCCTCTAGCACAAAAGTTTCCCAGCTGTATTTAAAAGTATGTTGATGAAAAGTGATTCATAAGGTGAAGTAATCCTTTTTGTACAGTGCTTTTGGCTGATTTCAGTCAAATTACACCATAAAAGAAATATTGGATTTGATAGCAAATTGTTTGTGTTCTGAAAGTCGAGGAAGTTGGCTGCCCAAATGGCTGTGCTGCTCTCTAATGGCACTCTGTTCCTCATGCTTAGTCGTGGTCAGTATGTGTTGCTCCCCTCTTTGTTGTAGGTTTATGCTTTAGCTACATTTCCAATATCCTTCCATTGTGAAATCATTCTTTTTCTTTGGTTTAAGCATTTTTCAAGGCTGTTTTATCTAAGTTGTCTACTCCAAAGAATTCTTACTAGCTAAATATACTCGTAAAAGTAATTAAACTTAAAAAGTTTTGGGTTAGCTTAAAGGTTTTCGCATTATGTTCATTTTGTCTATTGTGTTTTCATTTGAAAGGGGCATGCATTACCGTGTGTATAATGCTAGGTGACTTAAAACTGTAACAAATAATTACAAGGATTTAATAGAATGGGGCAAACCTCTTTATCCCCTTTTGCATGAGTGACTGGGAGCAAAAGGTTGTGACCCACAGGGTCAAGAATACTGTGTGGAGTGTTTGAGTGCAGTGGATTTATCAGACGATCCCATTCAGTCTCGGCTTTCCCATTGAAGCTGTCCTGATACTCTGCAATTAGTATACACCAGTTACCAGGGTTGTAATGTTCTTCCTGGGTTTTGTTTGTTTTGTTGCTTGTATAGAGTACTGATTAGGGCTTTTGAGTGTGGAATTTACTCGCAAGTGATTTATTTTGTATCTCTAGGATGGGTTCCAGCTGTTTGGGATTTTTTTTTTCCCTGGGAAATCTTGGTTTCGGATAGCAACCGGACTAGCAAACATGAGCAGTTATAATCAGCTCCTGATAAACTTGCCTTTGCAGAATGAGACTTTCATTTTCTACCTATCATTATTTCTGCTTTGATTATCCTCCTTCAAAATCAATTCCAATCTTTTACTGCTGCAAGCATTAAATGAAATGCTGATATCAGATTTATAAGAATCTATTGAGTGAAGTTAGGGCTGAGGATGTTACTGAGTCCGTGTATTCTAGGAAACCCGTGGGATGATTTACAAAAGAATGTGCCCTAGCTTAAGCTTCTCATTCAGAAATTAAACCCCTATTGATACACAGAAACAGACTCCTATTCATATGTTCCATATGATTTGTAGCATCCTAATCCTTGCTATGAATCCTTTCCTTATTCTCAGTATTTTAGACTGAAACACATAATTTCACAACATGGCTTCTTCACATTTCTTTTGGAAAACGTCAGCCCTTCGTTGATTAGAGTTTGAGTTGTCTCTTTTCACATGAGCGATTGGTTTCATAAGCCTGTTGAAGAAGAATTTATTTTTAGTTATTTAAAACTTTTCTCTGTGAGTATATATTTTAAACTTACCATGAATCTGCATATTCATGCCTCTCCCTCATTTTGTGAACCTTTAATTTCTCCCACTTTTACCAGTACTCGTATTTCTTACCTCCAACAATTAGTGTATTGTATGTGAAGCATATAACCGTTCTGAGACAATGTAGTATGCCAGTAGCCTGTGGAAAATAATGAGTAAAACTGAACTTCAGTATGTAATTGGTAGGCTTAATGACCACACAGCTTGTATATGCTGCCTGGTTCACAGACTCAGAAAGACCTTTTCCCCCTTTTATTGTAATTTCATTGATTTGTGGTTGTAGTAATGCATGGCTGTTGCTGGAGTTACTTGCTGGATTACAAAGGACATTTTGAAACCATAGCAAGTCTTTCTGCAGTTGGCTTCTGCGTGAATTGCACTTCATAACTTTATTATGAACACTTGAAATGGTGTAGGTCCAAGAATCACCATCTGCTATATGAAGTTTGTAAAATTGTTTACATAACATTGATGAGAGTATTAAAGTTGTAAAAAGAGGCCAAGAACATGTCACTAGAACTT
Organism: Pavo muticus; assembly: GCA_016647715.1. NCBI lineage: Eukaryota > Metazoa > Chordata > Aves > Galliformes > Phasianidae > Pavo > Pavo muticus. Next base: position 978,885 of record JACDJE010000213.1, read on the forward strand.
GCATTCGTCTCCAGCTAATTACTGCAAATTAAAAATTAGGCAGCCTAGTCTAATCTTTCATAGCTATGCAGCATCCAGAGCAGATTGTAAGTCAGTATCAGGTGCAGTTTGTAAAAAGTCATGTTCTTGCCTGGAAAGAGAGATGGAGAAATGTAATCCTCTGAAGAAAATGATCCAAACGCTCTGGATATTACTGAAAACTGAACTTTTTTTTTTACTGCAATGGCGTCAGAGCTGAAGGAATAATTCATGGTGCAAAACATTTGTGCACTGGTTTTATTTAACTGCTGCTAAAATGTGTATCATTAGCAGATCCAGTGTGCTGAAATGTATCTTTATGTACTACACTCCTTAATTTGCTATGTTTTGTTGCCTCAAATGGAATTAAAGATATGTGGCACTGGGAATTCATGATATTTGTTCATTTATTTTTAATAATGCCTCATAAAGAGAGCTCATCTCAGAGCAAGACAAGGGCATAAAATGTCTCCTGAAGCACTCCATACAAGAAAACTGGCACCAAAAGGCAAGAGCGGGTCTCCTGCTTAACCTGGCTGGGTGTGTGCATAGCCCACATCTTCCTTCTCAGAATCCTTGAGTTATTGGTCACAGCTGACAATAGTTCTTATGAAATGTTGACTTTGGAAGAGGTGCCTGGCACAAACAAGTAGAACACTTAATTCTGATTGGCTGTATGCTTTATCAAGTTCACACATGGTGGCAGAAATGCTTTATTGCTGTGCTATGTACTCTCCGCCGTTGGGTTTCACAACCAGTACAACTGTGTCACCTCTCCAGGTGTGTGTTGTAGCCAGAGGGATTTATTTACCTGGTTGAATATCTTCTGTTGGTCTATAACTGAGGAGCAGCAGGTAACACTATGGGGTACTTTGTGTTCTCATGCTAGAAGTTAATATCCCAAACTGACCTTTGCTCTTGAGTAACAAACATAAACCAACACCTTCTGTTTCTCCCAAAGTTACTGAGTTTGCAATCATGAAAGGGGCTGTTTGCCACACTGTTTTATTTGACTTCCAATTTTCAGGGACAACGAAGTACACTGAGCTTTGTCATTGTGCTCTTAATGCTGTCTAAATTTAGAATTAGGACAACTCAAATTTCATTCTAGGTGGATAAAGCATTGCATTTGTGACTTCAGCATTAGAAGGGAAAGAAAATTTTGACAAGAAAGAAGCAAATTCAGGGTTAAGACGTACCCACTGTCCAGTCATTTTTCTTGCTCTCATGCAGGATTTCTTCAGGGCTTTTTTTTCAACTGTAGGAACCAAAGCGTGACCTCAGTAGAGCAGTGCCTTCAAACTGAGAGTCCCTTCTGCATCCTCTTTCAATGTTTCTCTATTATTATGCTGCTGAATACATACAGGCCTTCTGGAGAATACAATTATGGAGGATCTTCGCTTTACTTTCCCCCCTTCACAACCACCTTAGGTTCTGTAGTTGTTTTAAGCGTTGTATGTTTAAGAACATGTAAGTTAAATATTATTTTAACTTTTCTGTCTCTTAAAATAGAATAACAGGGCTTAAAGAAATCATGGGAGATCATCTATTTTCACTTAAACCACGAGGAAGCATCACTCAGTGCGTTCCTATCAAGTGTCTGACTAACTTACTCATTAGAAATTGCAATAATGGAGAGTCTGTGACATCCCTGGACAACCTATTCCTACTCTTAACCATTTTGTCACTTCTGACTTCTAATCTGAATGCTATAATGCAACCTTAGTCTATTACTTTTTCTCCTATCCACCACAAGCGCTAAAGAGAGCAGATTATTTCGTCATAACAAATAAGTAGCAAAGACATATCACATCCCGCCCACTTCTTTCCTTGCCTCAACCCTTCTCGTCTCCTCTTCTAAATCTCAGCTATTTCAACCATTCCTTACATACAATTCTCATTGCTCTGTTCTGGATTCCCTGAAACTAGTCCACCCATTTCTTGAAATGTGATGAGTAAGACAATGTATTTCAGAAGATAAAGCACAAGAGTTAATTCATTGTTCTGTACATCCCAGTGCAGTGTTTGCTTTTTGACCCCCCACAGTCCTAACAGCACTTTCCAAAGAAATGCTTATTGTTTCTTATCTCTGTTTGTGGTTTCTGCCTATGTATGCCATTGATGCATAGAATCCTATTTTTTCCAAGCCTCTCTTTTCTGTTTATAGTCCTTTTCTGCTTGGTATTAGCTAAAGATGTAAAGGCAGACTTTTTGCTCTGTCTTTTCTCACGCTGCTGAAATGATTTACTTGCAGACATCCAGGAGAGGTGCTTATGGAGCACCACTTAATACGTCCTTCTAGTTGGTCAGAAGCTGCTGATAACTGCTCTCTCACTCCACTTGTCTAACTAGTTTTGTATTCAGCATGGATCCTTTCCTTTAGACCATGCTACAGGGTCCAAAACATGACTCAAGTCAGTACTGCAACAAATACTGCTTTTCTTCTCCAGTCACAAATCATTACCTGGTGTTAAATAAGTTTTATTTAATTTTTTGATAGTTTTATGTTGATTGTTACACCTAACTTAATGATTGTCTTTCAGATGCTTATAAGGCACCTGGAAACTAGGGGTGTTGATTTCTTACAGGAAACACCCTCCTCTAAGGAAGGCAGTTGAATTACATTTTATCTAATTTGTATTTTCTGTATGTATGCTATTTAGTGTTTAGCTTTTTTGTTTTTTGCTAAAAAATATCTTGTGTAAAGCATCCTGAAGCTATGTTAGCTGCTGTCACACTGGTGGTTCATAATCATTCTATAATCGTCCTCTAAAATGAGATTACTGGCTGCAAGGAAGATGAAGATAATGCCGCATCGTTAGTAGTCAGCAAAAGATCTGAACTCATCACAAGTATGCTCTTAATTATGCTAGTTATCCATGCTTATCTTGAATGTAAGGCTGAATACAAACTTTTTCTCAAAATAGAAAGAGCTTGGAGGGTTCGGCCTTATCTGTTCTAAAAGACCAACTTTCTGTGATTTTCCAGTCATGTTAATTCTGTGTGAGATAGATCTCTGGTGGAGACATGAGTTCATTTCAGGTGACTTGCTGTGTGTCTGTGGCTCAGCAGGGGCATGTTGTACCAGCCAGTTCCAAGGCTCAATGTAACCGCTGCTCTTCTCAGTATGACTTAGCTGAAAAGCCCAGTTTGGAGAGTGAGGCTGATACTTCTTTCACTAATCCTACTATTAATCTCTATGCTGTTTTATTTTATTGTTTTTTTTCCTCCTGTGTGTGAGTGCACAGGAGTTAGCCAGCACCCAGAGGTCTCTGTATTGATGAAATGCAACAGCAATTTTGTACACAGTGTCAAAATAATAAAAAAAAAAAACAACACTTCATCCCTCTCCCCAAAACAAGCAGGCAGACAGAAAAACAAGAATAGAATAGTAGAACTGTAGAATCCTTTGAGTTGGAAAGGCCCTTTAAAGGCCATCTAGTCCAACTCCCCTGTAATGAACAAGGACAGGGACACCAGCAGCTGATCCAGCCTTGCCTTGAAAGTCTCCAGGGATGGGGCATCAGCCACATCTCTGGGCAACCTGTTCCAGTGACTCACCACCCTCACTGTAAAAGATTTTTTCCTTATATCTAACCTAAATTTACTGAACTCAGACATAGCATAGTCACTACAGTCCAGACAGCCTCCAATCCTGATGTCACCAATCAGTTAATTTGCATCAGTGAACAACAGGTCCAGTACTGCATCTCCCCTGGTGGGGCCATCTATTACTTGACTCAGGAATTTATTCTCAATTCATTCCAGGACCCTCTTGTATTGCCTACGGCTCACCATGCCGCTTTTCCAGCAGATGTCTGGGTGGTTGAAGTCCCCCAGCAGGATGAGAGTTTGTGATCATGTCTCCTGTAGCTGCAGGTAGAAGGCCTCACTGACAGGCTCCGCTTGATTGGGATGACCTGTAGAACCGATCACAAGACTCCCTTTGTTGCCTCAATCTCTAACTGTCACCCATAGGCTTTTGGCTTGCTTATGACTATTCTTCAGGGACAGCTTGTCATATTCTATTCCTTTCCTGATGTAGGAAAGGATAGGATAGGATAGGATGGATAGGATAGGTAGGATAGGATGTTCCCCTCCTTCCTCGCCTGTCCCTTCTGAACAGCTTGTAGCTGTCAATAGCCATACTCCAGTCATGGGAATCATCCCAGCAGGTTACAGTGATGGCAACTATATCTCAGTTTTCTGTTAGCACAGTAGCTTCCAGCTCCTTCTGTTTGTTTGGTGAGGGGCCCAAAACTAAACACAGTACTCAAGGTGTGGCCTTGAGTACAGGGGGATGATCACCTCCCTGCTCCTGGCTGCGCTATTTCTGAAGTATATGGGTTAGACTTACAGTTTCTGATTTCCTTACTTGTATTCAATCCTTGTGTTCATGCTTTGCACCTGGGAGAGACTGGAAGTAATATAGAGAAAATGAGATGAAGAAAGCTGATCATTTTCTGAAACCCAGCCAACCCAAGAGCTGGGACACCGTGACCAAGCCCAGCCGTGTTGGCAGTCTCAGCATGATGAGACCGGCAGCACGTGCGTACTGGCTCTGCACAGCAGCTGTAAGCACCATGCAGATATTTGCAGAGCAAATTGTGGTAGATTTTATTGGAGTCATAAACAATGATAGCAGCACTGAACTTCCTAGCAATAATTTTTGGAATCATTCCAAATGATTTTGGAATCATTCCATCATCATTCACGGCGTTAAATTACTGAAGCACAGAAAGTGTTTCGTGGTACATAATTAAAAAAAATCTTTTCTTTACAATTTTGAGGATTTTATTTTTTCCTGGTGATTGCACACATTTGTGGTATTGAGTTCATTTTCTGTTTTGTCATTAAAAAAAAATAAAAACTGTAAGCATTACAGTGTTTCTTATTGTTCAGAGGCCACATTCATGTGATGACGAGAGTAAGGAAGGACCAGAAGTCAGTTGCAGAGGTAATGTCCCACCCATAAGTGGGGCAAGATTTATGAGCAGTTTCTTAAACTTCTGTTGGTGATGTAATTTTCTATTTCCAATACTGGATGTGCAGTATTGGATGTGCACTATTTACAAACCTGGATGTGCAGAACTAAAAATACAGTCTCTCTGAACAGCACTGCTGTAATTTAAAATAAAACTATGTTAGAATAAAATTTAGCCCCTTGTTTTTCTACATTATGAGCCAGCTAGGAGGCTACTCAGGAATGAGTTTCTGTGGAAGCACTGAAATGTGGTTCTCAGAGCAGTGTTTTCTAAACTGTGCACAAATGCTTTGTTCTCCCTGTGGTTCTTCAGACAGTTTTGAGAATGTAATATGTTCTCAAGAGCTGATGGTTAGGAACCTTAGAGATGTGTCTACACAGCACAAGATAAAGTCAGAGATCTGTAGACTCCAGAGTTTACTCCAGTAAACTTCATAGTTCAGTCATGACAAAGAAGTATTATATTGTATGAAATACAAGTTCAAGTCTCAAGAAATTTTGCAATGTGGTCTGTTAGCTTGGTTGTACCAAGTTGAAGGTAGGGCTCTTTTTCCCAAATAACTAGTAATAGGATGAGAGGTAATGGCCTTAAGTTGTGTGAGGAGAGATTCAGGTTGGATTCAATTATTCATTATTCAAAATTATTTTCAGAAAGAGTGCTGAGGCATTGGAACAGGGTGCCCAAGGAAGTGGTGGAGTCATTGTACATGAACGTGTTCAAGAACTGTGGAGATGTGGCACTGAGGGACGTGGTCAAGGGCAGTTGCAGGCATGGGTTGGCGGTTGGACTAGATGATCTTATGGGTCTTTCCAACCTTAATGATTCTATGATTCTATGAAATGGATGCTGTCCTAGTGCAAACGTAATTATAACAGTCTGGGTGATTTCTGCAGTGTTTTGTGTTATATTTTCTAATAACAGTCAAAATCTCACTTCAAATCAATGTATTGCACATAACAACTCACTGCTCTAAAAGGAACACATCATCAACCTTATTTGGCAATGGCCTTGGCATACTCAAGATGATTGCTAACTTCTTTAAAATCTTTTTATAGCTTTTCATTTCATTAAAGGTTTATTCTGATTAAATACTCCCATTTCATTAAATGTCAGAGATATGGCTAATATGATATAGAAGTCTAAATGGACAGTCTCCTCATAATCACATTTTCCTCAAAGCAAACAGCCAAACACTGCCCTCACAATCCAATTACAGAATCATTTGGGCAAAGCAAATGGTGCATCCGTTTCTCTCGAATGCTTGAGTTTGCCAGTTAATCTTTGTGGGAGAGGTGTAGCCAACTGGAATTTTGAATCACCTGTAAATAGCAGGAAGGTTGTTTGCAGAACACAGCTCCAAGAAGCTTAGCTGCTGGTTTTGTTTGTGTCTGTTTTTTTCCCTGGTTGCAGAGAGCCAGTAGAGAAAGCCAGTGGGGAATTTGGCAGTAGATAAATTTAGCAAAGGGCACAGCATAACACAATTACTGCATGTGCCACTATGATTTGAACCAAGCCAAACTCAGTTTGAATTTAAAAATAATTTGATACTGATGTCCTAACAGCCTCATGGCTCTAACAGGAATCACACAGCACCAGCACAGCCTCAGAGGTGGATGTGAGCAGGGGTGTGTGTCAAGGTACAGTTTTCCCCATCTGGGGCCTTTGAGGCAGGATTTGGGGAAGGGAGCATCGCTGCCTGAGTCAGCTGGCTGCATTAGGAAGGGTTTGCTTCCCCCTGCTCCCTTAATGAAAGTTACAGGAGGGCTGTGTTCAGCTACAATATATAAAGAATATATATATTTTTCTAATCCAAGAGGAAGTGTTTCCTTAAAAATGCACATTTCAGAGGCATTCATCTCTCCGAAGAGATGAGAGCGTTGCAAGTAGCAGGGTAATTAACAGCACCAGAAATGAGATTTTGTATTTGGCAGTAACACACACGGGTCAATTAATGTGAAGCGCTGACTGATAACAGCTTTGGTTTACAGCTCAGGATCCAGTATTGTACTTTAGAATAAGCAGCTTTCTTTTCAACTGCACCAAACTCTTACAAGATTATGGATGTTTTCTAAATAAAAAGTAATTTCCTGGATTTACATGGAAGCTTAACAGGATAGGAGCTCACTGTTGGCTGTACTGCTTGCCATCTCCTTTTTTCCCAAGTATCACAAATGATGTATTCAGTACAGTTATAGTAAAAGCTACATGCTCTGCTGTGCTGCCTTCGCCCTTCTTGGAGCTGTTGCTGCTTTCTCTCTGTTTCTTCATTCAGATATTTTAGGTATTGTTTTACATTCACTGCAGGCAGAAGTCACCTTTTCAAAAGATCTGATGCTGAAAATATCATGGATATATTTGTTTTGCGTTTTATTTAAGTGCACAAGTTTAAACTATCAATTTGATTTCAAAATGCAAGCAATGAGAATTCTCTTTGCATTTATATCCCAGCAGCATGGCACGTTCAGTGGTTTGGAATATAATTTTTTCGAGAGTTTCAGCCACAACTTTTCCCGCTTTACCTACTTTTAATGTGTTTCTAACATATCTTCTGAAACCTAAGTGATGTTTGTGGAGGACGTTACTAGGGGACGGGGGATTGTTGTTTTAATCACCCCTTGTTTCATGGACCTGTGAGGGAATACAGAAAAAATTATAAATGTTCAATCCACAAAAGGGGAAATTCAGAGAGAAAATCCAGTTATAAATAATTCTTTTTCCCTTAAAGTTGCCTGTGTGAGTTTCCTCCACACGAATCACAAGCTGTGCCGCATGATCCTTTTCAGTGGCGGAGATGATCGCGGTTCTCTTTGCCTGCATCCTTGGGAGGAGGAGGGGAAGAGAAGGGTTTTCAGTTTCCATTTCTTTTTTTTTTTTATCTTCTGAAGCAGCCTCAGCAGTGCCTTTGCAGAGGTGCTGTGCTCGGGATGCTTGGGCAGTCAGGGAGCCTCCAAGATAATAGGAAGAGAAACTAATCATGGTCCTGGGCACCAGAAATCCCAGGAGTCCTAGATTCCTGGGAATCTAGGTCCAGCACCTAGATCGGTGCTAGGTCCGGTCTTGTTCAGCATCTTCATCAATGACCTTGATGAGGGGATAGTGGCCACCCTCAGCAAGTCTGCTGATGATATGAAGTTGGGAGGATTGACTGACACACCTGAAGGCTGTGCTGCCATTCAGCAAGACCTGGACAGGCTGGAGAGCTGGGCAGAGGTTTAACAAAAGCAAGTGTAGAGTCTTGCACCTAGGGAGGAATAATTGCATGCACCAGTACAGGTTGGGGGATGACCTGCTGGAGAGGAGCTCTGCAGAGAGGGACCTGGGTGTCCTGGTGGACGACAGGTTGGCCATGAGCCAGCAGTGTGCCCTTGTGGCCAAAAAGGCCAATGGCATTCTGGGGTGCATTAAAGAGAGCATGGCCAGCAGTTCAAGGGAGGTGATCCTCCCCCTCTACTCTGCCCTGGTAAGGCCTCATCTGGAGTAGTGTGTCCAGTTCTGGGCTCCCCAGTACAAAAAAGACAGGGATCTCTTGGAAAGAGTCCAGCAGAGGGCCACAAAGATGGTGAAGGGCCTGGAGCATCTCCCCTCTGAAGAAAGGCTAAGTGAACTGGGTCTGTTTAGCTTTGAGAAAAGAAGACTGAGAGGGGACCTGATCCAGGTCTATAAATATGTAAGGTGTGGGGGGCAAAGTGGCGAGGCCAGACTCTTTTCAGCAGTGTGTGGAGACAGGACAAGGGGAAACGGCCAGAAACTGGAGCATAGGAAGTTCCGCACCAATGTGCCCAAGAACTTCTTTACGATGAGGGTGACGGAGCACTGGAACAGGCTGCCCAGGGAGGTTGTGGAGTCTCCTTCTCTGGAGATATTCAAGACCCGCCTGGATGCCCACCTGTGCGACCTGGTGTAGGGAACCTGGTTTGGCAGGGGGGTTGGACTAGATGATCTCTGGAGGTCCCTTCCAACCCCTACGATTCTGTGATTCTGTGATTGTGTGAAATCACATCCAAATGTCTCTCTAGTCCAACTTGGGTACTGCAGTTTCACATTTGATGTACTTTATTTCTGATAGGAAAACAGAGTATTCTTTTTTAAGCTGATGTGAAAGTCACGAGCAGCTTTGATCTCAGAAGAGTCATGTATAACCAAAGCTAGCTTCTTACAAATTTATCTAAATGAGGACCAAAATGCCTGTTTGCATAAAATGCCATGTTACAAATGGTGAACAGCTCAGTGGATTTGGATGTTATTATCAGCACATTAATCACATTCTTCTCTGGTCCCTGAAGAGAATATTGTTCAGGTACTTGGAAAGTTCACTACAGCCAGGTAATGACAAGTCAAAATAGTTACGTGTACAATCATAACTTTTAGAAATCTTTTTTCCACTTCAAAATGTGTATTATTTCATTAGGAAAAATATTAGTAATATATATTTCAGAAAGACATTTGGTTTTAGTTTCCTCTTCCTATCAGAATTGACTACATGAGCTCTTTTGTTAGCTTGATCGCTAAATAGTTCATTTTAAAAGTATCCTTTTTGTAAGCAGTTATATCTGTGAGGAAGATCTTACTGGTTAGGAATTATTCTTGGATGCCAGAGCTTCTTGGAAAATTTATATTTCCAAAAGGTGATTTTATTTTACAGTCCCATTTACAAATTAGTCTTAAAACAATTTAGTTCAACTGAGCTTGAACTAACTCTTCTGTTTCTGCAATTCAGAATGATTATGTGTGTCCTTGAGTCTTGACTTGCTTTACAATCCTATTTTTCAGTGACACTTAATCTGTACCCTCAGTCCAGTAGTCACAACACATTTGATTAGCAAAGTGGAAAGTATAAGACCCTGAGAAGATATGAAAGAGGTACTGCCTTTTTTTTCTTCTTTTTTTTAAGAAAAAGGAGCTTTTTGAGAATAATGTTTAGAGGACAAATGGGAAGAGGATAAAGTACAAAAAAAAAAAGGATTTGACTTGGAGGAAGAGATACATGATTTGATTTTTTGGTACTCCTGTGTAGAGCCATGGGTTGGAGGACTTGATGATCACTGGGGTCCCTTCCAACTCTGGATATCCTATGATTCTAAAACAGTGGAACAAAGGAGGAGATGGAAGATGAAAAAGAATTGGATGCAGAAGGCAACTCAGAAAAATGACAGTTGCTGCTGTTGACTGTTAACACTGGAGAGAAGATGAGAAGTAAAGATCAAGAAACAAAAGTAGGAAGATGTAGTAACCTCACTAAGTATATTAAAACAGAGAATGGATTATCCTGCAGAGTTCATTGCAGCTCACAAAGGAGGGTAGGCGGCCCTTAATTCCTCATAGCAAGGGGTTTAATAGCAGGGGATGCAGCTGGTGTGTTCAGACGCAGTCCCATTTCATCACGATGACCCTCCCTACTCCGTACAACAGGACACCTTAATGTGGAAATGTGGTCCCCCAGCTGGTCCCAGCGGGCAGGATGTGCTGCAGTAATGTACAAACACATGTCCTGCGCTCGCAGGGCTTCCTTCCCACATGGCCATAATGAGCGCTCTGTATAGGAGTTTCTAATTTACTCTTACCCTGAAGGATAACATAAGCAATATGGGAATGTCGTTAAACATGGCATGTGGTGAGCTACTTTCTCCTTATGAGTTCTGTGGGTGAACGGGGACTTGTTTCCTCAGAAGGCTTCCTGTGCTGAGTACATCAATTGGTCACACAGAAAATCATTAGAGGGCTTAGGACAAGGCGCCCTGATAAAAAAAACCCAAAACATAATTGCTGGCACTCAGCCTCGCAGCTCAGTGTGGGAACTTCTTCCCACACGACAGAGGGAGAGTGGTGTGATCCCATGTATGTAAAGGGATCACCTCTTTACATACCCAAACATAAATAATTACGGTTAGTTCATGTCTCATTGGAAACACAGAGACTATCACGCCTTGGCTCTCTTCCACTTTTGCTGTTTTCTTTATGAAAAAAGAAACCTGTGTGTGGCTGTAAGTTAAATTTACGTTATAATTAAACACGATTGAAATAGACCCTATTTGCTTTTGTCTTAAAATCGTCCCAGCGGGGGAATGTGGAGAACCCAGATTTATTGCTGCATCTCCTCAATTCCTCTGCTGCTCTGGCTCCAGCCAAAGCTGGGCTGTGAGCAGTGAGCTATCCTGCTCCGTTATGGGGTGCATGGAGCTGGATGGCGACAGCTGGCAGCCATGGGCTCTGCTGGCTTCGGACCAGGGGCAAATTCCCCTCTGATGGGAAAATTCTCTGCTGGGTGGCTGTAAGCAGATTGCGTGCCTTTAAAAGAGTGCTTACAGGGCAAAAAGTGGTGCTTCCTTCCTGCAGCTTGAGATGGCTACATTAAAACAAAAAGAGGGGAGGTTTAGGTCAGATGTTAGGAGGAAATTCTTTACTCAGAGAGCAGTGAGGCCCTGGCACAGCTGCCCAGAAGTTGTGGGTGCCCCATCCCTGGAGGTGCTCAAGGCCAGGTTGGATGGGCCCTGGGCAGCCTGAGGTGCTGCGGGGCAACCAGCCCATGGCAGGGGTTTGAACTGGGTGGGCTTGAAGATCCCCTCCAACCCAAACCGGATTCTATGGCTCTTCCAAATATCCCAGATTGAAAAATACCATTAAAAAAACCTAAATGTTATTGAGATTTCTTCCTATCTCAGGGGAATCTGAAATGCTGGGTACATGCACTGTTTTTTACTGTGCTCATTTGCAGCTTGAATGGCTCACAGAGGTCAGCAGCAGAGTAGGGACTTTTTCACCCCTTGAGCAATGAAGCATTGAGTAAAAGTTATTATTACCAATTAGCAGTGGCCTGTATGAAGCAAATCATTAGTCTTAGTTCAGTTATTAGCAGCCAGGTGTTCATGAGAAGTACCATGTGCCTCTGCCATTGTACATTAGCAGTGTTTGCAGCCGCAATTGAGGCCAGTTCTGGATTTGGGACATCTCCATGCTGTCTCTGGGTGTTTTTTACCCCCACCCAAAGAGCGTGTTAAGAGACCGAATGGAACTTTCTTTTGTTGCTGCCTGTTTTATGTGTAAATTACTTTGGGAATAAATAAGGGAATGGCAGACTCTAGGGCAGTGGCCTTCTAGTACTTGAAAAGAGCTTATAAACAGGAGAGAGGAAGAGTGACTTATTACACAGGTAGATAGCGATAGGATAAGGGGAACGGCTTTAAATTAAAGAGGAAATTCAGGTTAGAAGTTAGGAAGAAATTATTTACTCAGAGGTCGATGGCACAGCTGCCCAGAGAGCTGTGGTGCCCCATCCCTGGAGCTGCTCAAGGCCAGGTTGGATGGGCCCTGGGCAGCCTGAACTGGTGGTTATCTATGATAACGATGGAGAAATAAGTATATAGAACTACTAGTAAAAGAACAACAAAAAGAATAACTAACCACATCTCAATACAGCAGATATTTTTTGCATAGGATTTACTCAAGGCGTAGTGAGAACAGCTGTTAGAAATCCTTTTTTATGTTTCTTGGGGTAATGAAGAACGAGTTGGAATGTGGCTTTCCCTTTCAGTAATTCAGATGTCTTGTGATTTTCACTAGAGGCAAGGAGGGGTATGCTGGGCTGCTGGGCACTTTCCTTGCAGGCGGCAGGGCTGGGGCTAGCAGCAGCTGGGAGGGACATCTGGTGGCCGATTCAGGAATGGTGGCTCAGCATCAGCAGCTGGAATATAATTGCACTGTAGTGATTAAGGCAAAAGCATCCCCGTGCTTTCAGTGTGATTACTTTTCTGCTTCAATATGACTCTAGAAACACTTAAGCATGTTTACGTTTCGGTTTGTGTATGGTTCTAATTTACTTGAAAATAGAAACTAAGGCCTTGCTCTTGAGCTGGCAGACGTAGTATGTCCAACACCCATAATAACTCAACAGGACCTTAACTTACAGCTGTCAGTAGGTTTTAAAGCAAACTCATGATATTGCACAGTAGTTCTGTGGGCAGAGTCAGTATACCCAAACCCTGTGCTTTTGGGCTCCCTTCCAACTCAACGATTCTATGATTCTGTGATTCCTTTGTTTCAGCCCGTTGGTCCCCAGGCATGTTGATCCATCTTTATGTTAGAGTGCTATGAGAATTTCTCGCTTCCAAGTTCCATAGGTGAAGAATCATAAAACGTTTTCTTTGTGCCTTTGCTACTTTAAGGAAAGATACAGTGGACAGTGTTGTTTAAGGTTACCTTGAACCCCTTACCTTGAACCCTTATATACATCATCAATGTTTTAGGTGCAGGAATTTTAAAAGAGAAGCTGTTCAGGATGAGCTTTCTGGCGTTGTGCAGAAGTATCTCAAAGCTTTCTATGATAACTGCCTTCTGTTCAGAATTTCAGGAGAAGAGGGAAGGCAAGTGAGGGGCACACCAGTAATAACTGGAGCGATGTCTGCCTGCATAGTACAACCAGGGATATGGAGCCTATTGCATGGCCAGTACGATTCATAATGCTGAGCTGGAATCCAGCCACTACCTCACTGCGTCCTTCCTGCTGCTCTCCCACCCAGCTCCCAGCAGCAGGCATTGGCCGTGTGTGCTGCCTCCTTGGAGCCCGTATTGTGTGCTCCTGGGGGCAAGCATGGGCTTCCCAGGCACAGAGTGGTCTTTGTGGGCAGAAAGAGGAGGGTTGTGTTCATTCACTCTTACTTATGAAGGTCTTGCAGCATCCAAATGGTCTTCTCCTACAGTAGTGTGTTCTTGAAGTGATGATGTTGATAAGTTGCTTATGTTTTGTAAAACTCATCTCGACTTTTCTTCTTTGTCACACAAAATTGCCCATTGCTACCCCAGTGGTTCTGCCACTGTCCTTTAAAGATTTCACCACTCTTGGTGTTGATAAAACAGAGAAGCACTGACATTTATATGCTTTACCCTTGGTTTCTAGGGCATTCCAAGGCTGTGGTGACAGCTGTGAGATTGGGGGTAGCCACAGAGTTGTTACAGACTTGCTGTTTTCTGTTAATGAGAAACTGGTGTTCATCCACAGCCCTTCTCCACTGTACACAACCTACAACTCTTAGCTGCAAGCGGTCCTTTATAACAAAGATTGTTATTTTATGTTTCAGGTGCAAAGACGGCTTGAAGGGATTCACATACTCTGCACTGAAGTAAGTAAGGAGAATAGTTCTTTGAGTACATAGCTTGAAGAGAAGATTTTGAGGAATTGTGCACAGAAGAAGCTGCATTGCAGCACTGCATGGAATGAGTTCTCCTAAGAAAAAGCACGCTGTTATAAAATGTTATGATTTTTTTTTTTGGGGGGGGGAAGAGGGATGTACAGCATATTTGACTGCACAGTGTGCTGGTAAGAGAGGAATCTTTTCATATTTTGAATCACTATGGGAAGGAAATGAAGACACATGCTTGTGTATGTTTTTGAAGGCATGTTAATCTTTTTTCTTTCTAAACCTGCGATTCGCGAGTCACATTATTCTCCTGGAAGGAAAGGGCTGCTGTGTTTTGACCTGGCATTTATTTTCTGTGTAGTTCTGTGACCGGCACCCAAATAAAGCATGGACAGCCCAGGGCATGATCAGTACCAGCTCACAGGCGAAGAGAAAAACTGAAGCCAAAGTTAAGGAAAGCAGAGCTGCTGTTGATAGGGGAAACTTGGATTACAGTGCCGAGTGTTAGGAAACAGTGCGTTTTGCCATTGTGACCTCCTTTGCCCTTGATACCCAGTAATTCCACACCTGGGATGAACCGATTTTGTTGATACTATCAACTTCTGGGCAAAGGAGAACTGAAGATGAAGCTGAGAGCAACAAAACTGATGCTCTTGGTGAGAGCAAAACATTTTGAAGATTTTACAAAATGGGTATTTTATAAAAACATCTCAGCAGTTACCAACCTTGTTGTAACTCAGTTTGCTGGAGATAACTGAGACATTTCACACGTAATTCCATTTTCTCATTTGATGTTTTTCTTTTCTTTGAGAGGTGGACTTCCCTTGTAACGTTTTTGTGCCTGCTATTAAAAAATTCCTGACATCACTTTTGGCTGTTGTCTGAAGTTTGTGTTGGTGGATTAATATTTTCCAAGGAGATACAAGTGTGGCACCTGTTTTTTCAGACCTGTGGATAACTTCAAGTTTTTATTACAGACTTTTAGAGACTTCTGTATTAGAGACTTCAGAAGCTTTGTATATCTTTGAGTTATTTTTGCAACTGTTGTTCTGTTTGTTTTTTTTTTTTCCAGATTCATTGTAGGGAAAGAAGAAATCCCCACTCATTCATTTTCACCTGAAGCAGCATTTTCAAAAACAGAGAGAAAAATAAAGCCATGTGAAAAAATATCACAGCGAATGAACTTGTTGGCTCTAACGAAAAAGCTGATGGACAAAGTGTGAGTCAAAAGAAAGTAAAAGAGTAACAAAACAAAATGAATCATTCCTACTCAGCTCATTTTAATGTTTTGTTACACTGCGTTTGACAATGTTTAATGATTTTTTTGCTTTGCATTTAAGTGTTTTGCAATTCTTTTTTACTGGATAATTAAAAGTAACAAGTTATGAACCCTAAGAAAAACAAAATTTAAGACCTGTTTGTCATAGCAGGGATTCAAAATAGCTTGCGGTGTGCAGCTGTCTAACAAGGCAGTGTAAGTTCAACCAGCGCTGCGTGGTGGAGTGCTGTTTGCTTTTTCTGCAGCACTGGCTGCATGGTTTCAGCAGTGCTGGCAGTGATATTAAAGAAGGAAAACTGCAGAGCAGCTCCCCTTATTTAGGTCTCCTTAAGTTACCATCACATCGTTTTTGGGGGGGATCCACATCCCTGTATTGCATCAAGTAGAATTGCCTCTTAAGAACAGAATTTGTAGCACTTCCATGTCAGGAAATTCCCAAGCAAAAGTAAATCTAAAACTGTTTTACACGAGGTCTGACACAGACAGGTAGATTAGCTAAGACATGTTCCATCCCTGTCTACAGAATGCAATTTGCTGACCTTTAGTATAAGCTTGAAGAATTAACATGGGATGGCTTTTCAAGCTTTTATAAAGACAATGGAAAAACAAATCGAGAGGGCATCTGACCATCTCACACCTGTGATTTCAATTCCACTGACTTCTTCAGGAGCAGTTCTATGACCAGACCTCTACCTACTGATGTCAAGGAAAGAAACAAGTCTGAGAAGGGCAGTGTGTAGTGGCTTATCTTATTTGCTCAGCTAATGAGCAGACGTGAACTGGCCAGTATTACAGGGAGACTTCCTATGATTTTTTTATGCCTTTAAATTGAAAAATATGAGGAAAATCAGCAGTGCCTTTTCAGACAAGATTGTATTAGTTAAAAAAAAAAAGAAGACCTACAAAGAGAAGAAGCAGTGAGCTGTGTGCAGATTCCTCTAGCTGAGTTGTTTAAATCTGTTTTGTCTTAAATACTCATTATTGAGTTTGTTAGTTCATAGCTCTTCTGCTGTTCACTAAATACTAGGATCAAGGGACTATGTGTGGAGAAGAGTATTTTTTCTTTCAGGTTTTGTCTCCCT
Organism: Pavo muticus; assembly: GCA_016647715.1. NCBI lineage: Eukaryota > Metazoa > Chordata > Aves > Galliformes > Phasianidae > Pavo > Pavo muticus. The sequence goes on from JACDJE010000213.1 coordinate 995,380, forward strand.
ACTCAGACGTTCAGAAAACTTCCAGTTTTCAGCCCTAATGCTCTCACAGCTTTCTCTTCCATATGGTTCTTTTCAATATAATTGAGTCTAAATGCCCGTAACCTGATCACATTCTCATTACAATTTTTGCTACATAAACTGACCTCACAGATGATTTATGGCCATTAGACTTTATAGTACAGTGATTCAAAACTTCCAAGATATTTGGCACAGTATATAAATTGTGTAATTTATTTTGTATTAAAACTTAAATACTTGGCTATAGCAAAATGTAACGCTCCAACATGGTATGACATTACCTCTTTTTAATTCTATATTATGCGGGGCTAACGACTGCACAGTCTGGGAATCCCACCATCTCAAGCCAATCTTTCTTATACTCTGAAGGTCAAATTTGCAGTTTGAAGTCAGAGCCACAAAACAAACCTACACAGTAGGTGAATTAGCCCAGAAGTGAAATGCTTGTAATTGGAAGATGTCTCATGGGATAACTCTGTGCATTGCTTGCATTTCTTTCCAATGAACCTTATAGTGCTATGAAAGATAGGACAAGGTGAAATGGGAGGCACTGGCACGAGTTGCCCAGAGATGATGGAAGCCCTGTCCCTGGAGACACTCAAGGTCAGGCTGGATGGGGCTCTGAGCACCGGATGGAGCTGTAGGTATCACTGTTCATTGCAGGGAGTTGGACTAGATGGCCTTTAAGGATCCCTTCCAGCTCAAACAATTCTATGATTCTATGTAAGGCCACAGATAATTGGTGAAATATACAGGCAGACTGGAAAGGGCGATACCCCTGGAGTTCTGCTGTTGCCCACAGCAGAAAATGTGTTGCTTAATTTTGTATTATAGGTGTAGCATGGCAAGAAAAGAGGTTGGATCAAAATAAATCTGCAGACACTTTTGCTGTACAACTAAAGTATTGTTTCTTTTTATTGCCCTATTATGGCATCATAAAAGGTCACAGTGCCCTTCGATGGTGGGAAAATAACACTTTATGTATTTTTAGGCAAGAAAAATTTATGAAGTCTCCCGTTGATTAGACTGAAAACAGCTACAGGTTAATACGTGTTTCATTGTGCTTTTTGCAGGTGCAAACATGGCCCAAGGCATAGATGCTGTAAACACTATGAAGATAATTGCATCTCGTATTGTATTAAAGTAAGTGCAGAAGTTAGATTGACAAACTCTGGCAAAGATGGGGTAAAATTCTTTGGTTGGAAAAAGCCTATACTTCGGAAATGAGAAAGGAGCCTGTTACTTGTTCTTTCTCTATAGAAAATGTGACTAGCCTGAAAACACGTTTTCTCAATTTTGGATGGGGCAGAGGTTAAAGTTTTCTCATCTCACAGATTAGCTGAAGTGAATGAATAACGTGAAAAGTGTGGGAAAAATGGACTGGTGAGCGAGGAACTGAACTATGTGATGCACTCCGCGGCTGAGCCCACTTGTGACTCCACCCTAAATAAAGCACCTGGAATGTGCTGCTTCGGCAGCACCATGCATACAGCTGTGGTGTCTGGCACACGAGGCTGGCTCTGGGCTCAGTCCCCCGTTCATTTATTTTAATGGCTCAGAGTAATGAGAGATTGCTCCCAGTTGCTGCACACAGGAAGAGCTGGCCATGCCCAGTGGCAGAATTCATCCTCCTTTAGAGGAGTGCTGTGTAGGAGAGGCTGTGTTGGCTGGTATTGGCTTGGCGCAGGTGGTACCACCTGCTGTGCCTTTTTTTAGGAACTGGTAAGACTCCAAAAGATTTTGATCTCTTAATAAACCTCCTCATTTTTATTTATGCAGATGCAGAAAATGATTTGAGTGTTTTCAGATGCTGCTGGTGTGTTCTTACCAAAGAACAAAACTTGTTAGATTATTTTTACCAAACTTGTTAGAATTTGCCTGTGTTGAATGTTGTGGCATTTTATCTTTTCTACTGACACACAAGGTAGTAATAAATTTACCCAAGCTTCAGTATAAAATGATCTTGATCAGGGACTATGAAACAACAGTAATTAGAAGGCAGAAATAAAGTGTATGAGACTGCTTCCATGCATTTTTTGCTTAATAATTTACCGTATAAGCCAGAAATTTATAACACGTTTCCTGTTGGTGGCACCCACATACAGCCAGCATGGTAAGTCAGCATCACATGCACAAATGTCTAAGTAGTGCCCACCTTCCTAACGTCTGTTGGTTCCTGCTTTTATGACAGTGGTATCTGTGAAGTGCTGCAGGTTTGGCAGTTGGATGGGTTTGTGATACTTTGCTGCTTCTAATTAGATTTTTGTTCTCAACCTCTCACCACTGTCTCAGCCTGCATGTGATCTCATTCATGGGCTGTGCCTTTTCTTTAGGGTGTAACATCCTGGGGACACAGACTTTCCGCTTGCTTTGTGCTCGTTCAGTGCTTTGCCCAGTGAGTTTGCTACTCAAGATCTCCTGGACACCTTTGTCCTCCATCTCTTAAGAGCTTGAATTGGTCATTATTCTCTGGGTACTCTATTTTCCCCAGAGACATCAGTGTCTGGTCCACAGCATGAATGTCCAACACTACAGTGAGGTTTATATTCAGAACAAGAAGTACAATCAAGCAGAAGTGATGTTATGGGTTGGTCTGGTTGCATTTCCAGATGTCTGCTGATGTAACATCTCCTACTGTGCATCTGTTTTAAAGGATGCCTTGCTAACTTCAGCATGCTTCACTTTTACATAAAGCACTGGGTTTCATTACATGTGCATATTTATAGTAATTAGCTCTTAATTGCTGCTAGACCAGACTTTACTTTCTGAGTTTTTTTTAATTAATGTTACCAAATTCTTAAGCAGTTTGGTAATCTCAGGCAAAATCCTTATGCATTCTGTGCTGCATGTTAGTGGTATCTGAGTATACATCTGTAAGTACCCTCATAACCTTATTTTATTTTAGCTAGAACAAACAAAGAGATTTCTATCAGAGTACTACTGATAGAATTGATACCCTCTTCTCTGTGAAAAACTGTCTTAGTCTAGTGGAAAATTGGTTTTGTTTGTGATTTCATAAGTAAAAAGAGAGGTCATTTTAAGGCAAGAGACCAGCATGGCTGAACCGAGACCTGCAGGTCATCAAACTGAAGAGCAAGAAGAAAATACACAGGCAATGGAAGCAGGGATGGGTAACCTGGGAGTATAGGACTGCTGCTAGGCTGTGTAGGGATGAAGTCAGGAAGGCCCAACTGAAACTGGACTTGGGAAGGGGCACAAAGAAGGATGAGAAAGACTTCTATGGATACATCAGCTGGAAAAAGAAAGTCCAGGAGGGCATACCCCCCTATAGTAAGCAACACTGGCAGGCTGGTAACAACAGACAAGGAGAAGGACAAGGTTTTGTAAATGCTTGAGGAGTGTGGCAGGCTACTGGAGACAGCTGAACAATATTTTTCTTTGTGACTCCTGTTGATCACAATGAGGAAGCCTTAGCCTAAAGCAGAAGTCCTTGTTGCCTCTTCTTTTCTGTCAGTGCTGCTGATGAAAACAAGTGGCTCACACAAAATATTTGATCATAGAATCATAGAATGGCTTGAGTTGGAAGGAACCTAAAACCCACCCAGTTCAAACCCCTGCCGTGGGCTGGTTGCCCCCCGCCACCTCAGGCTGCCCAGGGCCCCATTCAGCCTGGCCTTGAGCACCTCCAGGGATGGCGCACCCACACTCTCTGGGCAGCTGTGCCAGGGCCTCACCGCCCTCTGAGTAAAGAATTTCCTCTTAACATCTGACCTAAATCTTCCCTCTTTTAAATTGTTCCACTTTGTGCTATCGCTGTCAGCCCTTGTGAAAAGTTGCCCTCCCTCCTGCTTACAAGCTCCCTTCAGGTAATGGAAGGCACAGAGCCTTCACTTCTCCAGGCTGAGGATGCCCAGCTCCCTCAATCTCTCTTCACAGGAGAGGTGCTCCAGCCCTCTGATGATCTTTGCGGTTCTTGTCTCAACCTGTTTCCTGAATTGAGGACCCCAGCAGTTTCACTGTATTGCTACATCTGACTGACCTCAGTCACAACTTTAAATTGCTGTGGAGAAATGGCTTGTAGCAGAGTTTACTTCTAATAAACTTAAGTTTATTATGGTTTCCTGCAAATACTTTAGTGTTTTCTACCTCTGTTGTATGAGGTCTTTTTAGGGAAAAGTAACAATACAATGCATTAGTCTAAAATGTAATACTTTTAGTGACTCTGAAAAACACCTGTAAATATGTGCTGTGGTTTAATCAGCTAAATAGAAAGAGTCTGTGCACTACTTATGCTGCTTTCTTGTGCATCAAAACTAAGCCTTAATGCTGCAGCTCAGCCTTCTAAGTTCACTACTCATAAAACGGCAAATATAACTGACTGCCAGCTGGCACTGCGGTGTCTCTTAACACAGTGTTCTTCTCCCTGCCTGAACGGTCTTTTGTACAGCCGGGAAAAAATTCTTACCTGATTGTTGTATGTTCTCTTGTTAGGGCTTTGATCGTAACTGGTATTTTTAGGACTTGCTTTTTATATTAAGGTACCTGGTATTGTAATCATCTTTTTGTGCTGGAAGACAGGGGCTGTGTACTTTACAGTAGAGTACTTCTTCGTTGATGGTTGAATTTATGTTCATCTTAATTTTGACATTTTAACTATACAAAATTCACAATGCACTTAAAACTCTGCCTACTGTACATACCTTTCAGCAGGCATTTTCATTATAGGACTGCAAAACACTGGGTCGGTAGCACAGTACAATTTACACACCTTTAAAAAGTAGCAGAGGAAGAAATGGAAAATTTTCATGCATGGTTATTGGATCCACTGGATGACATAAAATAGTTTCTTCCACTTGATTCTTGTAAACCGCTTCTTGAGTAGCAGCTCAGGGAGAGTAATTGTTTCAAGAAGTTTACTGCTGGATGTTTAACCAGAATAAAGTTTTATGAGCTTGATGATGCATTAGAAAGTTCTGCAGGAGGCAAAGATGTTTTGAGTTTCTGAGCTGGAAAGGTTGCTCAATCCAAGTATCTTCTGGTTACAACTGTCTGTGGGATTATCCCAAAGATCCAAAAAGCGGGCTGTAGAAATTATGAGCATTGTGTGCTGCCTGATTTGCCAACGATGAGTGCACAGCATTCTCATAGTTTTCAGATGAGGTATCTACCAACCAAACAACGGATAGATTTTATTCAAAATTCTCCTAGAAGTTCAGCCACAGGGTAAAAACGGTGATAGGAAGCTTGGGAGGAAGTTACAAGAGACTGGGGAAAAGGATTTGAAGAGGAACAGTCAGTGTAGTTCTGTGATATAAAATAGCAGATCTATGTCTAAGGTGAAACAGTAAGAAAAAATAATTTGAGCCAACGTTATTCTTTTGCAATGGCTCTGTACAAAATCTCCTGTCCAGGTTTGGCCTTGATCTTACTGCAGAGCTCACTGAGGCTCCGGCTTGGTTGAGGGAAAGTAAGTGAGCGTGTGCCAAGCCATTGGGGTCAGTTTCTAATTCTCCCACTTTCTGAAATTTATTTTGTGTGGACTTTTTACTGCTTTAGTGCTTTCTCAAGACATTTGAGTGTAGAAGTGATCTGTTTTCCCATCACATTACTTTCCTCTGTGTACCCATTTGTGGTTAAAAACTGGTCAGTAACATGGAAGGGAAACCATCAGGATTATTTGAAGGGACAGAATTTTAGAGCAGAAGACAAATAGAGTTTGCCTTTTGAGGCCTTTGAGGTATTCATAGAGATTAAAAGAGAGTCACTTGTTTATTACTTTATTGCCTTTGTTGCTAGGGAATTGGGAAAACAGAATTGAAGATGGGAATGCATTTCATGTAGTATATGCAGAATGAGTTTTAAACTGTTCAATGTTAAAAAAAAAAAAAAGTACTTCTGTAGACATTCTTGGTTTTCCTTTTTCTGAATTTGTGGTTTCTTCCCATTTTCTCTAGGGCTTCATTAGGATGTTTAGCATTGGTTACCTGATCCAGTGCTGCCTTCGGATCCCATCCACCTTCCGGCATCTGTTTACAAAGCCATCCCGGCTACTTTCACTCTTCTACAACAAGGAAAATTTCCAGCTTGGAGCTTTTCTGGGATCTTTTGTCAGTATATACAAAGTAAGCTTAAAACATGTAGAGTGACAATGGCCATGTGTTTTATTTTCTCTTCTAACTGGCACTGGCTTCTACAGAATGGCACTGACAATTCTGTAGCGTTCTGGTCATCAAGCTGTAAACAGCAAACTGGTCTTCCATTCATTCTGGTTTTTTTGTGTGTCATTTCTCAATAAACTGGATAGATTTTGCAGCATGGTGTTGATATCATGAGATAGGAGGTACTTCAGAGAAAGTGAATTCAGATTCCAAAGGGACTTTGTGTTATGGAAACACATTGTAGCGCAGACACAAGCAGTGACTGCAGTAGCAGCATTGCTGCCAAAGAGAAGCCATTTGCAGATTTTTTTGGCTCAAATATCTGGAATCCTACTTGATGCTGAGTAGAAGGAGCTTGCACAACATATATCATGCACAACTGAGGAGGCACTTACCACTTGGAAATCAACCCTTCTGCACCATTAGAAGATGACAGATTGTGAACTGATATTCATTCAGCATCGTTGAAGTTAATTGATTTATGTGTATTAATGCCAAGCAGAATGTGAACAAGCCAAGGGAGAGGATGTGGCAAAGCATGCTTCTGAAGTTGTTTTTGCACCTTTATGTTGTTAATCACATGTGCAGTTTTTCAACTGCCACTTTGCTTGCTCTCTAAAGTTAAGATAATTCATGGTGAACATTACTAACTGGAAATTAAATGAAAACCAAGCCTTACTTGTAAGCAAAACAGAATCTCACTTGAATTGCCATTGGACTGAGACACCAGAATTTTTAAGATTTAAAATTGTAATGGCAAAGTGCAAATGGGCCATTCAGACTTTCTTTGAAAACCAGATTTTTACTCCAATTTTACAAAAAGTGCCTCTGGGGAATAAAAGCATTTAAATTACAAAAGCTGAAGTGATTTTCACTTATTTTAAAACCTCCAACTACGAAGTATAGTTTGGTTCTGTGAATATTCATTTCATGAGACTGACACACTCTGACCTTTATTTGTTATTTATTAAGTAGGTGCTCTCTGTTATTGTTTGCATTCCATAATTTATATTGATTTGGGTTGCATTAGGTTTTTCTTGCAGTTTCAGATAAGCATGTAGGGCTGTAGAGATCCTAATCACTGCGAAAGATTGGATCTTGATGCATTTTGAACCTGAGGGCAGGTTGAAATGCCTTTGTAGAGCTGCAGTAGCTGTACTATTAATATTTTGTGTCCCCCTTTCTATAAATTATTGCCAGCAAACATGATTTTATAGAAAATAAGTCAGCTGTGTCAGCCTGGTTTCCCTTTTAAAATAAGATTACAAGTTTGATTAGTAAAGTTGACTGTCATAATTCAATTTTGGGACAATGTAGACGTTTTCTTCTGATGTTTTTCATTTCAATGTTTTTTTAAGACTTTGAAATAACACAATGAATTCACCTGAGGGCCACCAAGATGATTTGAGGATTGGGTCATCTGAAGTGAAAGGAGAGACTGGGAAAACTGGGTCTTAAGCTGGAGAAAAAAAATGGCTCATGGGACATCTTACTGCTATTTACACCTCATGGAGGGTGCAGAGAAGACGGAGAGAGACTGCTTTTGGAGTTGTGCAATGACAAGATGAAAGGAGATGGACACAGGATGAAATACAGGAGATTCTGATGAGATATAAGGAAATTTTAAAGGGTTGCCTGGTAAGGCTGTATGGTCTCCATGCATGGAGACACTCAGAACTTAATTGGATGACGAGTTCCTGAGCAACCTGCTTTAATTAGATCTGAGACTGGACTAGATGATCTCCAAAGGTCTCTTCCAAAATGAATTATTCTTTGATTCCATGAAAAGCACACGTTAGATGGGTTAAGAGGCTGACATTCATCTCAAATTAGACATCGGCAGGCTATCATACAGAATTGTGTACTGTTGTCCCAGAGCCATCAGCGCTGGATCTGGCCCTACAGTCAAGTCTCGAGCCATTTGGAAGCAAACAGATTTGCCAGGGATAAAATTTGGCAGCAAGTATGGATTTCCAAAACAGTTAAAAAAACAATACAGAGGATGTGAAGGACTTCTCATGGGAAAGAGTCAAGACAGCTGCAGCAAAGGAAGGTGCTCTCAGTTCAAAATTAGCTTTACTTATCACACGTGAATTAGATTGGTATTCAAACCAGATTGTTCTGCTCTGCGATTCTAAAAGAAACAGTAACAGTGAACAACTAAAACACTTCAGGTGGTGTGGATTATGGGTATTACGACACCATACTCTTAATCCATGCTGTGTGTTGTATTACTAGTTTATAGCAGAATATCTCCAGTCTATGCATCCCAAAATGCCTGGGGCTCATCCTGCTGTCTGTTCACCTGCAGGGTACAAGCTGCTTCCTGCGCTGGGTACGGAAACTAGATGATGAACTTCATGCGCTTGTAGCTGGTGAGTCCATTGTAAGAAAGCTACAAGGGCTCTCTTGGGGTTCTGCAAGTATTTGTCTTGCTCATAGCTGGATATCTATCTCCCATTCCCTTTCCAGAGTTAGATGATAAAAGTAGGACTGTATACATTAATGCTGTGTTTCAAATATGAAAGCACACAGTAGTGTTTCATTTATTTTCAAATATAGGCTTGCATTAAAATTGTAAGGTAGATTCAGTCAAACGTTCTTTCTGTTTATTATGTTCAGCTTCTTGGCAATATATTATCATATGCACAGATGCAAATTTATCCTTTATTTGAGATGATGTGAGGTTTCAATACTGCCTCTTCCATACATGATGGAATACACATTTGAAAGGATGGGCTCCCCAAAGAAGGACCCTTTTCCAGTGAAATCTGTGTAGTGCTGGAGGCCCTTCCCTCTTATTTATGCACCTATCACCTTGTAGATCCTCAGAGGTCTCTCTTGTTTGTGGGATGAGGGAGGAGATTTGAGCCTGTATGCCTGATGATTGAATGACAGCTGTATTTCAGGATTTTTCTGTTGTTGCTTTTTTACTGACACAAACCATATTTTGATGGGCAGCACTGGAACGTCACTGATTTTTTTTTTCTAGCAACAGAAAGCGCAATCTTTTGTAACATCTGTTGAGCTGATGTCCTGTGACTGCAACAGTAAATGAAAATAATGCTTGTTTTCTAACTGTGACAGGGTGTCTAGCTGGAATTTCTATGATGTTCTACAAAAGTACTACTATCTCTATGTATCTGGCATCCAAACTAGTAGAGGTAAGATGTTGTCCTCATAACAGAACTCTTTATTTTAGCGTCACTGAGTTTCGTAGGCTTTGTCAGAATATTCCTGTGTAATCCAGAATTGAATATTGAGGCTGTGTTTTCCTAGGTGTGAACCAAGTGGCAGTGCCATTCTGTGGTCTAATTTCCTTCTTGTTTTCCTTTCCGTGTTTCATTTTAAATGTTCTTTATCCACTGCTCTTCGTGTATATTTGCCACAGTTTTTGTTCATCTGCTTTCTTCGTGTCTCTTTGCTTTGTAGCTTTTGCACATTTTTAAATCTGAAAGTTCCAAGAATGTGGATTTTGTCTCTTCTGCTAGAAACATAAATCAGAACTAACCCTTAATTGCAGATTTATTGCCAAAAGCTACAGCTCAACTTCCTGCCTTTGTTCCATAATTTTGGCATCCAGCTATGTTAGAGATAACTCAAAATAGCTTAGGTTTTAGTCTATAGCTGGAGTTGTTTGTCAGTATACTTCAACTGATTGAATTCCTGGCATTGCAGAGAACTTTGTTCTACTTACCATTTGGCTAATTTGAATTATTTCTATGAAATCGTTAAATTTAGGAGCCCGGGAAAGAAAAAATTAAGAAGGTTTGTAGAACTCTGTATGTTAATTATACTTTGCTAACAAGCTTTTCATTTCATACTGTGACTTTTCCATGATACCAGGACGTTACCCCAGTTGTTTCCCCAGCAGCACCACTGGAATGATTTGACAGAGTTCTCCTGTTATGCTCCATCTCCAAATCACAAAGCTTTCTCCTGCAAATATCAAGGGCCTCATTCCTTACCAGCATTTACCCACCACCATTAATTGTGCTGAATTCGTTTAAAAAATATAAAAAGAAGGAACTTACTATTCTTTTAAACATAAGATTAAACATAAAAAGAGAAGTTATGCTCTGCTTATGCTTTTTCCCTGTAAGCCTAGGTCAGGCTCTGAAAGGAGTTCACACAGTGGTTATATAAAAGCAACTCCGAGTTATCCGTATTGACTCTTTTGGAACATCAATTGGAAAAGGAAAAAAAAACCCAACACCATAACAATAGTATCTTGTATTGCTGATGGTTTTCTCTGGACTTTGAGACATTGTGGCTGCAGTGCTGTGTGCTTTTATTTTTTATTTTTTTTTAACTACTTTTATCGTCTTATGCAAGCCAAGGGTAACTGACCGAAGAGGCGTGTGCTGCTTTGGAAGGTCAAGCTGTGCTCAGGAAAATAAACTCTACATGTTTTCTCAGAAATAAAAGTATGTGATTTCAAGCTGTTTAAGAACAGTGAATATTCACTTTGTTGGAATACTTATTGCGTTATTCTTTTGCTTTTCTCAATTGAACGATTTATCCTACCAAGCTCTGCTTTTATTTTTCTCTTTTTAAGATTTATACAGCCCTTTTAACACTCCCAGCTGTTGCTAAGTCCTGTTCTATGTGTTTGTGGCCTATTGATCGTGGATAACTTCTGTAAGCTAGTTCAATTGATGTCACATTTGTGTATGTATATGAAAATATAAGAGCATGAGTTAGTAATGCTGGCATATTCTGAAAATGTAAAACAAAGGAAATGTAAAAAGCAACCTTTTTTTTCATTCCAAGTATTCTGTTTGTTTTTATAGACAATATACTTCAAAGGCATTGAAGCAGGGAAGGTTCCCTATTTTCCTCATGCAGACAGTGTCATCTATGCCATTTCTACATCAATATGTTTTCAGGCAGTAAGTATGTTGTCTTCTGATAGAATATGAAGTTGTTCTAGTTTAACTGAAATGTCAAATGGAATGAGGACCATCAGTATACAGTGAAAAGATGTGATTTGGCAGGATGTTGTGGATCCCACAACCTATTTTTGAGAGTCACTGTGGGGAGATCATTTCTACGACTCATATTTCTGATATGCTTATAAATATGTTTCACAAAGCACTGAATTCTCTGGAAAATATCTCAAAACACATTGACTCGGGAGACTTTATAAATGTAGGGTCTTTCATAAACGTATGAAAGGACCGTTTTTCAAGCAGGGAAACAATATGTCGTAATATTTTATGTTTCTTTTTAATTAACTGGAGGTTTTCCCTGTCAGCTAACTTGAAATGAAGTTGCCCATTTGCAAGAATCTGCAAAAATTAGCAGTTTTGAAGTTTTACATTTCAAACAAGCTGTAGTTACCCTCTTTTGCCCTTTCCGAGTCAATTATGTACCCTCATCTTCAGCCCCTTTTCTGGCCACATCAACTATTTCAGCGTTACCCAAATTAATCTACACTTTTCCAATTCTATTGATCCCTGGATTTGGCAACATAATGTACCAGAGCAGGCTCTCCCCTGACCGGGCACGGCTGGCTCTTACAGATTATTCTCCTTGTAGGCTGTCATGGAAGTTCAGAACCTGAGACCTTCGTACTGGAAATTCCTTTTACGGCTAACAAAGGGCAGGTATGCAATTGGGGTATTTTACAGCTTTCTTAAGCATACCACTGATCACGTTCAACTTTCTATGTCATTCTCTGTCAACAGCATAGCTGTAGTGGTACATTTGGGCTTATTTCCTGAGCATTTACTTTGCTTTTCAAGCAGCTTCCAGTCCACTTGATGTTTTTGACTGTTGGTTTAGTCTAATGACAGGAGCAAAGACTTAAATCTGGTTAAGATTCTTTAGCAGATGAGAACGTAACCAGGGGGCTTTTTTATCTTTAGTTTCACTTGGAAAGGTGGAATGCTTTCAGGTTTCAGTGGAAATGAAGAATCCAGTAAACAAATAGAGAAGTTGATAAAATCACTTACTACAGTGACTTACAGCTTGATATTGCTATGTGTTTAAAAGTATTAATAGAAAATTTCTGAGTATTTCTTAAGGATACTTTGAATATTTGGCAGTTTTTTTATGGAACATCTATTTCAGTCAGAAAAGGATGTTTTTCATGGAAAACTAATGAATAATTTACACTGATTTTAATCATGAACTTACTCTGCAGTATCTTAAAATGCTTGTCTTTTAAAATAGATTTTGCTGTAATTGAATTATAAAAATACGGTTTGGTGAAGTGTGCATTATTATATGGTTACACTATATGGCAGAAGCAAAGCATCAAAATTGTGCTAAGAGCAGATTATGAATGAGATTATAAATGGTAATGTCTTGATAATCTTGAGAGTTCCTTTCAGTCCTTTGGATATGACCTACTTAACTGAAGGACTGCATTGAGTAGCCTCTGTCTCTGTCTAGACTGTAAAAATGGGAGATCAGAGGCCATTCCCTGGAGCAGTTGAACCTACACACCCCGGCACACAACATGCTATTAGCTGGACATCAGGTGACTTAACACATTGCCGGACATTGTGGGAAACTCTCTCAGGATGCCTGGAAGCAATCCACAGGCAACCTATGAGGCTGTGCAAACCTGGTATGGGAGATGTTGTCAGTGCAGATGTCCAGCTTTGGCTGTATTTTTCTCTCTTGTGCTAATCATAAGATTGCTTTAGTTGACAGAGAAGAGGAAATAGTAATTCTGCTCATTTATTTCACCTGAAGCAAATGGCTGTAATAATAATTTTGACACTCTCTATAGAGGCAGTTTATTTTGACATTTCATAGGTCATTCACTCAGTGGCTTTGAAGAGTAAAGAGATGAAAATAGCACCCATTAAATTGTTATCCAGACTTAGGCATGGCCAGACTTTGCTCTGCTGCAGTGAGAAAGACAGTAGTGTAGTTTGTTTGGACTTTTTTTTTGTGGAATTAAAAGTAGAACGGAGCTCTCTCCTTTCTCCTTTTATGCAAGTCATGTTTTATAAAGCATAACTACACAAAGCTCTAGTCATCAGATCTGTCAAATGTTGATGGGTTGGCTTTTTTTTGTACAAATAAATGAATGATCTGTTCACTCTCTCATGTCTGTGCTTTCTCAGGTTTGCTTTGATGAACAGGAAAGTTTTAGATGTATTCGGTACTGAAGCATCCAGGAACTTCAAGGATTTCACGCCTAAGCTTGACCCAAGATACACTGTTGTACCACCAGAGCTACCTCTGGAGCTGTCTTGAAAATGATAGTATATCTTGTCATTGAATGTGATCAGCGTTTTGTCCTGAAAAGTTTAATAACTTAACAGTAATGTATATGGAGGAGGGCTTGGGCTCCACTTCAGTATTATTTCAATGAGAAATGCTTTTTACCAATCAAAAGTACTGGAGCTTTGTAGGAAGGTGTGGCTTAGTGATTAAGCCTCTTCCACATACAGAACTTATTTCTGGGTTACTGTAGTTGGCTGACAGTATGGTAGATTCCTGAATGAATTAAACAAATGAGTAATATATTTAGAAGTAAAACATACATAAAGCACAAATATGCGTCATAATTTCAAAAGTTTTATTCATACCAGTAGAATGCTTCTTGGTAAAACTAAAAGTAATTTTGCAGTTAGAAGGGAGGATGTATGGCATAGGTTAGGTCCAGAATTTCACCTGATCTTAAAGCTATTGCAGTCTGGTGAAAAAGTCTCCTTGGCTTTCCCAATTGCGTTGCTGATTTATCTCAGAAGAGCCACTGCCCGCTCATTATTTAAAATGACAATATTTTTACAGAGCTGTGGTTGCAAAGTAAGGCATTCCTTAGTGAAAAAAAAAAAAGTGCATTGGTGCAGAAATCACATTCCAGGGCTGTAAATCCCAGTGACGATACGGAAAACAGACAAGGAAAATAAAAAGGCAATCGCAGCGACTTGTGCGTAAGGAGCAGCAGGGTGTGGTGGTTTGCATCTGCCAAGTGGAAAATGACAAAACAGGCAGGGGAAGGAATGAAATGTTTCAGCCTCCGAGATGGTACTGGAAACAGCAGTTACAAAAATAAAAACCGAGAACAAAACAAAAAAAATCCTCCAAAATATACTAAAATTAAATGTTTATTTTTAAAGGGCTTAACATTGTCCCTCTAGATGGCATTGGCTTGTTTGTCAAGCAGCATACCAGCCAGCATTTCCAGTGGCCTTTAGAAGGGAACTGACCTCTGCGGTTAGGTTGTTTTGGCGATCATATTGATAGTATTTTTTCCTTGTATTTACTGAAGAATGGTTTTCTATTGTCCATCACACAGCCGTAACTATGACAGTTACATTAAATCTAACATTGTACTCAATGCAAGTAAATACCTATTCAAATTCCATCTCATTTTTATCCTGTGTATTTATACATATACTAATCCGTGTTCTAAAGCAAGACCTTGACATGCTAATTGCCTTTTTGCTTCTTGGCTTTTTCTTTCCTAGACTCCATTCATGTGAATGGTGTTTGCTGCTCTAGAACGTAATGGAAAGTTGAACTAGGTTCACATTCAACTGAAAAGACACATGATAAGCCAGGGAGTAAAAGCTAAACTATGTTGCACGTATTTTAAGAAGGAAAAAAAGAAGAAGAAATCAGTGTTTCTGTTGGAAGTCTGTCAGATAATATGAATTGGATTAATTAATAGAATCTTTGTCTTGTAACACTGTAATCCTACCCCAGCATTGCGCGTATTTTAATTCTCACTAGTTTAATTTCATATTACTGACCAGAAAGTAATTTTATTGAATTTACAGAGATGTCAGGAAAATTGTACCAGGCTGAGCACAAAATCAACTTCTTCATCAGCTGCTGTAACAGTGATGATCATTGTTACTTCAAACTTTAAATCAGCAGTTGTCTGGGTTAGTGTGAATACAATTCTGCACGCCAGTTTGTAAGCAATATTTTATTGCTGGAAATATTATTTTAAAATTCCTCAGAAGGAAAAAAACCTAATTCAACAAGAAGTTTACAGGGATTGTAATAGGTTTGTAGTGTTTTTCCACTGGAATATGGTCTAAAGTATTTGACCGTGTAAAGTCTGAGAAGTTATATATTTTAGGTAACATGTTAGAACTCACACTCTATCTTATGAATGCTTTCTAGTATAAATGACTATATGCTGTTCTCAAAATTCAAAATATTTTATAAATGGATTAATTTTCTTCACTGGAATGATAATTGTGATTGTTTCTCTATTTGAGTTAAAGAAAAAAAATCCAAGTCCTACATCTCAGCAGCTACAAGTTTTGTCTAAGTTTTCTTGCTTCCAAAATTCAGTCCTTGTTTTATTTTCATGTAATATAAAAAAATAAATTATTTTTATTCAAATATATGTAAGAAAAAAAAGTAAAATCCTAATGTTTTTCCCAATAATAAAGAGTTGCTGCTTGAAAGAAGTGACTTTTTCTTTATGTTGTTGCTAAGCTATCTGGAATCATGAGCGAAGTGGTGAATACTCTGATTAAGGAATGCTGGGCATGTGACCAAGCATTTATATTATGCGTGTTTAGAAAATAAGGCCCTGACACAGTGGAAGTGAAGAGGTAATGCAAAACCAGTTCAGCTGGCAGCTTCAGCTCTGCGCTTTCATGTTTAATTGGAAAAGATCGATTGACACCATTTAATCTTTCTTTTCTAAACAGAGAAAACCACATAACCTGTCCATGAGGTGGGGAAGGGCTGCACACCTCCAACTGTGGCAGTGCTGTGTAGTTGGCTGGTTGGGCCTCGTGTGACTGAACCAGCAATGTTCCTTCCCACTTGGTGTGGCACAGCTATTGATTTATTTTTTTTATCATGTGATGGATATCTGTCTGATCAACTCCAACATCTTACAGAAGCAGTTGATTTTGCAGAGGAATTTTGGAGGAGAGTCACTCAAGAGGTGGTGGGAATGAGGACCATCAGCATACATTGAAAAGATGTGATTAATGTTGTGTTATGTATACTTTGCAGAAGTCCTCTTCATTGTAATTCCTACCTCGATGGATAGATACTCATTATTCTTTGCCTGACAACTTTCAGCTGATTTTTCTGCCATGTGAGATTGCTACCATTGCAAACTTATGTCGCTTTTCCTAGTCCTTGCTGGAGGTGATGCTGAAGGTGCTGGCATCTGAGATCCACTAAAGAAGAGGAATTCTATTACAGAATCATTTTCATTCTGAAAACTTCCGCAGGTTTGCAAGATTTATGTGCTATAGGTGCTTCCACCAGTAGATGTTTTGTCTCTTTAGAGATCTATTAATAAAAGCAGAGAGTAGGTAAAAAAGGCACGTTTTTGTACATAATTCCATCACAGCTCATGAGGAAAGGAAGTAAAATATCGGAACTTTTTCAGCGTAGGTGGATCGATTTCACTGCTGAAGGCAAAGGCTTGAGCCGCCTTGCATTCCCTCACACCTGGGTCTCCAGGACAGTCTCAAAGTCATGGCCTGCCAGAGGCATCTCTCCTGGCAAGGCTGTTCTTAGAAAATAGTACATTTCTGTTGCGTGGTTGAGAAGCCTTATGTTCCCATAGTATCATTTCTCCTCCTTGATGGTAACCAAGATGCTTACCATAACATGAACAATCTTGTTTTCCTAGGAGCTTCCTGCAGTCTTTCATATGCGGAGCTTTTTATCCCTTCTGGTCTCAGCTATGGGACACTTCTGAGAACTGTCAGTAAAATTCAATTCTCAGAAAACACGTTGGGTTGTTCCCGTTCTCCTGTGAGAGTTTGCCTTCCTTTTGCCCACGCCACAGTGTTCTTGGTTTTTTAGGAAGTGGGAAGGGTTGCATTTCAGATGCTTGCTGACATCCCAGACAGCAATCTGTGGTTTGAGCTCACCTATACTTGGTGAATAAAACATTCAGAACAGCCTGTGTGGGGATATTTCAATCTCATTTAGTCATGTTGAAGTGGGCTTGTGCCACCTGGGACATAGCACTCACCTTTTGCAGCTGGTTTTGTCCTTCTGTAACCATCAGATGTGAGACTCAGTTTTACCAACAGGCTTCCCTGAGCACAGCAGGGAACAAACGTGAATTAGCATCCACTTTGACCTGAGGGACTTTTTTTTTTCCTGGCGCAGACCAGGGAGATTTTCGCTTGCAAATTAAAACAGAAGGAGGTCAGAAGAATTTTAAATATTAATGGAAAGATTTGCCCATGGTGGAAGAGGCTGATTTGAAGTCCTGCTGGGTGATTAATCTTCCCAGGCCCATGGAATCCAGTGTTTTCCCCCTCAGCTGCCATAGCAGAGACACAGCAATCATAGAAACATTAAGGTTGGAAAAAAACCTCTAAGATCATCTAGTCCACCCATTCCCCACCATGCCCACTAACCATGTCCTTCGGTGTCACACTTCCACAGCTCTTGAACTCCTCCAGAGATGGCAACTCTACAACCTCCCTGGGCAGCCTGTGCCAAGGCATTACCACTCTTCCAGAGCAGAATGTCCTAATATCCAACATGAAAATGCTGCTGTGGCCATCAGACTGGGCACTAACAGGGGCATTCCCAGGTTTGCCTGAAGGTCACAGCAAACCTGGTCACATTCAGTCAAGGGCAAAAGCAAGGGATGTATGTTTCTGTGTTCTGAAAGCTCTGTTTTCCTCTTATAAAATCAAGACATGCCTTCCCACTTCAAGCAACAAAAGCTTTTGTCCTAAGGAAAAAGGGGAGGTTGGGCTGGGCTAAACAGAGAGCTCCTGTGAGAGTCCCACGTCAAAACTCTGCTGCTTGCACCGTCTTAATGCACACATACGTAAATAAAGTCCTGAACAATCCAGAAATGATGTTTTGCTCATTGTCTATCGCACATTAAAAAAAAAAAGGCATTTCCAGCCCTGGCAGCTTGTGATTATATTCCCAAATGTCTGTAAGTGTCTTATGCTGAGATGCTGTTAAGTCTCCTTGGACACATAAAAATAACATAATGTAAACAACATGAAGCCCTGGCAGACAGCAGTCCCTGGTTCGCCCGTCTGGTGGCCACGGCCTGGTTGGAGGGGATGGCTCAGCTATCGCATGGGCCACACGTGTGCCGGTGAGGCCTGGCCCCATGCACAGCACCCAGATTTCTGCTGGAGCTTCGCAGAGTTCACTCACACACAGAAGTTTATGTCAGACTATGACTACTACCACTGTGGTGTTTGTTTATCTGTTGACTTTGAAGAGGGAACAAAGCAGAGGCTTTCATTTATTGCCTCAATGTGCCTCAGGACTGTGTGGGTACCCATGTAAAACAGGGATCAGGCTCCAGGTCCACCACAGCTGCAGGGGCAGCCTGGGCAGGGGACACCCTCAGCCCACCACAGCCCCCCCACTACCAGGGCCATCAAGCCTTGCTCTGGATCAGTGCTCCTGTTGTGTTTAGGAAACCAGGCATATTTTCACCAGCCACATCTTCACATTGTCTCTGTGAAAGTTGTCCCTTAGAATCATAGAATTATTAAGGTTGGAAAAGACCACTAAGACCCTCTCTAGTCCAAGCTTCCCTATGCCCTTACCTATTCCTCCTTGTGTTCCTGGTACCCAGTCCTGACAAATGCTGTGTCAGCCCTGTCACACTGGGCATATTGTTTCCCCAAGGGTGATGGACACTCCAGGCATCCTGGTTGGAATTCCTAGGCTACATGAATCCCATGGGATGCTACATACTACATACTCCTGCAGGAGTGCACTGGTTTTCTGCATGGAGCTGATCTAGGCCTCTTGGCTACAGACTCAGATTAATTAGTGAAGGACCTTTCCTCATTACCCAGCACTTTCCATCAGGCAAGATGGCTCTGTGGTCAGGGTGGTGTGGAGTGGGCCTTTGCTTGGTTACATTTGGAATGAGACTACCAAGCTATTTGACAATTCCTGTTGGGGCTGCCATCTCAAGTGTTCTTCTGTGATGGAGTTATTGAATTTTGCCTTGACTGGATTTCTGAAGGCATGGCCTTGATTTCCCAGGCAACATATCATGGATGATGCAAAGATCAAGGTGGATTTCTGCAACAGTTCATCTGAGCCCTGTGCAGGATCATTGCTGGCAAGGAGCTATCCTAAAGATCAACACCTTTAGCTTGCTGAAGCTAAACCTGAAGCCACAACCTGTAGTGAAGTGTAATCCCAAAGGCAAAGCAGGGCTGCTCAAGTAGGGGTTATCAGAGAAGTGGAAAACATGATATATAATAACCCTTGAAACATCATCTTCACGCTTGCAGGCTTATAAGGAGAAAAAGCCATCAACTTCCATACATGTTCTTTTCTGAATGAGGCCAGCAGCAAAACCTTCATCAACAGACAGCTGAAATTAGGGTAGGAAAGCAGAGGCCCACGAGAACAACCTCCAGATCATTAGGCCACTCAGCACCACTTTTCTTTCGACGTTTTTGGATCCTTTTTTCAAGGACGTCCTGGAGCGACCCAGGCCCGGGCTCATTAGATCAGCCTCAGCAAACTGCCTGAAGTCAGATCAGTGCTTGCATCCGAGACATGCCCAATGGCCTCCTGCAATTTGCAATTTGTACCACGAAGAACAAAGCGGCACTAATGAAAACCTCTCGCTTTGATAGTGCTGCTCACATGGTAGCCTGCCTGGGAGCATGGCTCCATGCAGTCTTGGCTGATCAGCTGCTTCGCAAGCACAATATCAGGCTTCACTTTGCAGCTCCGAGAAATAGAGGGAAGCCAAAAATTAAAGTTGGCAGTGCTCCTGCTGGAAGCTTTGTGTTTAAGTCTTGCTCACACCGGGAAGAGTTCCTGCTCATTTCACCTTCACCCTCATGGTTCTTCAAACCCAACAGTAACACTCAGCCTCTGAAGACTGTAGGTGACTGTGCCCCAGGGCACACAGAATCCAACCAAAACCCAACAGGTCAAATTCAACCTTCTTGCTCAGCTGGGAGCAGTGGCAGTGTCGCTGCCTTTCTCAGCCAAGGGTGTGCTTGACCCAAACGCTGGCTTTGATCTGTATGTAGACATTGCTCCAGCAATCATAATACCACTCAGCATGGGATTAATTTTTGATTCCATGACTGGTTTGAAATTATTTTGCTTTAATAAGCTTGAGTGGGAGGAGAATATTCTTACAGAAATGAGAATGAGTCCAAATAAAACTGTGTGTAGCAATGCAAAGTAATTTTCCTGGGAGCTTATGTGAGCTGAGGGCAGACTTGCAATCTCTATCTCAGCTTAGATTCTCAGAGTAAATGTTTTTTTGGGCTCCTTATGCTCGAGGGTTTCTACCTAAGTCATTCTGAAAGTAATGCCTCTTATTTATTTTCATTGAAACTACATCAGATACAAAGAGCGCAATAATGGTATTTGATAAAGTAAATCCTCAGCTGCAAAAAGCTGTGTTTTAATAGTCACCACCATTAGCTGTGCATTATTGCCAGTGATGAACAAGAACCTCCATGCTGTGTGTGTCACCATTGCTGAAACGGACCACCCACCACCTCAGTGTGCTCACATCCACTGCTTGGCTGCCACAAACGTTCAGCAAGTATTGATGAATATCAGAGGATAAAATTTTCTCTGCATGGAGAAATTCAATGACACAGCTTTGCTTCATACGCACTTCTGTGTCAGACTCCATTTTGTCAGACTGCCCCTCTGCTGCCATCTGTCACACAAAAACAAAATGTGACAGAATGTTGGTAGGAAGGTTCAACCTCTATTGCCATCTGACCAACATCCACCTAGAATCATAGAATCATAGAATCATAGAATCACAAGGTTGGAAACGACCTGCAAGATCATCTAGTCCAACTGTCCTCCCATTACCATTGCTACCACAAGCTACTAAACCATATCTTGTGGTTCCTCATCCAGATGCCTCTTGAACACTGCCAGGGACGGCGACTCTACCACCTCCCTGGGCAGCCATTCCAGTGCCTGACCACTCTGAGAGAAAAAGTTTTTCCTTATGTCTAACCTAAACCTCCTCTGGCACAACTTGTGGCCATTTCTTCGGGTCCTGTTTATTGCCTGGGAAAAACCCAAACCTCTGACATAGTGTGCCAACATAATAAAATAGGAGACATTACTTTTGGAGAAGCCCTCATATAAGGAAGGAGTGACCTGTTGCTTGCTCTGTTGGGATACACTGCCCAAGAGTTGGCACTTGGAGTGCCATATGCCATCACATAGTAAAAAGATCTCCTTCCACTCCTGTCTTCTCTCTCCTACAGCAAGTGAGAGCACAAATTGGACTCCCAGAGAATTTAGGAGTCTAATTCACCCATTCTGCTGTTTCAGCCTCAAATCATGACCATTATTCACCGCACTCTCTTTCTAACTTGCCTTTGGTGTTCCATTGCCTGATGATCTTCTGCACTACTGCTGCTCCTGCACAGATTACCTCAGCTATGCAGGTGCTAAGCAGCCTCCTACCTTCTGCACACCCATGGGACAAGAGTGTTCCTTGGCCCCTGTCAGGCCTTTGGCACACCCAGGAGATGCGGACAGTCTTTGGGGAACAGCATCTGGCCCTTGTGCCCTCCCAAGCATCTCCCAGGGCCTGCTGGCCACATACTGCTTACTTTCAGCCAACTGATGCCAAGGAGCTTGCTAATGACTTAGCACCAAGAACACACCCAGCAATGTCCCCTGGCACCCTTCAGTTTGTGGTGTGGGTGCACAAGGAGGGACAGGGCTTCATGCAGGCCCAGAACTGATGTTGGGCCAATCCTGCACTCACTGCAGATCCGAAAGCAGCAATTAAACCACAGATTTCCTTGTGATTTAGAGGTTTAATCCCTGATGGGACTTGTCACAGCACCGCTTTGTCCCTTTGTTCTCACAGGAAGTTTCTGATTCCAGTCATTGCTTACTGCTGTTGCAAGGGAGGAAAGTGAGTCATGGTGTTTCCTATTAGCCTGATGAGATACACAGAGGAACGACCTGCAGCGAGCTCCGTCCAGACAGCACAGCGCCTGGCAGAGATCGGGCAGAGAGCTCTCAGATTCATTAGTACTGCTGCAAATTTACTGCTCATACCAGGAACAGACAGAAATATGTTTCCCCTGTGGGCAATCACTCCGGGAGGGAGCAGCGCTGCTTTGTCAGGGATCGGGATCAGGCAGGGCCATACTCACTTTATAGCTTTCACCTCCGTAATTTATTGTGGGGACAAAGCAGGGGAGGAAAACGGATGCGTGCAGAACAAAGATGGATGTGACCTTTCCTCTCGCTCGCCCCTCTGCATGCTCTCTGGGATCATTTCCATTTTCCAGGGGTTGTTCAGCCTGCCCAGAGGACACACTGCAGTGGCTGAGCACCTGGGCCTGCTGCCATTTTGGCTTCCCCAGCTCTCCTCTCCTCTCCTCTCCTCTCCTCTCCTCTCCTCTCCTCTCCTCTCCTCTCCTCTCCTCTCCTCTCCTCTCCTCTCCTCTCCTCTCCTCTCCTCTCCTCTCCTCTCCTCTCCTCTCCTCTCCTCTCCTCTCCCTTCAACAGCCTGTCACAGTTTCACCGTTTTTCTTTCAACAAAACCACATTTTTTTTTGCTTTCAAGCTCAAAAAATGAAGGAGGAAAACAAGTTACTACTGTTTGAGGAGGGGGAACAGCCCTCCTTGTCCCACCAGCACCTCCCCATATACATAACATTTCCAAAAAACTTATGATGGGTTTGGCTGGCCTATGTTCAGTGTTGCAGGGAAGGAAAATGTGCTTTTTGTGCTCACTAAAACAGGAGGAAGCAAAAATTATGCAGCCTGGCTGGAGACAGACTGGAGCAGAGGGAAGGGCTGCCTCCGATGGCCAATTATTCACAGGCATTTGCCTTTTTTTATTTTCTCTTGTGAACTGGCCAGTTCCTCCTTGTGCAGGAGCACATGAAGTAGAGGAAATGCTGCTCTGCAAGTTTAATTTTAGTGGGTGCTGGAGGCTCTGAGGTCACACAGGAAAAAGTGGAGAACCAACATTATGGGGAAGACAGTGAGCATGGACCAGATCTGGGGATGGAAGGATATGAACGTGGCTCTGTCTTTTAAACCATCACTGCATCTGAGAAATTGCACTGGCACAGGCTGTCCAGGGAGGTGGTGGAGTCACTGTCCCTGGGGGTGTTCAAGAAGCGTGGAGATGTGGCACTGAGGGACGTGGTTAGTGGGCATGATGGGGGTGGGCTGATGATTGGACTAGGTGATCTTAGTGGTCTTTTCCATCCTTAATGATTCTGTGATCTCTCTTATTCTTTTAAAGGTGGATCCTTATCCTTCCATCCTCCAGATGGAAGGACTGAAGAAATAAAATTTCATGTTACAGACTCAGTTGCTCATATTCTTAAGTCAGCTGCAACCTGTTGGCTTTATAATTTTCATGAACCTCTGAGCCAGCCCTGCTTTCTGCTAGGGCTTCCCCCATGGAAGGTGACAGCTCCTTACTGCCTTACTTAGGGCTCAGATGTCAAGGCAAGAAATACCTCTGCATCAATAAGCACATTTCCAGAACTCCTCACCCAGGAATGCTTCACATCCCTAATTGCCCTGATGCTATGAGATGACTTATCTGTATATAAATACACACAGAGGCATACATGCACATAACAGATGCCTACAGTGAAGGGAAGAGAAATTCAGGATTTTGCTTAGCTTTGCTTTGTATCAATTAATGTGATGCTCCTGTGAAAAGGGACATTTGATTTTTAATCAAAGCAGGATTATAAAGGAAGCACATTTTTAATAGAGATGAAGTGTGTATATATTTCTTTCCCACCTAGGCTTTATAAAATTCTGTACCACTGAGTATGAATACCAATCTTTTTCTGGTGAGGGTATGAATTTTTATTCAAAATGAAGCATAGAAAATAAAAGTTACAGCTAACAGCATGTCATCTCTGCCAAGGAAACTGTGCCCAAGACTCATTTCTTGCACTGATGCACGAAACACCCATCCTGCATTGATGCCGTGTCTAATTCCTACCCCTTCTCAGCAACCCATCCTGGGCAAGGAATTTTTGCACCCTCTACATCACACCTAGGGGCAAGGTGGGAGAAGACACTGGGAAGTATCTGTGGCATTCGGTGCTGTCTCTGCCTCTTTCAGAACGATATGGTTGACAACTGGAAATGCTTATCTTCGTAGCATTGCAGAGGAGGGAGGAACAGTAAAAAACAGCAAAAACAGCTGACGGAAAAGAAAGAGAAATAGAGCCATCCATTGCTCTCTGTGTTTGGAGGACAAGACCAGACAGGCCAGAAATGAGCAGGCTTGCTGGTGAGGGAGTGAGGAGAAACAGGAGAGGCAAACTGTATTTCCATGGGTGCCAAAGGGTTTGGACATATGTTCTTAGCCTTAAGGCTGAGACAAACCAAACCCTGCAGGGAATCTATTTTTTTTAAATCACAGAATAGCCAGATCAAAAGCCAATATGGTGTGGAAATAATTGGGAAGATATTATTTCCTGGTTCCCGTGGGAACGTGAGCAGGGAGAGCCTGTGCCAGTTGCTGTCAGCAGCAGCTATTCTGAGAGGACCCCAAGTACCAGGTTACAGCAGCCCAAGCTGGGAGGGCATGGACTGCAAGAGCAGCTGATCCCAGTTGTCCCAATTAGTTTGTTACTGGTGTCATCACTCTGCCCCTTAGCCTGCAGGTGAAAAGGGAGCAACCTATGTTGCACCCTCCAGCATTTGTGAAATGCCACATCCTGCCAAAAAGCAGAATGGCTTCAGCTTGCGTGACTTGGAGTATGGGTGTTGCTGTTCCTTGGGTTGGCTTTGTGTGCTCAAAATTCTGCTCTGTGAAGAGGTTCATGGAAGAAATGCTCTTCCTCTGCAGTGGGGGGGAGGACCGTGGAGGAGAGCATCTCTGCATGTACTCAGATCTGGTGAGGCCGCACTTCAAGTACTGTGTTCTGTTTTGGGCCCCTCACTAAAAGAAAGACATGGAAGCCCTGGAGCATGTCCAAAGAGCAACAGAGCTGTGAGGGGTCTGTAGCACAAGTCTAATAGGGAGCGGCTGAGGGAACTGGGATTGTTCAGTCTGGAGAGGGAGAAGAACCTTCCTGAAAGGAGGTTGTGGCAAGGTGGGGATCGGCCTCTTCTCCCAGGTAACAGCAATAGAACAAGAGGGAATGGCCTCAAGCTGCACCAGGGGAGGTTCTGGTTGGATATTAGGAAATGTTTCTTCTCTGAGAGTGGTAATACATTGGCACAGGCTGTCCAGGGAGGTGGTGGAGTCACTGTCCCTGGAGGTGTTCAAGAGCCATAAGGCACTGAGGGATATGGTTAGTGGGCATGGTATGGATGGGTTGATGATTGAAGCTAGGTGATCTTAGTGATCTTCCCAACCTTAATTATTCTATGATTCTACGATCTCACTGGGTTAACCCAGCTTGTCTGCAGGGTCATGGGAATCTGCATGAAGTTCTCTGACATGTCCCATTTCTCATTCCTGTCCAGAAGATCTCCAACTGTCCTTTTGTCCATTTAATTTAATTTATTACTGCAGAAATATGTATTTTTAAAATCAGGTTAAATAAAATGTGTATTATAGGTACATGGGCAAGCAGCAGCACTGGATGTGTTTGCCTTGGGAAACAGAAGTGCTCTGGGTCCATAGCTGTCCATGCAATGGCTTTGTTCTTTGTTCTCCCTCTCCTCCTGGGCTCTTGCAGTATTTCAGAGCTGAGAGGTCTGCATCTCAAGCGGTCAGACAAGGGGAGAGGCTTTTGGGGAAAGGAGGAGGCAGGGAGGCCGATGTGTCAAAGAGGCAGCAAAGTCAACTTTACTGTGGTGTCAGAAAAATCCTTGCCAGCTCCCCTGTGTTCCTGACAGTGGGCTGCTCCCACAGAGCTCCAGCAAGGCTTGGCCTACTCTAGTAAGTAGACACTCAAAAAAGACGAAAAGGTGGTCCCTGTTCTCCCTGTGGATGTACAAGCAGTCACATGGATTTTCTCCATACTCTATCCTGTTTGGGAATTTTTGTGGCCACATCTCAATCCACCGTTAGTCATGGTGAGGCATCTCTTTTTCCAGGGGAAATGGAAGTTTTGAGCGGTTTTTGGACACATGACAGGTAAGCAGCATTAGGAGATAGTTGTCACGTGCAGAGTGCTACTTCTGGAAACTTTCCCTTCTCCGAAGCCAAATTTCTTAATCTTCCTTAATTTAGTGATTCTGAACTCCCATTTCCTCTTTATTCTGACTTCTGCATGGCATTTCTTTTCCATTTCTGCTTTCAAGCTCTTATATGAGTTTGGCCAAAACTGCTCAATGTCATTCTTTTGTTTCCTCTTTCAAACAGTGCCCATCGTATCCTGTCTGGCCCCATGCATTCTAAAGGACACTCCATTTTAACTTTAAGTGTGTGGGTTTGGGATCAGAAAACAAGAGTCTTTTATTATGCAACTGTACAAGAGAAAGAAGCTCTAGTGTCAAAAGGAATCACAGAACAATGTAGGCTGGAAGGACCATGGGAAGTCATCTAGTCTATCTCCCTGCACAGAGCAGGACAGCTGATGGCCATGAGATTTTGTCAGTATTAACAAATGATCCTCTTTATTCCTGGTTACATTTTTCATTGTTTGATTCTCCCTTACTTTAAAGTAGCTGATACCTACAGGTAGAAATGGATACTTCTGTTCTCTGAGAGTGGGAGAAGAGCCCAAGCGATGGTGTAGTCAAACACAGTTACTTCACCCACCTTTCACTGCTTGATCTGAAAGAGATGAGTTCCCCTGGTTTGTGTTCATTGGCAACTGACTGATGACTTGTGCACTGAAGTGCATCATCCAGGATGTCAGAAGACCAGGATGTGTCCAAAGTGGAAATTTTTCCTAATGTTAGTAGAGGATTACCAGACACAGCTCAAAGATATCTACTGAATAATCACACCCACAAGGCAAATGGCAGTGTTTCAACAGTCAGGAAAGAGCACCAAAGGATGTCGTATTACCTAACTCCCTCCCTCCCTACCACAGTCCCAATCCCATAACAGCTACATTTACAGCTAAGACAACCAGCAGCGAAGCAGCCTAACAGAACCAATGTCACGTTTGTCATCACAAGACATTAGTGCCTCCAGGCCCAGCTCCAGGCAGGAACAACCTGGAAGAGATCTGGCTGTGGGTTTTGATGTGGTGGTGCTAGTTCACACCAGCTGAGGATTTGTTGCACTGAACTGTCCATGTCTGAGCACAGGAGATGGGTTGATGCTGGTTATCTACACAAGGAGAAGGCTTAGAAATCTGGGCCTGATTGCCCTCTTATTTTCAGTAATTCAAGACTGCTGAAATTGTATCAAGTCTTCTCTGTGTAAGAGCATAATTCAGCCTGATAGAGTCACCAACTGTATAGTGGAGGCTAGGGAAAAGGGAATCATTTTCAATATGGAAAAAAAAATCTAACCAACCAGTCTATATGTAAATCAATAAATCTGAATTTCTCTAAGGCACCAGCTTGTACTTGACACTACTGTTTTGATAGGAACATGGTTAGTGGGCATGGTTGTGATGGGTCAACGGTTGGACTAGGTGATCAAATGGTCTTATCTGACTGTAAGATTTCTATCATTCTATGATAAATACATAAATTTTAAACCATAAATGTTTATGCTAAGCCTATAAAATTTTATGTAGGTGTATAGCATATAGTGTAATAATAAAGACAGTTTTCCAAGTAAATAATGAATTATTTAAAAGTTTGTGTCCACAACCATGCATACATTTCTAAAACATAATTATTCTTGTATTTTGTAATGTTATGTCAACACGAGAGAACCAGAAAACTTTGTTCAGCTTCACAGAGCTGCAGCATTTTATATAAGCCACTCACCCAGTTTAGCACACTACTTTAAATTCTGCTTAAATCCTTTTTACTTCAGACTTTGATTTCAGTTATGCTTAACCCAAAGGAAATCTAAGCTTAACAGCTTTTCCAAACCAGTGCCTAGGACAGCTGGTGACGGTTCCGGCTATCAGTGAAACTTGAGCCAAAGACTATTTCTTTGGTTTTGTTTCCACCCCTAAACTTGTTTTGCCCAGCTCCAGGTGTGCATTTCTTTAGCAGATCCCTGATGAGTTGTTTATAGCCTTGGGGTGTCCAGTGCTAATGTCTGTCCCTTTTCCAATCACGCTCAGCTCATTGATGCCACATCCCATGTTCCCAGCCTCAAACCTCTGCTATCTTCCATGCTTGTTCTCCTGTACACTGCATCATTACCTCGAGGTCATAAATATTTCATTCAGTACAGAATAACTATCATCTATATAAAAATTATGGTTTTACCACAGTATTAGAGCAAAGAAAAATAAATCAGGCAATAGCCACCATGGTTGCTAGTAAAATCTGCTGTCATGAGCTCAAGGAGAACTCCAAGCAGGCCAAGGCAAGTTTAAACAAAGCCTGGCAAGTCCTGTGGGCTTGCAGAGAGAGGATGAAGCCTGTGGCCTTTTACCAGCAATAGTAATGCTGAATTTAGTGGGATAAAGAGTGACAGCAGAATGAAAGCATCACAAAGGTTTGGCATCCAGACCGATTCTTGAGAAACAGCACTAATAACATCTTCTTATCCTGCTAATTCCTCTGTCAGAAGACTGTTTTAGGACATAAAGCACTATATCAAATATTTGCTAAGAGAGAGACAGAAAAGTTACTCTGCACTATACTTTTGTAAGAAGTCCATTATCACTTGAAAGATGTCCAATTTGTCAAACGTTATGTACCTTAGATAAGACACAGCTTCAGCTCTTGACCTTGATGACCCTTTCCTCCCCAGTTCCAAGATCTTAAGTGCAGCAACCTAAACAGTGGCCAGGATCTTTTGTCCCCCCTTTCAAAGTCAACTTTTCTTTTGTTGATATTTTTCTTTTATAGTGGGGTTCAGCTCACCAAACTGGAGGTCTGCAGTGTGGGAGCCTGTTCCTGATAGCGGCACTGCACATCAGTGGAGAGAAAAGCGTACTTCAAGTGAGTCTTCTGTGCTTAGGTATCTGTTTTAAGATGAGATCATAGAATCCCTAGAAGTTTTCTCCAGTGACTGCAAAAAGTTGTTCCAGATGCATGGTTTTATTTGGTTGTTGATTTGTGAGGCATCAGAAAGTGGTTTATAAAATATATACAGTATTAGTAAGAATTATATGCCTTTTAGACCTTCACAAGCACATTCCTATGTGCACTGTTAACATACAGCAAGGAGAAGGTGGGGACAGTGAATAAATCCTGATTGCATAGCTTTTTTTCCTGATTTTCAGTAACTGAAAAACTTTTCATGAGAATGTGCCAAGGGACAGAGATTTTTGTAAAAATATTGTGTCATCTTTGGATTCAACAAGGTTGATCAATGTGACACTAGGTGGCATTGTATAAATACGTATAAAGCTTTGTGTTTTTATCTTTCTATTTCAAAGGAATGATCAAGTATGAAAATCTCACTGAAACGAGTGGGTTTTGTTCACAGATTTCTGTTCTCTGTTCATTGTAGTTTGTGATTTAGTGTCACTGAAATGTGTGGAGTAGTCCAGAGATAAGGTGCATTTTATTGTTTCATCTGCTGGTGGGAATCTACAGCTCACAGTTCTCTTATTTACACAATACCTACTACCAAACAGCAGTATCTTCTAGAATATAACAGAGAATATATTCAGTTGTCATGGCTTCTTATCTTTTGTGAGCAGCTGAAGGTCTCACTGGTTCAGTCCCAAGGTGGCCAATGGGTTTCTGTGAATCCCCACAATCCACTGAGCATCCCTCTTCTGAAATAAACGTCACCCACTTGTTTTTAAGAACTCCTGTCAGCTAGGTTGTGACTCTCAAGGATCACAGCAGGATATTGTGGTGGCTCCTTTTCTTTTAAATGAGTTTGAAACACAACAAATCCAAACAGGAGGATGTTGATATGCAACATCATGGGAGGAAATTAATCTGCTTTTTTTTTTTGTCATCAGGGGGAGATAATGGGGTGTCTCGAGTGTGAAATTATTCAGTAGGATCATGTTCACACTGGAGACTGAGGAATAAACCAGATTAAAAATTTTCTTTGGAAGCAGCAAAATTTCACAGCCTGTTCTGAACACCAAGGTGGAAAAGAGCTTAAGAAAGGGGACAATGCAGAAGAGAAAATCGTCTTTATTGTTTATCCCTTCTAGGCCAGTGCAGATGTTGAGGAACACATTCCTCTACATGTCCTGCTCTCAGCCTGACCCCAAAGGGAAGATGTCCCCTGATGGCCCAATGCAAAACTGACTAGAGCCAACACAAGTGAATCTTCACCAACCTAATGAAGAGAGCTTTAAGGTAGGAAAGCTCTCGTAGCTTTTCTGGGAAATCAGTATGATTGGGTACCTCTCTGAAGTGCTGACAAATGTGCATTATAGCTAACTAACAGGAGTAATTGGAGCTCTGCATTAAGCTCCAGGACTAAGACCTCATTGAGATCACAGTGGCACCACAGGATGACATTTGGAGTACTGCAAAGTTCTTTAGGAAAGACAGGCTAGGATGCTGAGAAGTCACCATCCTTTTTATGAGAGGATGTGGAGAATGCTTGGGGCTCTGCCTTGGTCTGAATGATGAAATAATGAGCCATAATTTAAGAGTTTGTGGATCAGGATTAGAAGGGGTTGTTGTTGTGGATGTCTGCTACAGATAACCTGATCAGGAAAAAGTAGTCAAGGCATTTCTCAGTCAACTGGAGGAAGTCTCATATTCACAGGCCCCAGTCTTCATGAGGGACTTTGACCATCTGAATAGGAGTAGTCAGCATGGATTTGTGGAGGGGACATTAAGCCAGACTAACCTAGTGGACTTATACAGGGAAGTGATGACCTTGGTGGATGAGGGGAGAGCAGTGGATGTGAACCTTAATAAGACTTTTGACTCTGTCACCCATAACATCCTTTTGCCTCATAAGTGAACTGATAAAGTATAGGGTGAGTAAACTGAAAGCAAGTCAGACTAGAAACTTGCTGTACTTCTGAGCTAAAACACTTGTGATCCACCAGCATGAAGTCCAGCTAGTGGGGTACCTCAGGAGCTGATACTGAGACCTATACTATTTATCTTCATTAATGACCTGGAAGATGGAGCAGGCTGCAGAGTGAGCAGTTTACTGATGGTACAAAACTGGGAGGAGACCTCGATGCACCAGACTCCATTCAGAGGGACCTTGAAAGGATGGAGAAATGGGTGGGCAGAAGACTTAAAATGTTCAGCAAAGAGAACCTTGAGTTTCTCTACTTAGGGCTGAACCTGTGGCTGAAACCTTCAATTTCCAGAACATCTGGAACTATTTTAAGCAGGGCAGAGTGATTGGTGACCTGCAGGACTGCCCCAAAGCACTGTTCTGTTGCTCAGGGACAAAAGTGGCAGACATGCACTCTCATTGTTGGAAAAAGACTGGTTATGACCAGTTGCTGTAGGGTAGCATATAAAGACTTGGTCCTGCTGGAGCTTGTAAGAGAAGAAATTGGCTTTCACTCTTTAATGTGATTTGGTACTTGGACTGAAATTTTTTTGTGCTGGGGAGATTTCACACACAAAATATTTTAAGTTTTGATGGGTAAATAAACAATATGTTTGGTAATTGAACTGCCATATTAGTAGTGCTGCTATGAAACACAGGGAATTTGTTTCCAGTTGCTTGAAGCAGCAGGCTGTCTGAGGTTCATTCTGATGTCCTCTAGATCTGTGCAAACAAACATGGACTGCAGCTAGAAACTTGCACACGGTAGGAGAAAGCCATCCTTGCTCACCCTAAGGAACCTACAGAGGCATCCAAGGCTACCTCAATGAAATACTCAGAAGATGGGAGGTTTATGTGGGCAATGAAGGAAAAAAAGATATGTTGATGGTTGGACTGGACAATCTTGGAGTTTTTTTCCAACCTTAACAATTCTATGATTCTGTAAATTTTTAGGAAAAAGAACGGCTAAAATTTACTTTTATAAAATAGTGATTATTTTCCTCTTGGCCAATTCCATTATCTTTCAAATACTTTCAAAATATCCCCCCAAAAATCTTAATTTTAAAAAAGAAATGTTCTTTGTTAGTGGTAATTCAAAATAGTACCAGATTATTTAAAATAGTTTAAAAGTAAGTAAACTCTTAAAAGTAACTCAATGATTGTAGGAAAATAGATTACATAGGTGGTGATTTATGGTGTGGTTTTCACAAGATGGAAATAAACCAACCAAAATATTGTAAAAAATAAATTTCTGGTCAAACACAACCCTGTAAAACAGTTTATGTTTTATTTATTTTATTTTAAAAGCTTGAGATCTCTGGAGGAGAACTCTGGAGGAGAATGCTGCAATGATTAACAGACTTTAGTAATTGAACTGGCCTGGGAAAAGTTTCCTGCGCTTGCCTGCCCTCTTCAAAAGTACTTTCAGCCAATAGAGCCTGTTATCCTGCATTTATGGATCATTGTTCCTATTTCATAGGAGACAGTAGGGAAATGAAAGTGTGCTGAGATCATGGGGCAGTAGAACTCAGCACAAAGACCAATTTATTTCTATCTTTAATAGCTGTGGGGAATGTCCTAACATCTGTTCTTTGCGACTATGGAAAGCATTTGGTCAACCTGCCAGTTAGCGATTATTGCATTGAACCGACAAGAATGAGCATCACACAATTTCAGACATATGGAAGGTGCTTGTTGGGATGAATTTCAATCTGAGTTGTAGAACTGAGCCAGAAATTCACAATGAATCATTTATATGGCAAATTTGGGTTCCCTTCTGCCTGTGGGATATTCTGTCCATCTTTCTGATCCCTTAAATACGATATCCGATTCCTTTCTTACAAATAGATGAGTAATTCCCTAGAGTTCTTTGGGCAGAAATGAAAGGTCTGAGGCTCTCCTCTGGCTTTGCCTTTGTGATTGAACATCCTTGCACACTGGGGCAAAATAATCGTAATAGATGTCCATGTGGTTGCTCTTTAATGTCATTGTCACACTGCTGTGTGACCACAGAAAAAGCTGACCTAGCCCTTGATGTACCTGATAAACAGAGGAGAAGGGAAGATGCAGGGTAAAAACCTCCTATCCCATAGCTGCTCGTTGAGGAAAGGGGCACTTGCCCTAACCTTCAGAGCTACTAGCCCTCCCCCACCATCCTACTCCCACATTTTTTTTCCTCTCTGCTCCCCAGGATGTGTTTCACCCCTTGAGCTGTGCCAAATACTGATAGTGACTGCTTAGTATCACAGAATCACCAAGGTTTGAAAATACCTCTAAGATCAACCAATCCAACCGTCTACCTACCACCATTTCTAACTAAACCATGTCCCTTAGTACAACATCTAAATGATTCTTCAACACCTCCAGGGACGATGACTCCATTAGCTCCCTGGGCAGCCTGTTCCAGCGCCTGACCACCCTTTCAGAGAAGAAATCTTTCCTAACATCCAACCTGAACCTCCTCTAGTGCAACTTGAGGCCATTCCCTCTCATCCTACCACTAGTTATGCAGGAGAAGAGGCCAGCTCCCACCTTGCCACAACCTCCCTACAAGTGGGAAAAGTTCTGTCAAAAAAGTAGAGTGCTACTACTGCACTTCTAAATTATTTCAAATTGCTTTTGGTACATACAGACAAAATTACAGCTTTGTTTTAGGATTTATGTTGGAATTTTTCACACAATTTGTAAAGAAGGGATCTGGGTAGCCCTCATGATCTCAGATCTTTTGGTGCCTTGTTTTCTCCTAGCTTTAAAATGCAGACAATACTTCTCATGCAAAGATCAAAGATCATTTTCTACGGAGATCGGTGTTGCAGAAATGCTATATGTCACTTAGGATGGGCAATGATTGGCTTGGAAATCACATTGTATTGGTATTATTACTACATTGCATGACTATACCCACATCCAGCTCTGTTGTTCATGGCATTGCAACAGGAAAGGGAGGTTTGGGTTCTCCTCGGGTTCTGCCAGTGTGTTCATCCTGATTTCTGCATTGAATTTTTCTTCCCAACAGGCTAGCACAGCAACAGTTCCTTCTCCTGTGAGACTGACATGATATTTCTCAGTCATTTCAGATGTTAGTTCTGCTTCTGTATTTATTTTTCATGTACTGCCATGACATTGACTTTCCTATTCTGTATAAGACCTTTGACAGCACTGTCATGCAGTTCCCACCTTGGCATAATTCTTCCCAGCAGGAACTTTTTATTGGCAATTTCAGCTACTGAAGTACATTTGTATCTGGAGAGGATGGTCCCTTCTGCACCTCACAATTACCATACTACATGTAAAACCCATGAATTCACACTATTCAACATCATATATTCAACTCACTACAGATATCTCATTGCTTTTAAGTGCAATCATAAAAACAAAACCTCTGGGCCTTCCTTTTGGTGGGAGAATGGAAGGCAGAATTGCACTATTATGGGCTGTCAAACACAATCATACTCCCTCTTCCCAGTTAGACAGAATTAGGCCCAAAACTTGAAAATGAGATGCTGATATTGCCATCCCTTGGTGATGCTGCAAAGTTGCTCCCTGAGGAGTTACTCCTGATTTTGGATGCAGTACTCTGCTCTGATCTGAGCGTGATGTGAAAGGCCTCAGCCCTCCCTCCTGTGGATTGCTTCTCCTCTCCTTCTCCTAGGACCCTCTGGTGTAATATTTCTAAGCCTCCATCTACCAAAATGCCTCTTTTAAAGACCAGAACAAGCAAAGACTTCTAAAAAGTTATAGCTAAACATAGACAGGCACACAGTTTTGCTGGTGGCTCTGGAAGGGCAGTAACTGGCATCAACAGTGGGATGGCAAGATGGGGATGAGTGGCTGAGGACAGTCTGGGGCAATGATCTCTTAGACCATGCCAGCTGCAGGCAGTATGGTGTAACCGGTAGAGACATTACGTAGTGCAAGTGAGAGGACCCAGACTGGAGACCACAGGGACATTAATTCTTCTTGCTAGGCCCAGACTTTGCCTGATGGGTAGATGCCCGCTGCAGCTGACCCGCCTATCCCATCTCCATTAGAGTTCTGGTGCTTGATTAGTTCAGCACTGCTTTATGCCTTTATACAATTAATTTCATTTTTCTTGGCATTTGAATGACCTTTTTTTTTCCCAGACCTTCATTTAATGTTCATCTTCCCACAGACAGATTAATAGTGTGCTCTAATAACAGATAAGTGGTGCAGTAAATACCCTTGGGTCTTGTTACCATTCCAGAACTTACTGCTCAAGGAATGTGGCCTCAAATGTGCTGGCAAATGAAAATAATTAGTCATAGCCCATTTCAGACAACTGCTCTATGCTGTGCTCTCTATGTGCACTTAGCAACACACATGTGGCCAGTGCAAACTACTGGTGAGGTCCTTTTTCAAGCAGAGAGAGTCTGACTGGAGCTGGTGGTCTCACCATGCCCTTTCCTAATATCTAGTTTCTTAGTGTGCTTAGTATACAAATTTCTCTCATTTTGGTGAAAGAGGCTGATGCTTTAACTCGTAAATAAAATGCCATGGCGTGGTGTGAAAGCTGAGGAGAAACCGTGACGTGTGCTAGAAGGTGCCTCCCTTCACTCTTATCTACTCTTTATATAATCTAGGGAACCTGCTTTAGCAGAAAGTTGGAGTAGAAGGTCTCCAGAGTTTCCTTCCAAGCCCTACAGTTCTGTGATTCCCATATTTTCTGTGAAATCTGAGCTCTGCCATGGGACAGTGGTGCCTCTTGGTTCCTTTGGCAAGATGGTGACTATTTGCATGGAAAGTAAATTAGAATGTTGTTATAATTGATTTCATAATCAATTAAATTAAATTATTTTCAGGCTCTGCACTGCCATCTGATGGCAGAATCATCCTTTTTTTCTTGGACTTGAGATCTTGGACTCATGGTGAACCCAACCCAACTCTTTCCTGATCATTGCATGGAAGACTCACCCTTTTCCTGCTATTCCAACAAGCATACCTGCCCTCTATGACAACAACTCCCATACAACATTCCCTTCACATATCTTGTTGGCTTGGTGAGATTTCATCTCACAGTGCTTCAGTGATGGGGAGCTATTCCTTGGAGAAGCAAGCTTTTCCATAGTGCTCATGTCTTTGGAGTTTTCTCCTGCAGTACATAATACAGATAGAGCTTGACTCTGAAAAGAAAGAAAAGCTCCTCTTTCTGGTGATACCCCAGACCCATTGCACTGAACTTTGAGATTACCCAAATTTTATGTAGGAGCATAGGGCTCAAGAAATTTTTCGGTAAACATAGATGTGAACAATATCTTTACTTTCCTATTAAACAGACTTGTGGGTAGCACATACACTTTAACTTCATTTCCACAGCTATTGCTACCCTGGAAGATTACAGCCGTTCTCTCAGCCAGTTCTCTTCATCATTATTAATTCCTCGAGCATTTAATCAACTTTGTGCAAAGAAGCCTGCAGACATTCTACTACTTTGCATCTGTTGAATTTGCAGTGTGGCAATCTGCATTATTAAATAGCTGTAGTTCTTGGAGAGCAAATCAAATCAAGCCTTTTTATTAGTGTAAAGCAGAAGGTACTGCTCTTTGCAGCTTATTTTTTTTTTTTTTTCTTGACTTGCTGCTTGTGAGTGACCAAGACTCTGGGCTCACTTGAGGCCTCCATCCCCAGTTGCTTTGTTTGGGTTGTCCCTTGGTCTTTGCACACAAAGGCTAGTTTACAGTTCCTACTATAATGAAAGCAGAGTGCTGGGCAAAGGGCTAGGTTGTACCAGATCTTTGCTGGTCTCCTTTAAGTAAAAAGGGGAGTAAAGGATAAGCATAAGTCTAAGGAATCACTGAAGTCCCCACCACAAACCTCAGCTCTGTGCAGTTGGTTGTTGCATTATTCAATGTGAATGCAGTGTAGTTGCTTGGTTTCTAGGTCAGTTGCTGAATATTTTGCTATTCTTGCTATTTTTGGCTAAAGAACTCTATCCCCTTGTTCCTTCATTTTTCTCTAGCCAAAATTGCAGTTTAAAGAAGCATAATAAATACTTTGAAATATCACTGTTCGTGTTGATAACAATATCCTTGTTATCTTACCAATCAGAGGAAATAGTATGATATCTGTAAGACTTAAGGAAAAAACACACTTGCATATAGGATTAATTTGGTGGTAGAGAGAGTGGCTTAGTATTTTCCAAATAACGTTGCCAAGATTGGCTTAAAATTATTTGTTATTGATGACTACTGGGAAAGCTGCTCTGTATATTTGAAAAGATTTACTAGCCTAGAAAACTTTGAGGACTTTTGCATGGATAGATCATCCAGAAACTGACCACAGAAAACTTCTCATAGCTTAGTTTTCTTTAGTGTCTGGTGTTTCTGTTACCACTCATCGAGTGGAGATAATATGATTTTCATAGTTACTGACATAAAAATAATGAATAAACACATTGCCCATTTGGAAACACTCCTAGTTTTTACTGTACAACTGCACAAGCAAGATATTGGCAAAAAGCTATTAAAAATAGAGTTGACTTATATGAAAGAAATTAGTACAAATTTGTGGAAAAATACTGAGGGGCCACTTTTGCAGTGCATATTACGCTACAACTAATTTGACTACTCCTATTTATAAAGCAGATACAGCTGTGGAAAAGCTTTGTAAGGAAACCTATAAAAAATGTAGCCTTCATTCACTGTTAGCCCTGAACTGGGGATATGTTCTCCTTCCCATTGCCAAGCCTGTGGATAATTTGCTTTATTTTCCTATATGTGGAAAACATGTAAAGTTGACTGGTGGCTTCATCCAGCTGTAATGTAAAACCAGGAGACTTCCGTGGTTTTGGCTGGGGCTCTCTTTTACAACATGATTTTGATGGAAATAAAACCAACCTTATTGGTTGGGAGATGGAACCTGAGTTGCCATCTCCTCGAGTAAAATACTCAATCTGAACTGCAAAGATGGTGCAGCTTGGCCGCCCATGGTGATCCTTGGCTTCCTCCTGCAGATCCGCGTGCAACCTGCACTTGATCTCAGAAAGTACAAAACCCTCACTGCAGGTCTACTATGTAAATCGTGTTTAAATTCTCACTCGGTAAGTATTTAAAATTTGTTTGTTTCCATTCCCTTGAGCTGTGCCAAGTTCATAATTATTTTAATGCTCTTCTCAGTGTTTGGAGAATGGAAACCAAGTGGTTCTGTCACCTTTCTCCCAGTCAGATTTGCTTTCAGATGGCTGTGTTTTTGGATCAAAACCACTGAAGAAGGATGTTTTTTCACAGTGTTTCTCAGGGAGATTTCATTGCAGGAATGTGCTGTTAACTTATGCTAATATTACCTTTGGCAGTAGCGCTGTTCCCTCTTAATAAATACAGTCCAAAAGGACAGAACAAGTTGGATGAACTGACCAAAGTCTATTTTTCTATTTCTGTCAGACTGCTGTGTGTGAAGGAAGATTTCACTGATAAGAAGTCCCCGAGTGATCTGTCACGGTGTCTGGGAATATATATTTTAAAAGGAGCTTTATTAAAACGGAGACCAATCAGTTACTCTAACTCACATTCCATGGCTCCGGGCAGCTGACAGTTACTTGACAATTTTAACTCAGAAAGTCAAAATCCTAGTGACAGGCCATTTTCACCTATATAGCTCAAAGCAGAAAATATTTTTACTCCCTCTGTTACTGCTGAGATAAATCTGTTTCTCAGATTTATCTAATACACCCAGTGTTCTGCAGAATGCTGTAGAGGAAGTTGTGTGGAAACCTCTATGAGGAGAGCTCCAGCGCATATTCATATCAAGGTCAGGCTGGATGAGGCTCTGAGCACTTGATCAAGCTGTAGGCATCCCTGTTCATTGCAAGGGAGTTGGACTGTATGGCCTTTAAAGGTCCTTTCCAACTCAAGCGATTCTACAATTCTATGATATTCATGTGCCCTCATTCCCCAGTGCCAAATGAAGTTGGTTCAGCATCACACTGGCATAAGTGACAACAGAGACTGTCACTGCTAAAACAATTCACCTTCTCAGTCCTTGCAGCATGGGCAGAGAGAACGAATGTGTGGACAAGTGAAGGAGCCATTTGGTATTCTGTGCCCACACCAAAATGTTTGATGCAAACAGACACATGCTCCTGGCTGCTAATGTTCATCTCTATCTGCTTGCAATCAGAGCAGAGCCAAGTATAACCTTAATTCTTTGAGAACTTGGCAGACTTTGTAAACAAGATGAAAAATGATGTTTGAAGGGAGCTGGGATTTCACTGCTGCTGGTCTGAGCAGGATGGATGCCTGCTGAACATGTCTTCTATCTTCTAAAGATAATTAGAATAAACCAGCTGGATTTTAACATTAGCAGGCAGAGTGCCTGTTAAGCCGAACTCTTACAAGGCCAATTGCTTTTTCCATCATTTGTGAAAATTTCAGTTATTTAATACTGAAATTTGCTTGTGCAAAACTGACCACATCTTGGAAAATTTTGCATCCCATGCACTAATTGGGATTGTCACATCACATGTCAGTGTTAGAAGCTGGGAGGTCAGCAGCACTGACACCAGAGTTCTCCAAAGTCCTGTAGAAATTTTCTTGTCTATCATAGAATCATAGAATGGCTTGGGTTGGACTGCTTTAATTTACCTACTTAGAACTCACCCAGTAAGAACTTCAGCATCAATCATTTATGTGGGTTTTTCTGAGGATAAATTAGTGGCTGTTCTGATAAAGCAAGGTCTATGCACTCTTAATTCAATTTAAACTGAGAATATTGAGAACATTTTCATGCTGGCTGCCCTTCAGTATGCATTTAATCAGCTTGAATTCTGATTACAGACAGTGCAAAACCCTGGCTTGTGACCTGCACTTAGTAAGTTTCATTAGAAGTGATTTGGACATCACTCAGATAGAACTAGATGCACTCAAGCTAAAAATAGGAAAAAACAAAGGAAAATTAGAATAACGACAACAAAAACAACAACAAAAAAACAAGATAGAAAAGCACCAAAACACGCAAATAAATGAAATTGCTTTGTTTTAAGCTGATGTCCTTTATTTTGCTCACCAAGTGATTTCAGACAGAGCAATGAATGACCAATACATCCTAAAATTAGCTGTCTGAGCTGAGCTGCATTGTTTGGGAACTCTCGCTATATCCACATAGGATATAGCGAGATAGAGGCATAGGCTATTTATCCTCAAAGTCATCAGAATTTGTCTTTGTTTCTCTGTCAGCCTTGCTGTGCGTCACGCTGGGGGCAGCCAGAGGACACATGAGGACTGGAGATGTGGATTCTCTGAGGGCTTGAATTATGCTGAGTGTTGAGTGTGCTCTTCCCATTCAGACTACAGACGATAATTCCTGTATCAGACTCTGTGAATCTTGTTGTTATCAATGGTGCATTATTCACCGGGCATCTGACTCTCATCTCATGGAGTGCTTGGCTGCCTCTCAACATTGTTACAGACCCTTATGATGTCCTCACAGACCTTCTCAATCCTGATGGTTTTTAGAGCTTGCCAAAAATGTTCCTCCATTGTCAAAAATGCCCCTGTTCATTGCAGGGGAGTTGAACTAGATGACCTTTAAAGGTCTCTTCCGACTCAAATGATTCTATGAAGTTCCATTCTTCTTCACCCAACACATCTCAGAGTCCTGTGTCTGATCTTCCAGAAACTTCTCCAAAATTCCTTCCAGGTTATGAACTTTCCAAGAACTATCTGAAATTTGACATTGTGTCTGATTGTCACTGTGGCCATGACAGGCCATGCCATGCTACTTGGTACCTCTCCGTGTATTACTGATTAGAGAACTGAAATACACATAGACTCACAGAAATGTTTGGGATGGAAGAGACCCATAAAGATCATCTAGTCCAATCCCCTGCAATGAACAGGGACACCTACAGCTCCTTCAAGTGCTCAGAGCCTCGTCCAGCCTGACCTTGCATGTCTTCATGAGGCATCCATCACCTCTCTGGGCAACCCGTTCCAGAGCCTCACCACCCTTACTGTAAACAGACTTCTGCCTTATACCCAATCTAAATCGCTCCTCTTTTAGCTTGAAACTGTTTCCTTCTGTCCTATCTTTAGAAGAGACAGTAATTTTGGTAATTGTGACTGTTTTGTTTATAAATAGGCAGTCTTCACAGCAGGTTTTGGCTCAGAAAGCTCACAATATCCACTGTAAGTGCCTCTTTCAGCTTAAGGCCTGAGAAACAAAAGTAGGTTTAAGGCAAACCTCTTCATCATGGCATTTCTTCCTCC
Organism: Pavo muticus; assembly: GCA_016647715.1. NCBI lineage: Eukaryota > Metazoa > Chordata > Aves > Galliformes > Phasianidae > Pavo > Pavo muticus. The sequence continues at coordinate 1,036,611 of JACDJE010000213.1, forward strand.
CTGTTGGTGCATAGCTAGTTTTCCAGCCTTCAGCCAAGAGCACTGAACACGGCCCAAATGAATTACGTCTTTGGCTCCGTTACTTAGTTCCTTCCCCTCCATGCAAAACATTATGTCAAAAGGACTCCTCCAAAGCCTCTGTGCTGTCCCTGGGGCTTCCTGCAGATCTCTGGGATATAATTTTTCTGATCCAATGCTTGTCAGCCTTCCTTGGTTTGCAGTGTCCAGCTGTGCGCGATAGGACAGCACTTCATCCTTTCGGTGTTTACCTTACCCCCTCCCCACCCACCTTCATAGGAGCATTTGCAACACGAATGTCAGTCTTCTGTTTCTGGGATGAGAAAAACCAAAAAATTCTTTTCATCTGCAAGTCAGTCTTCTGGAACATGGAACTTTTCCGTCATACACTAATTTCTACTGCAGAAAAACCATCGCCTTCATTGCCTTCTTACCTGTCTCTTTGTTCCTTTGACTAATTTTTGTCTTTGTTTTTATTCATTCTGGCATTTTTTTGTTTTGTTTTCATTTGTTTTGTGTTTTTATTTTTGCTGTTTTGAATTGCCAAATTTATTGTAATTTATTGTATGCTGATGGCATAGCTTGGAGTTTTCTTTTTCCCTATATTTAATGTGTTTTATCTTTTTCCCCTGGAGGTATGTTTATATTCTTACAACTCGCATGGAGTTGCAGTTTTAAAACATGTACACATGACTGCAAGAAAAGAAGTTAATATGGTCTCACAGTTTATTGCTGAGGAATTGAGTTATTTAACTTACTTCCCTGGAATAAAAAAAACTCATATTATTTTACAAACAGCCTATTTTTTAATTGCTAAAACTCACATTAAAGAGTGTGATCCATAAGGATGTCTTCTGAATAACATAATTTATTCTCAATTAGATTATTCTCTGACCATAACCACAATGTTCAGAGACAACCTGGCACAGCAGAGGGGCACACTGCAGCACAGCAAACTATTACACAGCCAGCTGAGCAGAAAATTCACTGTCTAGGTGCTGGCCTCTGGGTTAAGAGTTAAAAGCATTGCTGAGATAGTTGAGTTGTGAGGTTGCCATTTCAGTGCTACAGCACGGGGAACTTAGTAAAGTCTTGGCCTTTATTTATTGACTAAATGGAATGTGATAGGACAGTGAGAAATGGTTTCAAAATAAAGAGGGACGATTTAGATTTTATAATAAGGAAGATGTTTTTACAATAAAGTAGTGAAGCACTGAAAGGGGTTGCCCAGAGAGGTGGTGGAGACATCCCTGGAAACTTTCAACATCATGCTGGACAGGGCTCTGAGTATCTGATGGAGCTGTAGGTGTCCCTGTTCGCTGCAGGGGAGTTGGACTAGATGGCCTTCAGATGTCCCTTACAACTCTAAGGATTCTATGATTCTATGCTTGGAAAGTTATAGGATTTGGCAACCTTCTGCCTCTGGTGATATACTGGCTCTGCTCCTTCATCTGAACTGTCCATCTGAAGAAAAATCTGTAGGTCTGTGGCAACTGAAGACACCTGAGGCTTATGGAGCCTGGGTAGAAATGGTCAGGTGAAGGGGAGAAAGCAAACGGAACAAAAGATGGATTGGGGCGCCCAGGTGCTTTAACACAGCTCTGCAGCTATACCTAATGACCATCTCAAGACAATGCCCACAAACCTTACAGGAGCCAAGAACAGAAAGTAGAGTGAAAGTGAAGCATTTAATGAACTTTCTTTTCTAGTTCTATATTTTAGTTGTTATAGTATTCTTACAAAATTCAAGTTCAATATCAAAAGGAATTCAACAATTTTTATTGACCCAAAGTTTTATTTCACATGTACTATTGTATGTTGGAAAGTTTTGCTGTTGGTTCAAAGCCAATTAAAATACAATTTAAAAAAGAAAGAGTCACATTGTACTGTTATTTATGAGACTCTTATCTCACACTTTGGGGTGAGGTCTGTGGTTTCTAGTCTAGACCGTCCAAGTGTGAAATCTGTGTTTATTTATTTGTCTCCTAGGTGATTATGGTTAGCTTGGATGAATGCATAAATCAAACAGTGCTTTGTCGTATTTATTTCTTTTCTTTAAAAAAAAAAAAAAGTGCAAATACTTGGAGGACTGTACTGGACTGAAAAAACCTGTTCAGTACTGGGCTTTTGGATCTTAATGCTATTGTATTATAATGCCTTAGGGTACGGTTGTCTGAACAGGTAGACATTACTCATTCTTCACTGGACCAGTTTTCTGGAAGCAGAGTTAGAAGCACTAAAGGCTTGTCATGTAGAGGGGAGCAGCAGGATGGAGCAAAGGAATTGATCTTCCCTTCTACCCAGCCCTTGTATCTGAAGGACTTTGGGACCCCTAAGATGACCAGAGTCAGAGTGCCTGCCATGTAAATAGAGGCTTCTGGACTGGGACTCTGAAGAGATAGGGATGGTGACTGTATTGCTCTAATTTGTGGAGAAGGCAGGGTTGGAGTCCTCATAGCATAAGGACAGAGAACATCAGGGAGGTGACAGAGCAAGGGCAATTTTACTTGGACACAAGAGAAAAAACGTTCACCATGAGGGTGGCTAAGTTGTCCCCTGGCTACAGGGGGCCAGTGACCTCAGGCACTGGCACAGGCTTCCCAGGGAGGTGGTGCAGTCACCATCCTAGGAGGTGTTCCGAGAAATGTGGAGATGTGGCACTGAGGGACGTGGTTAGTGGGCATGGTGTGAATGGGTTGATGGTTGAGCTAGAGGATTGAGTGGTCTTTTCCAACCTTAATGATTCTATGATTCTATGTTGGACATTTTCAAAAGTCATCTGGAGTCCTATGACTCCACTGTGATGCTGAACTTGCTTTGACTTGGGGTGGGGGCAGACAGGGTCTTTGCAGATGCCTTTACTAATTTGTCTTTACTAAAGTAAATGATATTGCTTACGGAATATGGAACTCCTACAGTGTGTCACAGTGTTTACTTTGGACATGGAGGTACGATACTGGGTTTACATTAACTCTGTGACAACAAATGCTCTTTTCCCTGGAGAACTCAGATTTATGCTTGAATATAAGAGAGCAAGGACAGTTGAAACAAAAAGATTGAAAATACTGCCTTTGTCCAATTCAAATTCAATTCTAATTTTGTCTCTTTCAAATCAGTATATAACACCTTAAAAAAAAAAAAAAAAGAAAGAAAAAAAGAAATAGTCCAATATTAACGTGTAGAAAATAATTTTCTAATGCAATAACAAGTTGTTCCTTGAGGAACAGGATGGATGACATACATAATTCAATTTTGTGGTTCTGAAAATATATGAGTGTAAAAGAACCATTTTCCAGTGTTCAGATTACTCATAGTGTTTTTCTCCTATGCAGACTTCCATAGTCTTTCTAAACGTTTGAATTCATCCTGTCACATTTCTTTTAATGAGGGCAACGATCAGAGCTTTATCTCAATTGGATGTGGTGAAACCTGTATGACTGTAATATGCTTGAACCTCCATCAGATTTGGTTGAAATTAGTGTTCAACAGTTATTTAAAGTGCATCACAGAGTGGAAGATTGATATATATATTAAGTCTGATCACTTCATTTCTGTAGAAAATCTGGGTAAAATGTAAAGTATATCTAAATACATTCAGTGTGGTTAGCCAAAAAGTGCCAAGTTTAGGTTCAATTAACAAACAGACTTTAATATCCAGCTCTTGATAAATATCATTGTTGTTAAAGAAAATCCAAAAGAGCAAAACATTCAGAAAATAACTAAAATGTTGTGGTTTAACCTGGCAGGCAGCTCAGCACCACACAGCTGTGTGCTCACCTCACTGATCCCACTGGGATGGGGGAAAGAAATGGGAAAAAAGAACTCATACATTGAGATAGAAACTATTTACTAAGACCAAAAAAAGGAAGAAAAAATAATAGTAATGATAACAGTATGTGTATATATATTTACAAAGAATTGCTCCTCATCCGCCAACTGATGCTCAGCCAGTCCTCAAGCGGCTGCTGACATCCCCCTGGCCAACTCCCCTCAGTTTTATGGTTTTTTTCACATGATGACATATCCTGTTAGCCATTTTAGGTCAGCTGTCCTGGTTGTGTCCCTTCCCAGCTCCTTCTATCTGTCCAGCCCCCTTGATGAAGTGTCCTTGGCTCTGTACAGCACTGCTCAGCAGCAGCTAAAACGTTGGTGTGTTATCAGCATTGTTTTTCTCCTGAAACCAAAACATAGCATCGTACCAGACACTATGTGGAAAATCATCTCTGTAAAGCTGAAATAAGAATACAAAATTACTGATTTAATGCCAGGCATCCAACTTTGTAACTCTCGTTCATTTTTACTAATTTTGGCCAATTGGGAATGAAATGAAGCAAATGGGAAAACAGACTAATTGTCACCATGTTTTCTTATATAAGTGTCTAATCTCTAGGAACCTCTTCAAAAATAAACATGAAGATTATTGTCACCTCAAATCTTTCCTTGATTTGAATCAAGAAGGGGTCATGATCATTTTGCCTGCATTTCTGATCTCTGACAAACATAGTGACAAACACGGAAGGTTCATGGGATAAGACTGCAGTGTCATCTTGCAGGTAACTTGAATGTGCAATTCATCTCATTTAATATAACCTATGTGTAATGTAGCATTCAAAGCAAAACAGCCTTTTTGGCTGTTTTCAGTCAATGAAAAGAAGGGCAGGAACCTCCAGAGCCAGACTCATTTAATTGAGAGTTGACATCTAAGATGAATGGGAAGAAGCTACCACTGAATCGGTCCATCTTTCTCCAGTGACAGTAGAGGTGGACTGAATGGCAACCTATGACTAGAAATTCAGCTTTGAAACACGTAAGGTTAGCTGAGGTGAATCCTACCGTTACATACCAAAAACTCCCTTTTGTCTAATAGAAGTTGCTTTTTTCCCCCTTTTTCTGAACAACAGCAATCTGCTCTGTGTTTTATCTTTCAAATTCATAGCTAGTGCAGAAGAAATACTATTTTGCTTCTGAAAATAGAGATATACATACCCAGGGCTTCTTGTATGTGTACCCTTCACAGTGCCCTCAGACATGGCTGATTGATAGAATGTTTTAGATTTTGTTTGCTGTTGTTTTTTATCAAGTCATTTTTTATCAGTCAAGCCATGAAATACAGAGCCGTCCCCTCTTACTCAAGGAAAAGCCCTGTTTTTCATTGTCTGGTTTTGTGTTTAACTGCTGTAATTACCACATTACATGATGCTGCTGGATTTTTGTAATGCTCTAATTTCTTCTTATCTGAATAACAATAAACAGAAACAACCCTTGCCATAAATCATTGTGCTCACAAAAGAAGCATAAGGGGTTATCTTGCAGAGCCATTTTAAATTGCTGGAGAAACAAACCAAACCAAATCTAATTGAACCAAACCAAACCCTAGCATGGAAAGTATTCATCTATTATTCTTTTATATTATTATTTTTGTTATTTTAGTTTTATTCAAAACCTGACTAGACACGGTCCTGAGCAGCTTGCTCTGTGTTACCATACTTTGAGCTGGGGTTGGACTGGGAGATCTCCAGAGGTGTCTTCCTACCATAGATGTTCGATGATTCTATGGGATAAGGAAAATACCACATGCTGTGTGAAATATAGTTTAATCTATTTGAAGAGGAAGGCTGAAGGGTGAGTTCATTAGAGTGTGCAAGTGCCTTAATGGGAAGGAGACAACAGGCACTAAAAGGGCTCTTCAAGGGGAGAAGAACAAAAGGACCAGAAATAGAGTAAGATAATTCAGGTGACAAGAAAGAAACAGGGTGAAAACTTCTCACAGAGATAGTGGGTTAACCAGGGCTTGATATATCTTCTGCTGTCTTCCCAGAAAACATGGCTTAGCCACACATTAACAACATTTTTGTTAAATATGAGTTGCTCATCCCAAGGACATGTACACCTGGCTGAACTAGATAGAACAGTGTTAGGGGAAGCTTGCTTGGGTGATCTAAAACTTAATTTAACACCTAAATTTTGAAGGAGCTATGTGTGACAGCTGAAGAGAATAAAATGAAATAGAGGAAATAGTCTTTGTTCAATCCCTTGTAGATTTGTGCATTTTCATTACAGGTTCAATGACAAGCTTTCTTCCTCCTGGGTGCGCTTAATGGGTTGCCAAAACTGCCTGTTGATGTTATATCACTTTTCAAGCAAACAGCATGGTCATTGGAAATAATGAAAATAAGACTTTTGACAGCTGCTCACAGAGTCACAGAATCATAGAGCATCCTGAGCTGGAAGGAACCCACAAGGATCATTGTGTCCAACTCCTGGCTTCCCACAGAACCACCCAAAATTCAAACCCTAAGTTTGAGAGTGTCCAAACTCCAGCAGCCTGGTGTCATGACCACTGTCCTGGGGAGCCTGTTCCATGCTCACCACCCTTTGGTGAAGAATCTCTTCCTAACATCCATCCTGGACCTCTCTCAATGCAGCTTCAAGCCATTCCTGTGAGACAGAGATGGATGCTGGAGTGTAGCTCTGTGATGAAAAGGATAGTACACAGTGCCAAGGAACAGCACATGTGCTTTGCAAGAAGCTTCACTCATGGGGGGTCTTTTTTTTAACAGATGACTGTCTCATAACTGATACAATCAAGAAGTCAAATACACGTATGAAATGAGATTTTAAAAGTTTTTAAAATAATTGTAGGGACATGGAGACAATTTACAGCATGGAATCACCTCCTGTGCTTTCACTCCAGTACAGAGGAAGGAATTTCCCGATGAGGAAGATACGCAACATTCCCTTGTACAAGTCATATAATCTGTCAGAATAAAATTGTTTTTTGTAGTGAATCTATCTGTCAGCATAAATATTAACGTAGAGTTGCTTAGCTTCACATAAGCACTGCTTATTGGCCAGACACTGAAGCTTGATCTGAAAGACAGAGATGACTGAGACCACAGTGGAACCAGCGAATGTCAATGGGGCTGAAGTCCACACTAAACAATGTTGACTCCTTCTTTAAACTGTGGCTTGGGGACTGAATGAATCAGACCACCTTTGTGACAGACTGCAGGTCCTTTCTCGGCATAGTAAGAATGACAAATAGACACTGTTGGTTTTTTATAAGCAGTGCTCCTTGGTCTTTCATTCAAATACTGACACAGAAAAGAGAATAAGAGGGTTCCTACCGTACTGGTTACTGGTTTCTCTGTGAAGTAGGAGGATACTCATGACAAGACAAATGGGAGGAACCAACTTTCTCTGTTCTGTCTGGCACACAGAAACAATGATTTTCATTCAATGTATATGGTTGTTTCCTGAGCCCAAGGGCCAAGGGTGAGTCATTCACTCCCGTATATGCAGCATTGAACCTTCTATTAATGAGGACACTACTGAATTCCTTCAACTCATCTTGCTACATCCAACTAAGAACCAGAGAGTTGGAGCACGTTCTCCAAAATATAATTCTGCCAATCCTATCATTTCTGCTTAGCACAATGAAAACACGGGGAAACCTCCATGCTGGTAGGATACAAGCATCTGCCAGCCATTAGCTATTTCAGAAGACGACTGAAAGGAGCCATTGCTCTTCCCTAGAAATAATAGCCTGGCTCTGTAATCACTCCTCATAGCCAAGTGTAGTAGCCAAGAACCCCTATTTCCACAGCTGGTCCCAAAGCATCTGGAGTCATTCCCTTCCTTTTATACTTATCCATACTTATCCTAGCTCTATCACTTTAGGCTTTTGGAAGGTTAGTGCAGAGAATCTGCCTCTGGTTTATCTGCTTTACATCTGTACAAGGGTATTTCTGGGCTGGGAAAATGACAATCTAGAAAATGAAAACTTAGTTGAGCAAATTAAAAATCCCTTGACTTCTTTCCTTTAGCAGACTTGGGTTTTGCATTATAGAAGACACTAAATTAGGTGCCTTTTTCAGTGTAGCTGAAGTTTTTAGAGTTAAATTCTATGGGCTGAAAAATAGTAGCACATACCTCGTCCAGACGTGCTATAAGAAACTTCTCAACTAAAATGAAATCATCTCTGGGGCTAAGATGTCTAATTTACTTTTGGTAAATCAATCTATTCAAATCCTTGAGCCTTACTTTCTGCAGAATTATTATGTGTCTTTGTGGGGGTAAGAAAAGGTGGTTTGAACTAGGATATAGGAGCCTTACAAGGAGATTGTGTAGGAATATTCAGGACATGGAAACAGTGGTGTGACTGTTCTTAGAAACTGCTGAGCAGTTGTATCAGAAGGGGAGATATGTTGTTTGTATCATAAGGGGATTCCTACTCAGAGAAGCACTGCAGGACTGACAGTGATGTCTCTTTGACAGATTTAAACAAACATAAAATCTCCCTGTACTGAGAAACTCTTGTCCAGTCTGTGTGTTCACTCCTTGATTCTTGCCTTCTTTGCCCTCAGCCTTTCTTCAAAAGTGCTTAGAGCCATGAAGTCAAATGGAAGAAAGCACAAGGGTTAATTTGTTGTGCAGCAGCATAGCTCCTATACATCAGTGCACAAAGAAGGAAACCCATTCTAGTTGTAAGGTGCTTCAAAAAGGGAAAGATTTGCATATGGCTTTGTAGCACAGTATAATAGTATTTAGTTAAAGAGAGTCCATCTTGCAGGTTACAACATAAGCAACCCAATTGAGCTCATAATCCAAGGATGCCCAGTAATAAAGAGGGAATTAGCTTACGTTTTAAGACATCATTAAGATTCAAGTTGAATGTTATCTACGAAAATATGGATCATTTTACAACCTCTGATTGCTGCTCAATATCTCTGATATCAAGTTACGATGCTACTACTGCAGATAAAAATCAGTTTAGTATAAAATTTTATACTGACGTGAGAAAGCAAGAAGAGAAAGCAAGAAATAAGTTTATATATATTACTGTGATCTTATAATGGCAGCTGCAATAGAAAGCTGCGCAGAATGGAATCTTCCTCTCACAATAGATTAACATTTTGAGTGAATTTAAGCAGTTTTTAAAATCCGCACTGGATTTGGCTTCCAGAAACCCCTGCATGTGGAATCTCTCAAAAGAATGATTTTTTTTTCATTTCTTCTTGGAATATATTCGTTAAGACTAGATTCTCATTTTAGTAGATACGAGAAAAGGGCAAAGGCTACTGCTAAGCAATTTATTAAAATGCTCTTCATATTTCAGATGAAAACTGGCATCACATTTCTTGCATTAAACATCTTTCCTCACACCTCTTGTGAAAGCTCAGCTCTTTTGTTATGCCCACAAGGGTCTCTTATTCTTACATACATTGACTAGTGTTTGACCTTCCTGCACAGTACTGTACTGCCAATGAGGTTGTCTGAAAAACAAGGTACTTGTTGGTATGAATGGCAATGAAAGAATCTCCTGAAGAAAATTAAAGAAGAGACAGTAGAAAAACCATATTCCTTAGATAAGATATCTATATTACCTGTACTAGGTTCCTTAAATACCTTTTGGTGCTTAATTACAGTAACTGCAATCAGTCAAACAATATAATTTAAGCTAGTTGTTGTTAGAGAAGGAAATAGATGGCTTTGATGCTATACAGAGTATGAATAAGCAAATGTAATGCAAATAGGAAAATCTAGTCTTAAGCCCATAGCATCTGATGTATCTATATGATGACCTACGTACTGAGCTCTTTTCAGGGCTCCACAATGTTCACTGCACTACAGTCTCTGAAAAAATTCTGCTCTACTTTTCCATTCAGCACTGTGATCGTTTTCTGGCATCATGCAAGCTGTTTGTTTTGAAGGCTGAACTTTCTCTTTGACACATTTTATTTCCTTGAAGGCATGTTCATTTTGAAATTTTCAAGGTTATTTAGACAAATTTCTATTGGATTTGTAATGCACACACATCACTTCAAACACTCTCAGATTAGTTCAAAACCAGCAGGAAAAATCAATTCTACAAAACCTTTGCTTTTTTTCACTACTTGTAAATTATTCCTTTGGTAATGAAAATGAAATATTTCATCTTCGTATTTCCATACAAAATGCTAATAGATCTCAGTGGATAGGCATCTATTTTTATTACGTGGTGGTTAGGTTTGCCTTCAAGATGTTCACAGTGTTTCGGCTTTTCAGTCACACCATTTCTTTGAAGAAGAGTTTCCTTCATTCTGACTGTTAGAAAATCAAAGTGACTTTTACTCTCTTCTCCTTCTAAATCAATTTTTCAGGAGAATAAGTGAAATGGCCTTGTTTTCTGAAGTGGTGAGGTCCAGTGCATGGGAACTGCAGGTGGTTAACAGAGATAGAAGCTCGAAACACATTTGGCAAGGAGTCTAACTATGGACTATGGAACCTCACTTTAAGCAGGAATGCTTTGACATTTCAAACCAGTAATACTGGGAAGACTTTTGTTATGCATTATTGATTTTTTTAGAAGTAGTCTTTGACTTTGGAATGGGGAATGGAATCTTTGGGAATGAAATGCGTTGTGTAAGCACAACTAACTAGACTACGTATTACCGCTTCATTTTCGTTTTTTTTTTTTTTTTCATCCAGACCAGTAAGGCCAACTGTTAAAGAACTGCCCAGAAATATATTATGGGACTCCCTGAACTTACAAAACAGAGTCCTCGTGTGGACTGCCTGCCTTCTGCCTCAAGCCTATGCTAGTTCTCAAACTCTCTTAGAGAGTATTTTGGAGACTGCCAAAGCCATCTGGCATGGCGAAAAGTGCACCAGGATAATTTCACACTGCAGATTAACAGTATAGACAATTAATTTCCACTGCTAAGGAATCTTCCTTGAAAGTGCTAAAATTACAAGTATAGACAAAGCCATAATGTCTGTCCAGATCTCATCAACGAGGTACTTTATTGATGCAATTTGTGCCGCAATTGCATGTCACCTATGTGACAACACTCAGCATCTATACCACATACCATGAGGGTGCTTTAAGTTTGAGTAACTGAGATGCTGAGGAAATAAAGCACAGCTTCTTCCCCTCATTCCTTTAAGTACTGGTGAAGGAAGTAATTTTCATAGGTCGCCCCTGTACCAAATATGGTTATAGAAGTATCCAGTGGACATCATAGAATCATAGAATGGCTTTAAGACCATCCAGTTCCAATCCCCTGCCATGCGCTGGTTGCCACCCACCAGAACAGGCTGCCTAGGGCCCATCCAACCTGGCCTTGAGCACCTTCAGGGATGAGGGTCATATTAGGAGTATATCTACATGCAGAGATAGAGATATCTGTGGAAGGAGACTGCAGTCCATCAAAGCCACTGCTGTGCCGTGCCAGGCGTTTCTCCACTGATGGCAATGGACAGAGACCATGAGAATAATAGCCTGAGAGCAACATCATAAGAACAAAGGAGAAATACTGTGGCGTTTGCTTTAGTGAAAGTAACAGAGCTGCAAGTAAAAAGCAGACTACAGAACTGCAAAAGGAGGTACCTTACATATTACCCAGGAGATAATGTCTCCTTCTCACTCTCCATCCCTTGCTGCCTTCTTTAACACTGCTGAAAGAAGCAGACAAGAGATATGAAAATTTCTTACACAGCTTAACAGAGTGGGCTGAGACAATCCTAACAATTTAAAGCCCAGAAGTTTCATACTAGTGAAGAGTAACCGTCTTCTGTGTTATTAAGAAATTTTCTTAGATTGCTTTATTAGATTTTATGCATCTGTCTTATAAATTTATTAGATTTTATGCATCTGCTGGGTTCGTGTTCACACAAAATCACTGAGTCCATTTTTGTGAGAGTTTGCAACAGCAGGCGTATTCTCAGGGCAATTGTTCTGTATTTAAAAGTCTGTTCCTGATGAGTCTGTGATTTCCTCCACATTTACCTTTTCTGCACCATCTGAGGATACAGCCCTCTGGCTACAAGTGCTAGCAAACTGCCATTCCAAACCATAAAATTCATTACAGTATTAACTTGGCATGTGTTTTGTACGGTAACAATTTTCCAGGACAGTAAACTTTTCCAGGATAGTAAACTCACAATATCTCCCTGGCAGCAGTTATATACTCCAGTCTGCTGCCAGAAGCTGCAGATTTTCTGAAGACTGGCAAAGTTCCACACGATTTAGCAAAGTTGTGGTTGGTTTGTATCATTTCTTCTCTTAAAATCCACTTTGAGATATTTATCACCATAGGTCAAAGATGTCAAGTTCAACGGAAAGAAAGCTGCAAATACAGCCTTAAGGATGCTCCTTTGTTGCATTTTGATGGGTACACGATCTCTTTATGAGGTTCAATATAAGCCTATAGGCAAGAGACAGAGAGCAAAGCAAAGCAAAGCAGTAGTCACTCAACCAAGAACAGGGTCTCAGAATGGCAGGTCTAACTGTAGGCAAGTGTTGCTGTTTGAAGAGTTAATCACACAAAACCCCTACCTCCCCTTCGGAGAAGAGGAGGAAGGAAAAGAACCCAACTGATAGAAGATAGAAGAAACTAATTTATTAAAAAGAGTGTGAGATAATAAGGAATAATTAAGAATAATAAATCAAATGAACCAAAGATAAATGGGAAAAGAGAGAGTCAGTCTGAGTCTTTATCAGCAGGCCCTCACAGCTGGCCTCCTGGAAAAGATGAGAGCTCTTCCCCATCACCTGGAATTGGAAATCATGTGGAGGCTCCTGGGAAATACAGTACATCTCAGTGTATCTTCCTCTTAGAGACTGGGAACTCATGTGAGACTGCTAGAGAAGGAGCTAGAAGTACAGCTCCATTGTGCACTGTGCCTCTGCACCCATCAGCCTGTACCATGATGTCCTGGTATGGAATACTGATAAAACCAGGACAACAAGCTTGTTGGAATTTATCCAGCTGAATAAACGGAAATTTGGTGTTCATGACAAGGGGATTGGACTTGATGATCTCCAGAGGTCCCCTCCAACCCCTGCAGCTGTGATTCTGTGATTCTTTCATGAATAAAGGTTGATGTGGGAGACAGGGTAGGGCATTTGCTTGCAAATTAGCAAGTGATGGTAGAAAGCCTTTGGCAGAGTGAGATTGGTTGTTTACATTCTGTACGGGATAATATTTCTTGAAAATACAGGTGATGGGGAAGGTGTGGAACTGGTTCATCAAGAAAAGTGTAGATGTGGTGCTGAGTGACATGGTTTACTGGGCATGGTGGTGATGGGTTGATGGTTGGAATAGATGATCTTAGAGGTCTTTTCCAACCTCAGAAATTCTATTATTCTATGACTCTATGAATTTGTGAATGACGAGTAGTGAAAGAAGCTGTCTGCAATTGTGGCCTATATTTGATTGGGAAATGATAAATAATGCTGGATAAAACAAATACTGAGAAGCTGGTCGCAGTTGGAATAAGTGTATAATTCATCTGAATCAAGTTGTACTTGGTCGTAACTATAGCTACATTACTTATTCCCCCGTAATGAGAATGTACCAAAACTGGATGGTAATTTGTGCACATATTGAAAGAGGAACTGGGGAAATGGCTGTGTACATACGTATGTACATATATAAATGCATTACATTTGTGATGCTGTAGCAAATGTATAACGTATTGTATTAGAATGCACAGCATGCAGAAGGAAATGTGTGGTTGGCTAATTTGGCTTGGGGACATATGTTCCACTGCCTGTTGTTTAACAGCGTTGTGCTGCTTTGCTGATTGGCACCCTGCCTGAACAAATTAAAAATATAGTGACTGTTTTGGTGTCAGACTGAGTATTTAGGAAAAGGGAGGAGTGATCATTTTTGGAGAAGACAAACTCTGAAGAAAAGCTGTAAAATCACTATGGGTCACATCACCTCCTCCTGTATTCATTCTTAGACTAGTCAATTATGGAAATTATAACTGGAGAAGTACAGAGTAAAATGTATCATCTCATGTCAGGGAATGTATGGTAGTGGAAAAAGATCATCTCACTGCCTTTACTTCTCTCTGTGAACCTCTACAAGTTGTACATAGGGATTCTTGTGGTGTTCTGCATTTTGGGATACTGATCCAGGAGTTAGTTAAGTAGAGAAACGGCACTGTGGCCATATAAAGGATGTATAAAAAGAGACTATATCTACAGAGAGCATTATCCTGGTTGTAGGCAGTATGTGTGGATATTATGAAGATGAATATCTTAGGGCAATTAAGTCAACAATGAACTCCCTCATAATTCAATTTTCAATTCTTCAGTATTTCAGTATTTCGTACTGAACACAGAACAATGCTGACTTCAGGGGCAATTGGGAGGCAGAGCTTGTTTTCTTCATATGCAGCTCCTCTGAATTACTATTTGACATTTTCTTCAGTGCCTTGCTGAGCAAGGGTATTTTAATGATTCATTCTCTGATCCTTGCCTAGGATTACAGAAGGAACACCTTGTTATCATTTTCCCACCTCTAGTCCACCCGAGACACTCTCAACCTCTGAATATAATATGACCAATGATTAGATTTCTACAGATAGGTGTACTGAGGCAGTGGCAAGCTGTTTCTCTTCTGCATTCATGTCCTGCATCTCACTTTTGAGAATATTTATTATTAATGTCATTTCTGCTTGTCATTTCTTCTGTTACCAAGACAGTGAAGCCAGGTAGTATTTAACTTTGAAAAGTCTATTTGAAGTGGTGATCTCAATTCAAATGTTTTATTTTCTATAGGAAAAGAACTTAGTAAGCAGCAGAATAGAACAACCAACCCCACCCACTGATAAATTTCTATCTAGCACAGACTCTTGCAGAAAGCATTCACTTTCAAAATCTGTTAGTGAATGTTTGAGAAAGATTTCATCTTTTTATGCTTCACATTGTATCACTTTGTAAATCACATTAAGGATGGAGAATGAGCAAGTTGTGAATGCAGCTTTCTGAGAAGTAGTTGCTTAGGGAACAATTCAGTATCAGACAACTCCCAGTCTAGCAGATTAAGATACTTTGATATCCACAAACTGAATTTCAATGTTGACTCTGGAGAAACTGCATTAAAAATGAATGGTAAGGCTGTGCAGGCCATTGGAACAGTTAGGAATGGATGAACATCTTTTCACTGCTCAGATTTTATTTTTCCAAAAAGAAATTGTGTTCTGCTTTGAGCATGCATTACTTCTACGAAGTCTTAGAAGAGGCTTCAGAGAAAGGAAAGCATGAAAACAGAAACCAGCAGAGCACAACCAAAGCCAGTCATAGCGCACTGATTTATACCACTGAGGGATCTGACCCGCTGCTCTTCAGACTCAGATTTACGTTGAACTCATCATTACATAAGGCATTGCTACTTATCACCCAAACTCCAGTAATGCCTTACATGTGGGTGCTTTGCAATGGAAAATGCTGGATGGCTCAGTTTAGTCCAATTTCATTCAGATTAGATTAAATTGTAATTATGTTTTCTGCATGCACCAAGAACACGGAGAGGGTCTATGGACAGTGACTGTGCTTTGGCATCTTAAATTAGTCTGACTTCTTAATACTGTAGCTCAAAGGAGAGCAGAACCTTCAAATCAAAGAATTTGGGACCATGAGATGAGTCTGATTCTGGATCACATTCTCTGGCTTGGTTAAATCTGTAACTAGCAGAAGACAGTAGATAGCAATCTGTAGATAGCAGAGGATGACATACTGGATCCCTGAGCTTGCAAAGGAAGTAGTCTCCTGCCATGATGCTTCTATACCATTTTTGGATTACCTCTTAACAAGCAGTTCCAGCTCCAGCTGCTGCATGTAAACTAGCACCTATTGTTAATGTGAAGGAAATAACATCATAAACAGTTAAAATCCACTTCTGTTCCAATGTTTTAATTCATAATTTGTTCTGACTCCTATACTCTGTGGGTATTCTCTCTCTCTCAGAAGCAGCTCTCTCAAGAAAGTAGTGGATGTTTTCTGCTCAGTATTTTAGTTGGAGGGCCATGCATATCTTCACAAGGACAAGTCACTGGTGCCCTTGGGGCAGCCCTGAGGAGCATAATGCATTTTCTCATATCTGGAGGCTAAGTAAGCATTTTCATATATATTATCTGATATTATAATTAATAGATGCCTCTATTTATATATCAGAGCTGAACGATGATGATAAAAAAATCACTTATCATTCAACATGTCTACATATTAAGTAAGACTGGGATACCTTGAGCCCCAAATGGCTGCAATAAATATTCCCACTTTTCCCTCATTCCCCTTCTGGCTGTCACACTCTCCTTTGTTCTGATTAATAGAATCAACCTTCTAAAGTTAAAGATAAGAAATAATTTAAAATGCCACAGTAGGATACCCATAGTGAATGCATATTCTCTTCAATAGAGAAAGACAATGACATAAGAGACTTCAGAGTAGCTCTCAGCAAGGGATTTAAGAGTGTAAAAAGAAAACTTTGTGAAAAACATTCTTATGTACCTCACTTCTGCTCCCACTTGCTGGTAGATATACCTTTTACACGTTGTTCACAAAATTTATGTCATCTTTTACACTCATTCTGCACAGATGACACAGCTTTCAGGCTGGCAAAACCCAGACCCCACAGAAGACATATACTGTCCTAGTTTTCATCTTTCCCCGATTTCTGTGAAATCTTTCATCATGTTGTCAATATTCTGTAGGAGAAGTTCATTCATTCAATTCATTTTGGATACAAGAAGGATATGGATCTTTTGGGGGTCATGGAAAACTTTGTGGAAGACAAAATTCTGTTAAGAAATCTTCAGACTTAATGCAGTTCTCTAAAACTCATGATTCCAACCTACAGTAGTTTTCATCAGTCTATCTATACCAAGCAGTAGACTAAGTAGATCCATGGAAAAGTGTAGTCTGCCTATTACATATCATGCACTAATGTCACCCTCCCTAGGTACGTAGTGGGGTTTGTAGGAAAATCCTTCCACACTACCATTCCACCTGACCCTAGTTTAGTGCACAGGCCATATTAATTGGTTTAAATAACATGTAGGTCTCTGTATCCAGTAAATAGAGAAAATCTGGCTGCTCAGAAGGCTTCTGGATCAAAAAACTCTTCAGTATGAGGTCACATCCATCCTAAAGGTAAATGGAAGCAGAAAATTGCACAGAAATTGGACTGTGTGAACACACCCAGGCATTAATAACAGATAAGATGAAAGTATTTAGACAGTGGCCATTAGCTTATAGTTGCTGTTTTGTTAGAAATGAGGTACTATAATTCCAAAAGAGAGGATTTCTATGGTGATTGTAAGGAATTTCCCTTTGCTTCAGTAATATTTGGCAGCTTAAGGCTGACTTCATCTTTCTTAGAATTATAGAATCATTAAGGTTGGAAGAGACTACTAAGATCATCTAGTCCAACCATCAACCCATCAGCACCATGTCCACTAAATGATGTCACTGAATGAGACACTTAGCCTTTCCTTAAACATCTCCAGGGACTGTGACTCCACCACCTCCCTGGCCAGCCTGTTCCAATACCTCACCATTCTTTCTGAGAAGAAATTTTTCCTAATATCCAACCCGAACCTTCCCCAGTGCAACTTAAAGCCATTACCACTCATCCCATTATTAGATGTCGCAGTGTAGAAATGAGTGGAGTTTAAATTCCAGAGTTTTAATCCTTAAGAAGACGTCAAGATTTGAAAGAATCTATTTGTTCAGAATACAGTGATGATGTATTTATCAGTCTCAGGTACAAACATCAACTTTGCAGATACAGTTGGATGAGAAAAGACTTAGCTTCTGTTCTTAGAGATTTGCTGAGTATGAAAAAACATGTTACAACAGAAGAAGGACTGATTTGAAATGAACTGTTGTCTACTGGCAAATTATCAAAGGAGTAGGATTGAGTGAGGTGCTGCATTTGTGGGTTGGTTAAAGTGTTGGTAATGTTAGTCCAGAGGGATATACCTATGGGCGTTCAGAGATCACTGGCACCTGTTGTTTTTCTGACTGCTTGCTCTTTAAAGCCAGCCAGAAGTTATTGGTAGAAATAGCTGAATCATTGAGAAAGAGAGTAACAATATCATTAGTCAGAACAGTTGTCAGAATTGTTGTGCCTGGGCTGTAATTTTTGATATTTAAATGCATGAAAATTTGTTTTCATGGGACTTTGACATGTTTTGAGAAGAAAAATCCTTAACAGTAAGGGGAACAGAGAACTTTCTGTAGTAACCATAAGGCAAGAAACTGAATCCTGGGCAATTTTACAAAATTGTTAGTGCCAGGCTAAACTCAGGGATAAGGTTGACAGCCAGGTATTCTCATAAGAACAAGCCAAGTCTGGGAGCTAGAGAAATCAACTCTTGTTTTAAGCTGATTGTGGGGCAAAGACTGGCTGTCAAGGTTTGGGCAGTCAGGATACTATAGAAGACACGAGGGAACAGAGGGTTCAGGACAAAAGCCAGGTTGTCTCCATTACAAGGTAAATCCTGGACATCAAATGGTCAAGCTGGAATGAGGACATAGGACTTTGGAAGCGGGAATCAGAGCAAACAGTCAAAGCTGAGTGGATGGACAGCATCAAGAAGGGTGAGATAGATGCCTAGTGCCATGCTGATCTACTTCTCAAAGAGCTCTGCTGTTCTGGAAGCAGATGCTGAAAGCAACTGGATCACATAGCTTTCTTGGCTGGGCTAGGAGACTGAGTGAGGCCCTGATCTCTGCTACAAAGCTTGTCTTCCCAGGGCCTCACAGTGGCATGACTGAGAAGCAACAAGAAAAACACTTGCTGAAGTTGCATAGATCATACATTCACATTGGAAGCAAAGCCTGAAACTCAGATCCCATTATTCCTGTTTCGAAGTTCCTCTGATGGGCTGAGCCAGGGCATTCAGCTGCCTTTTTGGTGAGTGAAAGCAGTCTGCAACTCCTCATCCTTATAACAAACTTCCTTATGAATGTGCTGTCATTTTTTCCACTATTTTGAAATGATCCCTGTGGATCTCAGAACTGAGCAATGTGTGACCTTTCTCGGTGGTGTGGGACCATCCATTAAAACCTGTGGAGCAAGAGAGGTACAACAGTGCTGAGTGAATCAGTGCTTGTAAGGAATTGGTCCTAAATCCTTGTGAAAAGTAGAATGAATAATCTGTTGGTTTCAGCCAGTTTTTCTCCTTTGGGAATAGCCTACAGCAGATTATGAATTCTTGGAGCACATTCAGAAAATGATTCTTTGAACACTGATCCCACTGCTGAATATGAAGGTTAAAGCTGTGGGAGGATGTTACCAGAAGACAAATCCTGTGGAAGTATTCCATTTTTTCTTAGGCTGTGCTCAGTTCCAAACAGCAGAAAGGGAATATTTTAAGATATTAATGATCCACAAGTGAAATGCAGTAACTGACCATATGAGAGCCTTGCCCGAAAGTAAATCACATTAACAGACCTTAAAAGGACAAAATGATGGGAAATTAGGAGTTTGTGAGGATGATGGGATACAGTGCAACCTTAGTAAATTCAAGAATAACCCAGAACTGGAGGGAGTGGCTGACTCAGCAGGGGGCTGTGCTGCCATCCAGAGGGACCTAGACAGGCTGGAGAGGTGGGCTGGCAAAAGTCCCATGAAGTTCAACTAGGAGATGTGCAAAGTCCTGCAGCTGGGGAGGAAAAATCCCAGAAGACCAACTACGCTCTAGGGGCACCCAGCTGGAAAGCAGCTCTGCAGAAAATTACCTGGGAGTTCTGCTGGACATCAAGGGGGACATGAGCCAGGAATAGCTTACGAGTATTGAATTATGGTTTGATGCTTTCATATGGTATTACCGTATAGGTGGGTGGACACTATCTCACTGGCCTTGTCCTTCATGTTGCTAAATACTCTCAGTATCAGTTAAAGACAGTGGCAGTGAACATAAAAAACAGTCAGAACTGAAAGAGATGGAGCTTCTGCTTGTTTTTATTTTCAAGGTACACTGTTTTCATCCTTGTACCATGACCAAGAATTGCCCTTGAAAGAGACACATCAGAATTATCTCCTGTGCTATCTTTTCCTTTTCTACAGCAATCTTATTTAGACATGATTCGGTTTTTGATGCTATGTCCTTCAAGTACAAGCTAAAGGACAAAGTGTCTGAAGAACCACAAAAATAATATATCCTATGTTTAAATGTCAACCCTAAACAAATATCTCAAAAGAAATACCATTTAACTTATTTTTAAATTATGAGAAATAGTACAATTTTGCAGAAAACCATCCCATTATGACATTTGTTTATAATTCATATTATCGTCAAGCAAACAGACCTCCTGAAGCAGTGCTGAACTTTCTGTTCTCCCAGTTGGTTACAGTTGGATGTTTTAAACAGCTGCTACTTCTCTTGGAAATCCATGGCCTCTGTAAGTAGCTTGCCTATCCCCTCTTAATGCTAAATGAGTTTCTGGAGCTTAAACTTCATAATGACCATTACCATCTATTCTTCTATTTTTTGACATAATTCTCTTCATTTCTCTTGTTTCTTGAGGCTCTTGCTTTACACCGCATTCCACATTATAGCATCCACTGACTGATTTATGGATGTCTCTCTCCATAGCGAAAACCCACTTTGCTTTTTTTTTATGAATAAAATGTTCGTATCATAATGTTATATTTGAAAACTATCTGATCCATAATGACCTAGTACACATTTTTGTGTTGTGGAAACTAAGAATGCTTGTGGTGTTCTGACTGGGGGATCCCCTAAAAAGTCCATAAACTTTCAACGGCTACATTTTCTTCTTCTTTAAAGGAAGACAAAATAATGAGTAATAAAACCAAAGAATGGAAACTTCTGTTCCCCATCAGAAGGCATTTTTTGATGAAATCTAAAGTCAGAGAATGGAGATCTGTTTTAAAGTGAAGTGACCTGGACAAACATTTGGTATCACAGACATTTCTGTGCAGCCAGCATGCATATCTTCATTTTGGCCCACAAATTGCTGTAGTTTGGATTCCTTCCTCCATTATGTCATGATCAGAGGAGAGGTCTGGCATCATAAAATCATAGAATCATAGAATCGTTTAGGTTGGAAAAGACCTCTGAGATCATCAAGTACAACTGTCTGCCTACCACTGATACTGCCCAATAAACCATGTCCCTCAGTGACACATCTCCAGGTTTCCTGAACACCTCCAGGGACAGTGACTCCACCACCTCCCTGGGCAGCCTGTGCCAATGCCTCACCACTCTTTCTGAGAAGAATTTTTTTTTTCTTTTTCTGAGAAGAACCTGAGCCTCCTCCCCTGGCACAACTTGAGGCCCTTACTTCTATCCTAGCACTGTCACCTGGGATAAGAGGCCAACCCCTATCTTGTCACAACCTCCTTTCAGGGAGCTGTAGCGAACCTTCAGTCCCAAAGGGCTGTCTCAACCGCTTTAGGTTGGGTTGGATTGCAGATATCCTCAAAGCTGTTGAGTCCCCACCTTCTCACCAAACAGCTTGTGCTTTTTTTCTCCATATTCTCAATGAACCACCCACATCCCGCGTGTTTGTAGAACACACTCACCACATTCCTTCCTGCTGTTCTGATCCCCTTCATTTCTCTTTCTCAACAACCTCCTCACACTGAGCATTAGGAAAGAATTCTTTATTCTAAGGTTGTGCAAACAATGGATTAGGCTTCATAGAGCAGCAAGTGATATCCCATGCCTGTCAATATTCAAGAGGCATTTGGATAATGCCTCATTAATATGCTTTAAATTTTTGTTGGCCCTGAATTTGAACTAGGTGATCTTTGGAGGTTCCTTTCAACTAAACTCTTCTGATGTTATATACCAATATATATATTTTTTCCCAGAAATTCCTGTCAGGGATAACATATCAGTCCATTCCCACATGCCTGTGTTCCCTGTTTTCCTTCTGCTCATGAGGATCATTCCTACTCAACAAGAGCCCCTGCTTCACCTTCTATTCTGGTTTTGTAGGACAACAGCAGCCACAGGCTGGAAGGAGGACAGTCTGCAGAGAACAAAATACCTCTGCATGGGGCAGAAATACAGGTCTTAGTGAAATTTCCTCACACTCTTTCACTTATGCATGGAGAAAGAAGACAGGCCTTTTACCTTCCCATTTTAGAGCTAGATATTAGTCTTCAGTTACCTAACGTGGCCATTTCAAATGCTCTGTTGCAGTTTCTGCAGACTGAAATAATCCTTGGAGACATGAAACTAATGGAGTCAGATTCTTCTGCCATATAAATTCACGTAGCTTTGCTGGCTTCACTTCACCAGAAGTACACTGACCAAGTGTACTAAGCCACTGGGAGAAGCAAATTGGTTAACAAGAACTCCATGCAAATTGCTTTTCTCATCTCAAAGTGGTTATAAAACTTGAGGACTGAATTAGGGAGAGTGAAAGTGCTTTTGGTCTACTAACTCCTTTAGGGAATAAAAGAATTAAAATGTGTAATGAAGTATTCATTTAATTTGCTGTTTGCTCTCTCTACTAGATGTTTGTTCCTTTGAGAGCTGTGTGAATAGACATCCTTGGTGCTTTTTTTATGTTTTTGGAGGAGGATCAAACGTCTGGCAAGGAGGGTGCCAGCCTCTCAGACATGGTCTGTTGTTGGAGAACGTGTCATGCAGGATTGCACCTGTATCTGGGACACGGGAGGATAAAAAAGCTAAGTTATGCAACACTCAGAGTCATCCATTTGTTTTCTGTCATATCTAAAATTATCTTTTTTTTATTTTTTTTTGAGGATTTTAGCATGTATTCTTGTCTCTGTGACTCAGTTGCTCTACTTAAGTTAAGAAAATGAGGAAGAAGAAATATGTTATGCAGCAATTATGCAGCTACTCGCTGCAAAAACACCATGATTGCCTTAAGATCATTACAAAATTTTATCATTAAGGAGGGAATAAGAGAAGCTGAAAACAAGACATCCCAGTTCCAAAGACTTCTGTGACTACGCTCTTTCTTTTTCAGGTGGCTGAAAATCATTGCTTTTGCTGATAATATATATGATTATAGATTTCATTATATACATTATATTAGATATGTATGATTATGGTTATGTATGATTATACATATATCCCCATACAATATATATGATTATAGATTGGATATAAGGAAGAAGTTTTTTGTACTAATGGTGATGAGGGACTGGCACAGGTTGTGCAGAGAGGTGGTGGAACCCCCATACCTGTAGACATCCGAGGTCAGGATGATGGGGCTCTGAGCAACCTGATGGAGCTGTAGGTGTCCCTGTTCATTGCAGGGGTTGGACTAGATGACCTGTAAGGGTCCCTTCCAACTCAAACAATCCTATGATTCTGTAGCATAGTGCTCATCACCTTTATTAGCTAACCTGTGAAGAATTCAGCATGCAGAGAGATTCTTTCACGGTTTGTACTTGCCAGGGAGCTTCCAGAGCCTTTTCTCTCTGGCTTCCACTCCTGTCAAGTGGGGATTTGCTTTAAGAGCTGAACCCACTCCTTTGCCCAAGAGTGCTGCCAGTTGGGCACAGCTGCACTGGGCATGCAGTTGATTAAGCAAACTAGTGATAGGCTTCTACAGAAATCTGAAGGTTCTTTGAGATCTGAGAATGGACTGACAGGTGAGAATTCTCATCTGGGCACAGGAACATCCAATTTCCTCCTTTTCCTGAAAAGATTTTAGTGTTCATCTTGAAGCTCATCAAGCACTGTATTGGGAAAATTTGGCAGCTCTCTCTCCCTTTGGTCTCTCAAGCATTTCGTCAAGGGCCTTGGGACAATGTGGTTTCTTGTACCATTTGTTAAGATTGCACAAGTGGCTCTGAAAATTGCCTGGCTCATTTACAGCAGAGACAAAGCTACCATCTGAGTTATTTGTTCTATCGCTGGTAGGGCATTCAAACCTAGACTGAAAAATGGAATAAAATTTCCCACTTAAAAGAAAATCTGTTTTTTTTGAATTTACTACATGATCAATCTACCTCTGGTATCTAGTTTTTATCACAGGCAACAGAATCTACTTACATCTCTTATCTTTTGAAAACCTAGAAAATTGTATATGTTTAAAGGAAGCTGCATTTCCCATGATATTTGTTTACACTTTTAGCAATTTATGAATCACATTACTGAACTTCATGCATCTAAATGTAACACTTAAGTTAGAAAGCTTATCTACCTAGCCCCATATGGAGAGAAAAAAGATCCGCTAAGAGGTAATTCAAGCATGTAAGTCGTGTTCCTTCTCCAAACTGTCCTCTGGAGGGATTTTTTCCCTTCTGCTATTTAGTGGAGCCCTGGCACTGTCTAATAGCTATGGCTGAATAGCTCTGCTGAAATACTAGCATAAACCATCCCATTAACTGATTTGAGTCAAATGCATAAACTTATTCATAGTGACTGTACAGATGAAGATGGAATACTGCAGGAAGAACTGCTTACTATTCAGGAAATGTTAAACATCATAGCCATGCATTTGTAACTCTTTGCTCTCAATATTTAAATTCCACTAAGTGCCAGGTCAAGGGCAAACCTTTATAGGGGTGGGAGGTTGTTCCATCCTCTAGGGAGCTAGCAAGCTTGAATAGGTTTCAGAGGCCACAGAAGGAGCCTGTGAAGAGGCTCATGGGATGGAGCTCAGAAAGATGTTGCAAGATCAGTCAAAAACAGAGAATAAACAGACAGGACACAAAAGTAATTAGAGGAATTTTCCTGATACCAAAGGGAATTGTGCAGAATTTATTCAGGCAGCTGCAACAAAGTGCAAGAAGGGAGGGCATGGTCAGTGGTGAGGGAGTAATATATATATATACTTTTCCATTTGAAAATCTGTTTTTCTCATTTTTATTACTTTTTATTTTAATATAAAACATTTGGACATTCTGGAGTTGCATGCTATAATCATTGAATCATAGAATCACAGAATCGTAGAATGGCTTGTATTGGAAGGGAGCTTAAAGATCATCTGGTTCCAACCCCCTGCCATGAGCAGGTTGGTCAACCATTAAATTAGGCACTGGATCAGGCTGCCCAGGGCCCCATCCAGCCTGGCCTTGAGCAGCTCCAGGGATGGGGCATCCACAGCTGGAGGTGGTCAAGGCCAGGTTGGATGAGATAATGGAAAGGTCTGGGTTACTCAAAGCTCTATCTGACATGTCTATTGATTGTCAAGTATGCAAACAATCCAGGGGAAGAAGGGAATACCTATGGGCTGGTGAGCCCAACACCACGCTGCTTTATAAAAGACTGATGTAACAAGTCTCTTTAACAAGGATGGTTAATATTTCTACAATATTTCCAGTTCTTTGAAAATTGCTTATATTGCTGACATAAGGATGAGTTTAATTTTGCAGTTTTCATTTTTCATTCATAATTGAAGCCTAAAAAAACCTATTTGGACGGATGGTCAGTACTTTTAAATGAAAATAGGAGCTAAGAGAAGGATAAGAGCTACCTCAGATCTGTATTTTGTACCAAAACCAGCTTTTTCTCCACCCTCTCTAAAGCAACACCTACGAATTGCCCTTTGGCTTTTGAAATTTCATAAATGAACCTCAGATGAAGAATAAGATTCTCATAGATAGGAACAAAAAGATCAAGGACAAGAAGCAAAAAGAAACAAATGTATTACAGACTTATTCTTTGGTTTATCCCATAAATTGCTCTTCTCATAGGTATAGCAGAAGAGAACTCTTCACTCTCAAATGTTTATGATTAATCTAGAAACAGCATTTGGAGAGCAGAAGAAAGGAACTTGCATTTTTTTTTTCCTAGAAAAAGGCCATCTTCTGTTTTCAAGGCTTTTAAAATTATTTTCCCCCTCAAACAGTAAAATTATACTTTCCATTTTACAGCTATGGAACTGAGGTATGAAGCGTTCAACCCTACTGAAGTCAAAACTGCCACAGGTTTTAACGGAGCAGAGTGTGATCTGAATCAGTCTGCTGCATGAGTGTGCAGGAGTAAGAAGGAGCAGAACTGATTCCTTAGGCTGTGTCTGTAAAACTGTGGCAGTACTGGAAGGCAGTGATGCTGATGGTTTAGTTGTTAGCACAGTTCCTGGCATGGTTTGGACCCATGAGAAAAAGAGTAATTTTGGACTGGATTAGAGTTTTCTTATGTGGATTAAGCTGAGCCATTTACCCTCACCCTAGCAAAAACCTTCTTCTTTCCATTCAGTTTAGTCAGTCATATGCCTTATTTGAAGTTCTTGAACAAGGTAAAACATGCAGCAAAAAGTTGAGAAAATATATCATTAATATTGTTCCTTTTTCTGTCCGTGGTTCTTGAGTTATCATTATTTTATTCATGTTTTACTTTACTGTCTTCTCTCTCTCTCTCTCTCTATTTTTTTTCATGTGTGATTCACCCACCTTGTGAAGGTACGCTATGCACAGTGACTGCTAGCCTAGAGGGCCCCACAGCACTGTGAAAAAATGGAGTGGTCTCAATAATGTTGCATATAAGTAGAAGAAAAGAAGTGATAATGTAGTGGGTCATATAACTACCAAGTTCCTGTAGAGACGGAAATGACCTGTTTTTCATCTTCATAATATTAACACTTCGGAACATTTTTATAATTTTCCATTTTCCAAATAGGAAAAAAGCAACCTGCTGCTATTCTTTATCTGATTGATAGTTCTTAAGAGATGAAAATGGAGATGGATGAATAACTGTATGACTATCTGATTATTCTTTTCTTTGATCATGTACAGGCTTATTTCGCATTTATAATTAAATTATAAATGGGAATTATCTGGGAGTTATCTAGAACTGTCATATCTAGACTGTCAAAAGTGATGTGAATTAATTTTTTATAGAACTGTGTCAGGGGGGTGCTTCTCATGTGCCTGTCTACATTGGACTAGAAACATTAACAACAAAAAATAGCTTAAAACTGCTACTAACGAGTATATTCCCCTTTATCATCATCTAATAGATCATAGTTCTATACCCATTTATATAAGTACAGAGGTGTTATGAAGAGCAGTCTCCATGTTTGATGGACAACTAGTTGGATAGGATGAGCATCTTTAACGAACAGCAGTGTTTTGTTAAATTGTTTACATGTGTATTAGTATTTACCTATCCCTATCTATGTGCTCCACCAACTCTGCTGAATTTACTACTGGACTGATAACCACATGGAGAAGAATGGTTTGGGCCAAGAGAATAATAACCATTTTATAAAGGAATTGCTTGTTCTACCTGGTTGTTTTCTATCCAGTAGTGTTAGTAAATTAACAACAGAATTGGTGTCAGCAAATTTGATGGACACTAAGTAGAAGCCAGAAGTCTGCATTCATATTGACTGGAAGTTCAGGAAAGCCAAAGCATTTGTAGTAGAATGCAGCAGAGAAGAGGACATTTTTTCTTATATCTCTGTTTTAATTTTTATTTCAGTAGCCTTCTATGTTCAAGTTAACTGCAATATTAATCTAGCAGACATTTTCAGGTGAAATTTTTGAGATGACATCTGTGATATTTAGTTGGTTGAACACCAGCATCAGAGCATGATTTGCTGTAACCTTTTTTACAGTGACCTGAGGCAGTCTGACATTCATATCAAAGCTAGTCACTATGGCTTTTTTTTTTTTTTGGAAAAAAGAAACAACACCCAACCACAATTATTTCAAGAGCTGCTTTTGAACGGACCCTCAGAAGACAGAAGATAGTGGAGGCCAGGATAGCTCTCATGAACGCCTTACAGTGATGTGAGGATGGTGACCTAGCTATATCTCAGACTCACATACTCAATGACGTAATGGTGGCAGGTTCAAAAAAACAATGCATTAACTGTGCCACTGTGCCATGGCATCATGACAGGAATAACATAACTTCTTATTAGGTTTTGAAACCAGTAACAGGTTTTTGATGCCAATAATTTTTCATCAAGTGTCACTGGAATAGGCACATCCTGGAAAAAAAACCTCATTTGTACTATTAAGGATGTCCTGCATGCATATGGAGACTTTGAAGAGAAGAGTATTGTCACTGTTTTGGAACTGTTGTTTTTACCAAGTATACTTGGTGATTACCAAGTATACTACCAGCAGCATAAAGCCTGAGAATTGGACTTGTCACACTGGCTAGATCAAGACCAAAGATGGCCAGCAGTGGTGCTTAGGGATGAAGGTAAAAGAAAGTGTAATATCCAATCTGAAACTCTCCTGGTGCAACTATTGTCCATCTTGCAGAGGAGGCTGACTCCCACCTCGCCATAACCTCCTTTCAGGGAGCTGTAGAGAGCGATAAGGTCTCCCCTGAGCCTCCTCTTCTCCAGACTGAACAATCCCAGCTCCCTTAGCCAGCCCCCATAAGACTTGTGCTCCAGACCCCTCACAGTTTTGTTGCTCTTCTCTGGACACACTCCAGGATCTCAATGTCTTTCTTGTAGTGAGGGGCCCGAATAAGAACACAGTACTTGAGGTTCAGCCTCACCAGGCTGAGTACAGAGGGATGATCACCTCCCCACTCCTGCTGGCTGCACTATTTCTGATACAAGCCAGGATGCCAATGACCTTTTTGGCCATGTGGGCACCCTGCTGGCTCATGTTCAGCTGAGTGTCTGCCAACACCCCCAGATCCTTTTCCTCCATGCAGCTTTCCAGCTATGCCTGTAGCACTGTCTGAAGTTGCTGTGACCAAAGTGCAGGACCCAGCACTTGGTATTATTGAACTTCATTCCACTGACCTCAGCCCAGCTATCCAGCCTGTCCAGCTTGCTCTGTAGGGCCTTCTTACCCCTAAGCATACTGATAATTCCTCCCAACTTGGTGTCATCTGCAAACTTAATGAGGTGCTCAGTGCCTTCATCCAGGTCCTTAATGATGATACTAAACAGAACAGGCCTCAGTACTGACTCCTAGGGAACACCTCTCCTGACCAGCTGGATTTCATTCCATTCACCACCACTCTCTGGTCCTGGCTCTCCAGTCAGTTTTTTACCCAGCAAATGGTACAACTGTCTAAATAATGAGCAGCTAGCTTCTTCAAGAGAAAAGTGGAAGACAGAGTCAAGGGATTTACTGAAGTCTAAGTAGAATACATCTAAAGCCTTTCCCTCATCCACCAGATGGGTCACCTGGTCATAGAAGGAGATCAGGTTGGTCAATAAGAACCCATTCTGTCTGGGCCTCATCCCCTGGTTGTCCCACACATGCTGTTTGATCACACTTGAGATTATCTGCTCCCTCCCCTTCCCCAGTACTAAGGCTGATAGGCCTGTGGTTACCGGATCCTCAGATAATAATAACACTAGCTATAATGATTAATTTTAAATGTGTCCATGATTATAAACCACTGTTAGAACCCATATGCTGAATCTAGGATTATTCTTGACGCGGAAAGCAGTCCTGCTCAGGCAGTTACACTCCTGTCTGTAATTTTATTTTTTTCTCCCTGAAGATTAGGACACTGAAAATTGGTTGGTTTGTCTCATCGATGGATAACTAAGGCATCTGATTAACTTCTCTTTCAGGTGCCTAGAGACAAACAATTCTGTTGACGTTAAAGAAATATTAACCTCGAAGCTCACTTTTGGTTGCTTGTGTCTGGTCTCCCTTTGGCATCAGTTTGTGTACTTAGGGGTGTCTTTGCCACAGCTGAGAAGATACTGTACACCTACTTTCCCTGGCTTCATTACACTCTTACACAGCTACCTTATGTCTTGAGAAGGTGTCTTGAGATGAGAGAAGAAGTGGCCACTTCAGAAGATGCTGTAAGTGTGGGGAGAAATAAATAAATAAATAAATAAATAGAAAGGATCTACTACTTAAAACATTTTCTTTGGGTATTAACACTGTGGATGGGAAAAAGTCAGAAGCCTGGAGGGGAAATGGAAATGGTTGGAGGAGCTTTAGAGCTTACGTAAAGGACAAAGTTTCAGTCTATTCGCCACTGGTAGCAGAAAGTTTTAAGCACATTCTTCTGGGTACCTTTGGAAGTTAAAAATAAATGTAATGTCTGATTTTAATTGCACTGGTGGGTTAGGTGTCCCATCAGCAATCATACTTACTTTTAATTGCCTCGCATTTTCTTTATCTGGTCAAGATGTTCTTCACAAGGAGTTGTGAAATAATGAGATAGATAAGGAATGACTCTGTTTAAAAGAAGCTTCCTTTTGAGAAGGCAAAAATGTAGCAAGGGATCGTAAAATCAGCAGTGTCTCAGTTAATATTTTCTTATATATGTAAAGATTAGTCAATTAAAAGGTAGTAGACAGCAAGAGTTATCATTGCTTAGTTTTATACCATGTCTACTGTGTCATATGGTGGTAAGATAATAAAGAGAGGCCTAATTAAACAGTAGAGACTTGCTTCCATGCCCCTAATGTTCAAAGGGGGGTAATAGTCTGAGGTAGTAATAGATGGTGCTTAGTATTTGGCTTGGCCATTAACTTAGTACAGAACACTAACTATTCAGAAATTCTGTTATAAAATTTACCAATATTTATCTCCATACAAGAGAATATACGTGGGATAACAGTGAAATATAGCTAAATTCTAATGTAGAAATACCAAAGCTAAGAAGTTGGGATTGGGTTGGGTTTGGGAAAGCAGCTGCTGCTGGAATGTGCTTGTGTTCTGCAGAAGTAGCAGCCAGGTGGGTTGTCCAGAACATAGTAATCCCTATGTGGTAAACAGTGAAGCTGTTTAGCTATCTTTGGCTACCTAGGACCCATAAAATGTGAATTTTGCTTATGCCTTGAAGTTGACCGTTTATATATGAATGTGAAAGAGTAAACAAAAATGTGCTTTTTGTCTTGCCCAAAGTCGAGGCTGTTCTACTAAGTTAAATATTCTCATTCAAATAAATCAATCTGCATCCTAACTTGAAATCGTTTATCTTCTATTTTTGCTACTGAAGTATTATTTTTTTGTTATAAGACAACTACTTGTTGCCATATGTACTTCAGAAGAAGAAACAGGCTGGGAAATGATTTATGGATCAGCAAATTCAGGTCGTCATGGTCATTGGAAGCCGTATAATAGAAAATCCACAGAACACATTAAATAATACCTCTGCTTTCTGTAAATCTTAGAGCCTATGATCAGAGTAAGACAGCAAGAAAGATCAGGATCATCAGTGATCCTTCAGCAGTGGCAAAAGATTTATATCAAATTAATAGATGGAACTTTGGAAATAAATAGGCTAGATCTTGTGCTGTAAAAGAAGTAATAGAAAAACAACATGCCAGTCTCATTCAGACAGAAATTCAAAGGCAAATCTGAAAGAAGTTTTAACCCTGGATCAAGGCTTTGCCCCAAGCTGTGACCCATCTCTAAGTAACTAGTCATGCTCATTCTGTTACTCCAGAGCAAGGCAAAATGTCTTTTTCATTCCTGATATTATGCTGTGCATTGAGACAAAAATAAATTAGTCATGTAAATGTGGTAAAAACAAATGGAATCAGCAGACAATAACAAGTCTTTTTCAATTAGCTTTCGAAATGCCAGTAATTTAGAATTCCAAACTTTCACAGACTGTGATTAAGGAAGTTCTCTCCCTGTTTTTCATTAAACTAACTGGAGCGCTCTCCTCAATTGCTTTCTGCAACATCCATCCTAAAATTCAGTGTTCACTACTGTGATTTTTTAAGACCTTTCCAGTATTTCAAAAGCTATCTGATATCTATCACTATTCCTATAGTGGTCAGAGCTGCTTCAAACTTATACAATAGCATATGCCCCAAATCAACATGTTCAGATAGCTCAAGATCTCATCCGACCTTTGATGACAGTGTCACATGGGAGATGACATTGAGTCTAATGCCTGCCATGATCTCAGCTCTATTTCAGGATATTTGGCAAGTCTGAGGTACATTCAGCATCTTTGGACAACATCCCATGTTCCCATATTCATTTACTGTTTTTGAAAGATGCACTTCTTCCTTGCTTCCTGGCTTTCCAAGAGATCAAGGTTCTTCTGCTTCACAGTTTCTCTGTGATTTATCATTTGCCCATTTTTTTTTGCCTCAGTTGTAAGCTTTGGATTTTTTCTTATTTTTGGAGGGAGTGGGAGGAGTGTAGGAAAAACAATCTGTGCAGGACCTCATAGAAATATCTTTCATAAGACCTGAAGATAATTCTCCTTTAAAAGGAATGTAAATTTAAACAGCAATTTTGTTTAAAACTCTTTCTCTGTTGTAAGCCTTTCCAGGGAAACTAGAAAAAATTATCTGGAGGTTTCCAGTTTTATTATTCTACATGTTTTAGATGTTTTGGAA
The DNA here is from genome assembly GCA_016647715.1 of Pavo muticus. Lineage (NCBI taxonomy): Eukaryota > Metazoa > Chordata > Aves > Galliformes > Phasianidae > Pavo > Pavo muticus. Next base: position 1,068,616 of record JACDJE010000213.1, read on the forward strand.
GTGCTCTGGATGAAGTTGATTTCCCCATATTCCTATGTAGTCAATTAAGTTTTCTGTAAATGCTTCAGCACATGCTTACCTTCACTTGTGGAATGCAACCACATGGCAGTAAAGGGAACAATTCACATAAATGAAATTCAGCACAGGACTTTAGCAGGTTGTTTTGCATGGCACATGCAGCAATGGATTGAAGAGTATTTAAAATAAAGATATGTAATTCTATCGTACATCACAAAACTGGTCAGATCTAAGAAGGAATTAAAAAAGAAAATATAGTCAAAACCTGAAGTTCCAGTTATTCCAAAGGTGTCTTTTTTTTCCTGCTCTTTTTTTTTTTTTCTTTTAATTAATTCATTGATTTCTCAGATTCCTAAATCTATTCCTAGACAAGTAAATAAAGCAGAGCAGGGGCTGTTCCCTAGCCCTGAAACCAACTGTATGGCACAGCTTGTGTCTTGCATCTCCTAAAAGAGATTGCTGCATCAGAAATATCTTCTGGAAGTGCCACCTGGTCAAGCTACTCCCCCTGAACCATGCCTGGACTTTCTCTGGGAAGCTCTTAGTTGGCCCAAAGCAAAACCATCCAATGGACCCTGCTATTACAACATGCTCAGAGCATCATGCCCTGTTCAGTGCTTTAATATGGATGTTGCTTCTGATTTTCTGTCTTTAATGGAGATATCCCCTCCCATTTCCTTATAATAATTAACAATAAGCTTTTAAATTCTTAGCTTGCTAATTGAAAATGGCAGGGATTTGTTCCTAAGGAAACATTCTTGTATCTATGGCAAGGCATCACTGCCAGAGGGTAAAGGAGTGATTACAAATATATACTTGTTTCTTAGCAACCATTAAGAGCTCCCTTTTCTAATTAATGCCACACCATTCCTTGAAAGTCTTGTTAGTTCACAGTACTAAAAGATCAATTAATTTCGGTTAAAAAATTGTGATATGAATAATTTTCATTGAATTCTAGTCATGCCTGCAATTAATGTTAAGACAAGCAAGTAACCATTTTTGTTTTGTTTTATCATTAATTTTTATAAAGAGTTTTAAAATACTGAAACACAGAATATGTGTAAACAATAAAGAATGATTTTTTCTTCATTCATTGACAGCTCAGTTCCTGCTTTACACTCTGAAATTATAGCAGCCTAAATGGGAAACAGTTTCCCCATGAAAAATATGATGAAGTCACAGAAAACAACAGCAAAAGCAGAAGCAAGGGAGAGAATTGAGTTCTCCAAATCTTATACCTTACAGAATTACCAGGAGATTTCATTGTAATAGCTAAATTGATCTTAGGATCATCAAGGTTGGAAAAGACCTCCAAGATCATCCAGTCCACACTGTCTACTTATCACCATTATTTCCCAATTTCCCTTAGTACAACATCTAAATGTTTCTTGGATACCTCCAGGGACGGTGACTCAATCACCTCCCTGGGTAGCCCATTCCAGCACCTGACCAAAAGAAATTTTCCTCTCAACTGGGGAAGTATCAGATATTAGTCTGGTAAGAACAGATACTACACTTGATCTTAGTCAAGTGAGCAAGAGACAAAATAGAGTGTCTCAGACAAAACAGAAGCTATGGAAATAGGTAGTCAGTGAAAGCTGCATATGTGAACAGTAGTTTCAGTCAAGAGCCCAGGAATATGATAGGACAGTGAGAAATGGTTTCAAAATAAAGAGGGGTGATTTAGATTTTATAATAAGGAAGACGTTTTTACAATAAAGTAGTGAAGCACTGAAACGGGTTGCCCAGAGAGGTGGTGGAGACATCCCTGGAAACATTCAACATCATGCTGGACAGGGCTCTGAGTATCTGATGGAGCTGTAGGTGTTCCTGTTCATTGCAGGGGAGTTGGATTAGATGGCCTTTAAAAGTCCCTTTCAACTCAAACTCTTCTGTGATTTTATGAATGTGATTTTATAAACAGAAAAGATCTTTAGGATTGCATATAAAGAGCTATCTCTACAGATATGGCTGCAGAACAGAGGTCATATTAATGCCATTACAGATTTATAACTCTTTCTATCATCTGCTATACTATAACTTCTCCAAGGTAACAGCAGATGGTGCTGGTAGATAGAGCCAAGCTGTGTTCCCTTGTTACTACTAGAAGAGAGTGTGAGCTGAATAGATGTTGACTATACCAAAGGAGTGGTTTTTTTCTCTCACTATGAATTTGATCAGGTGTTATTTAGACCTGAGATGAATATTGTTGTAGACTGAAGCACTGGACTGCAGCACCTCTGGAGAAAAAAAAGAATGTTTCCTCTAGCAACAAAAGCATTGTTTTGAGCTCGTGTGCCTTGGGACTGTTGCATAGGTGCTCTGGTAAAGTTACAGATGGAGTACACACACAACAGAGAGTACAGCATATTCAATGTCTGCAAGCTGATTTCTACACTACCTGGAGAAAAAGTGCTTGCTTTCTGCTGCTTTCAGTGAGAGGTAGATCCTGAATTATCTAAAAAAGTTCATTTTGCTACAGAAAATTACTGTTGTCTGAGTTACAAGAGATGACAGTCAAGTTAAGCAGGCAGGGAGTAGGCAGCAACAATGACTGGTGGAGTTTTGTCACACCACTCCTACCCAAATCCATGAGATAACAGCACCTTTCCCCCTCCTGAGAGTGAGGATAGGGACATAAAGCCCTTAGAATCGTAGAATCGTAGAATCACCAAGGTTGGTTAAAAGACCTTCAAGATCATCCAGTTCAACCACCCATTGATCACCAGTAGTTCTCACTAAACCATGTCCCTCAATGCAACGTCTAAATGTTCCTTGAACACCTCCAGGGTCGGTGACTCCACCACCTCCCTGGGCAGTCTGTCACAAAGCATCACCACTCTTTTGGAGAAGAAATTTTTCCAAATATCCAACCTGGACCTCCCCTGTTGTGACTTGAGCTCATTGCCTCTCATCCTATCTCTAGTTCTGTGGGAGAAGAGGCTTCCCCCACCTCATGGCAACCTCATTTCAGGTAGTTGTAGAGAGTGATAAGGTCTCCCCTGAGCCTCCTCTTCTCCAGGCTAAACAGTCCCAGCTCCCTCAGGCAGCCCCCATAAGACTTGTGCTCCAGACCCCTCACAGCTTCGTTGCTCTTCTCTTGACACACTCAAGGGTCTCAATGTCTTTCCTGTAGTGAGGGGCCCAAAACTGAACACAGTACTCAAGGTGCAGACTCACCATGGCTGAGGACAGAGGGATGATCGCCTCTCTGCTCCTGCTGGCAACTCTATTTCTGATACAAGCCAGGATGCCATTGGCCTTCTTGGCCACCTGGGCACACTGCTGGCTCATGTTCAACCAACACCCCCAGGCCTGTTTCCGCACAGGGGGAACTTGTTCCATCAAGCATTCCAGCTTGCAGTAGCTGTTGGTTTGAGATTGCTCTTGCAGTTCCAGGGCCGAGCAGAGGGGAAGGATCACATTCCTAGATCTACTGGTAATACTTTGCCTAAAGCAGCCCAAGAGGCTGGTTGCTTCCCTTGCCACAAGGGCACATTGCTTGCTCATGTTCAGCTTGGTGTCCACCTGAATTGGTGTGAAGGAACAGACACTACTAGGAAAATACATACAGTCGTTGCTCAAAATTCTTTTGTTGTTTCACTTCGAAATAGCTGTTCCTCACAGGAATGTTTCTGGTGGTTTGGTTTTCTTTTTTCGTAGAACTCTTTATGTCAGACATTACTTGAGGAGTTTGGGTGTGTTCTGCTTGTGTAAAGATGGAAATACTGGGTCCACCATTATTAAAATAAATTGTGGTGAAAAATGTGGTAAATTATTGATGGTTAAGAGAAAATGAAAATGGGAATGTCAGTGATTGACTGGCTTAGAGAACAAGGTGATAGACTACTCCACTTGAGCAATGCAGATAATCTGATTTTCACATCTGGTAAAGAGAACCAAGAAGAATCTTACAGAAATATTAAAATTATCACTAAGTTCTGATGTGACATTTTATCTTGCATCTTATGGATTTGAAACCTAAATCGGGCCACTGTATAACTGATGAATTTCAGTAATAATGGTAGGTATCCTTATTATTCAGCCTGAATTCAGCAGATATTCTCTAAAAGAAACCAGCTGTTTAAAATCCTTTTCACAGTCTCCTTCCATTATACATATTCCTATACATGTACATATGTATTTATGATCTTAGACAATCATAAAATCTCTTCTCTCATCAGCCTTCCTAATGTCTGATTACAATCATGGTATAACTCTACATCCTTCATAATGTCGAGAATGAAGATAAGTATGGGGTGTCAGTGCTTCCTGCTCCTATTGAAAAAAATCTTTGTTCTAAATATTTTACACTCTGAAGCTGTAATCCTGCAAACACATAGGAACAGAAGGCAACCTAGAGTATTTGAATATAGTGACTGCTATCAAGGGCAACAATTTTCTATGATGTCTTGAATAATCAAGGGATTAATGGAGGACATAAATTATTCTACAGACTCAGCTGACGTCTGTTCTCCTTTTTTTGCTTTTCACACATTTTCCATAATGAAAAACAATTTGGAACTTAACAAAACTATTGGCAGCTGACATAACTACTGGGTTAGTACTCCCAGCAAAGCAGCAGGAAGAAAAAACAAGTGTGCTCAGTCCTGGGAAGTCTCTGGAGGAGTGGGATTCAAAGAAACCATGCAAAATTCAAAAGAAATGGTGGATTAAAAACAGTGGTGGAAAGGAACAGAAATATACTTCTCATTCTATGCCACATTAATTACTTTTACATCGTTACAGGATATGGTACTATTGGTATCCAAATGTACAACTATTCTATATTAAAAAACCCCAAACCCTCTTCTCTCTATAGCCTTTTCTGTAGAGAAGGAATATACAGAAACTCTAAAAAATTTAAGCACTTTTCTGGATCTCTCTTCTCTTCTTTCCTCTATTGCTTTATTTAAGTCCAGAGACCATAACTGAGCTAGCAATTTAGTTAGGAATGTTCCTGTATGAAGTTATTTGCAACTGAAAGTGTGATAACCACACTGGTTAAATATGATCTTCATCAGTAAATTGGAAACACCCATGCAATGTGATATATAAACCCTATGAAATGGCAGCAGTTAACTAACGCTTGAAAGGGAAAGAAAAGAATTTATAACAGTGCATGTTGTTATGCCTTCATGCAGTCCATGGTGAGCTGAAGTTTTAGGATTTCTATTTCCTCCATCTTACAATGGCATAACAGATCTGAAAAGTGTTTAGGAAAAGGTCACAGGATGTTTAAAGGTAAAAACCATTTTCCATAGTTTGAACACATGGAACTGATGCTGTGTTAGTTAGCACTAAGGGCTACGATCCCTTGTGGCCCTAAGTCTCTGAGACTGAGTTGGACAATTTGTAAAGCACTTCATTGTGAGAAGCCAGAACTCAAGTGGACTGTGTTCTTCATTTGCTTTCAGACATCCTTGAAGTTTTATACTCTTCTGCCCCATCTCTGACCAGATGGTTGATCTCATCTGTCCTTGACATTTAGTTTTTGGGATCAGGACTCATTTTGTTTTTGCCTATTTTGTAGGAATTCTTGTTCCACCAGTCAGTCTTCCTGCCTACTGTACAATCTTTTGAAATTTTGCCTATTTTACTACTCACAGGTATACAGGTATACAAGTACAGTTTAAACAGATAACAAATTCGTAACTAATAAAAGCAGACATTTTTTTCATAAACCATGTGAACATCCTTGTCATAACAATATTTTATGTGCCAAAACTGTGTCATTGAAAGGGAGAGTGGACAAGTTCATAGATCAGAAACTTATCAAAAAGCTACTGCAAATGAACAGATGACATATGGGAATTATTGCCAAAATCAGATATTATTAAATACATTACACACCTGCACAAAGTTGGCAGATACAACACTGGACTTCTGCCTTTCTGTAAGCGGCTGGATGTTGTGGAGGATACACACAGACATCTGGAATAGCAACAAGCACTTACATTCAGGTGCCTCAATCTCTTCCCAACATGTATCACAAAAGATCTGAGGGCCTTTGGAAGCTACCTGTCTGTATCAGACAGGTAAATCATAGAATCATTAAGGTTGGAAAAGACCACTATGATCATCTAGTCCAACTATCAATGCATCATCATCATGTCCACTAACCACATCTCTCCCAGTAAACCACATCTCAGACAGACCTTCTATCTAACTCAGTCCTTCTGTTTTTATGTAATGTCATAGCTAGACAAGTAATGAAGAAGAAAGATCTCTGAAGCACATACTGAGGTTAGTCTAAAGTGATATTATTTGCGTTACGACTACATGTAACCAAACGTTAGGCAAAATCATTGCAAGGGAAATGTGGTGAATCTATTAATGGAGGGAGTGATATGTATCAGCAGCTGAAATATAAATGACTGTCAGGTCACAGACCTAGGGGATGTGCTGTAAATCACAAATGGGAAACTTGAGACAGTCAACTGCAACTCAGTCTATGACCTCGAGCAGCAGGATAGATAAGTCCTGCTGCACTTGATGAATAGTGCAATGCTCCTTTGCTGAATGCTCCTTGTAACTGTATATCAAATACAGGATCTGAGCAGCATGGCTGGTGCTAAGCCTGTGGAGAGGGGGAACAGACCAATAACAATCCAAGAATAGGAGCATCCTGTTATTTAGTCATCAGCATGCCAAGAAGTCACAAAAGAAGGCAACTGCTCTTTGAGTGAACCAATCCTAAAGGAGGTAGACATGATACTAAGTTATGACTGAAAAGATTTGCTCCAGGTCTTTTAACTGGGTTGTGAATGACTGAAATTACTATGAAGGTCGAAAGGCATTCAAGGCCTTTTTTCTGGTTGTGTGTGCTTCCTCTTTGTATTTTTAATATCTTCAGAAGAAATCAGCTTCCCCACTGTCCTGGTTTCATGGAATCATAGAATGGCTTAGCTTGGAAGGGACCTTAAAGATCACTCAGTTACAGATCCCAGCCATGGGCTTGCCAACCACTAGGTCAGGCTGCTCAGATTTCTGCTGGGATTTTCTTCATATCGTCTGTCATAATGCTTTATTTTGACTTTAGGAGAAAAGCAATGTTTTAGTTGTTGCTGAGCAGTGCTGCACAGAGACAAAGACATTTCAGTTTCTCAGCTTCTAGCACTGTCCTGCCAGCGAGGGAGCTGGGGGGGGCATGACCATGAATTGCTGGGAGGGGATCCAGGACAGCTGACTTAAACTGGCAAAAGAGATATATGTTATAAAACTGAGGGGAGTTGCCCAGGGGGGGCTACCACTGCGTGGTTGGCAAGCAGTGAGCAATTTCTTGGTGCATCATTTGTTTTGTAAATATATATATATGTATATATAATTATCATTACTGTTGTTTCTCTCTTCCATTTCTGTCTCAGTCAGTAGTTTTTATCTCAGCCTATGAGTTCCATCTTTTTTTCCTGATACTCTCCCCCATCCCACTGGGTGGAACAGGGAGTGAATGAAGGGTTGTGTGGTGTTTAGCTGCGTGCTGGGTTAAACCACAACACCCAGTAATCTGTGAGAGGGAGGAGTCCATGGTTTAGAAAGATCCTGCCAGTGGTCTGCGTAAAAGAACAAATTGCTGGTAAGTACAGAGACCTGGTATACCCACGGAAAGAGCTGAGACTGTCAGTCCTACAACAACAAAATAGAAAATAATGTGCAGACCAGATTCCTAATGATGGTCAAAATTTTATGGTCAACAAAACTGTAGACAGTATGTATAACTGGAAGCTGATCTTGTTGACGTTAGTGCAAATACAGAACAGCCCAACTCTAGTTAGTGGACTCCAACTGTTTTACAAAGCAAAATAAAGGCAAAAAAAAGTTCAGCCCAAGTGTATTGCAATGGATTCTTATAACATCAGAGTATGTGAGTCATTCAGCTCTTCTACAAGGCACTGCAAACTGTAGCTGAACTTGTGATCATTACTTTCCTTTCTTCCTCTAGCTGTCACAGTTAAAAACACTTCAGTGCTGGTATTTTCATTGTACTGGTCTATTTGGCACTGCCCCAATGTACATAATGGAAATAACCTCAAGACTGAAAGTATCAGAATCTGTCAAGAATAAAATTCTCTTAAATAGAGTGCTTAGCATATATTCTGGTAATGGACTTGCTGTGGTACTGACATTGTCAATTGAAATACAGATGTGAGTACAAGAATATAGACTGAGGGTTTGTATTTTTTTTTTTTCAGTGTAATGAGAAATACCTTAACATAAGATCTGAAAGGAAGAAAATGTTAAGCCTCGGGTTCGATTCAGTTGGCTGGATTCTGTTCTTGCATCAATTTAAATGAAATCTGTTGACCTTAAATCCATGCCAGTAAATAGAATCAAAACCTTTTCCATTTTTTCTGGTGTACTTAGTGTTTAACTATCTACAGAAAATGAATGCTAGATGTGAGCATGAAAATCTCTCTAGGTGGAAGTTATCACGAGGTGAACAATAGCTCTGGTATTCCTCTAGCTTTTATTGATGTCAGTGCTAGCACTACTTTGGTCATAGTGACAAGTAGGACTGTAATCTGAATTTCTGAAATGTAAAATAATATTGAACAAGTATCATCACATAGCATTTGTTAGTAGCACAGATGTTCTTAACATTAGAAATTTGTTTGTATGAGGACTAAGCAGCAAATTATGTGATGCAACAGAAGGTCTCATGTCCACAGAACTGGGAATGATGCATATCTTAAGGTTTGTGGCCAAGAGCATTAATGACATATGCAATATCCTGGAAAATCAATGTTTTCTGAAAACAGAGGAAATAAATACATTTCCAAAAAGTCTTTGTTTTCAAATAACCTGATATAAGTGCTTCCAGCATCTCTTCAGGAAAATCAGTACAAACTTCTGAGAAATATTTCTGCATTTGTTTTGTTTGCAAGCCTTCTGGTGAGTTACCTTCAAGAGGAGACATGGTAACTTTAATAAAATTAAGGAAAGATGAAGGGAAAGAATCGAAGAAGGAATTTGTTAGGTGATGTGGGCATTGTCACATCAGTGGGAATTCACACAGTGCATTGCAAGAGAAGCACAGTTTCAAGTCTGAATCTACACTCATACCAGATATCCATATACCAGATATATGGATACAACTCTGATGAGCTCATTTCTTCCATGCTCAACCTGTATTTCTCCCAAAACTTTCAGGGTAGCCAGAGGAAATTCTAACGTATTTCTTTGTCCTAGTAGATTGAAATGCATGGGGAAGGATAAAGGTAGTAATACCTTTGTCTGTATAATGCCAGGAGACATTCCTGGGCACTGAAATTTTACTGACCTTGCAGTTTAGCTGTCTGTATGTTCCCAACAGAGCTACAGCTCTCCCAAGCCGTTGCTGAGGTTTGAGTTAGAGGCAGCAAGGACCAAGCACCTTTCCAAATGGCACTTTAAATGCAATCACGCTCTCTCTGAAGATAAATAGTGTAAGCATGGGTTAGTCTGTACCATCTAGCATCAATGTCTGCAGTCATGTTTAATTTCCACAAACACTTTAATTTCTGGCGGAGGTGTTACCTGATGTGTGCAGCGATGTTTTTCTCCTCCCTTGAGCCAGGAAGAATGGCATGCCTCTACTTTCCTGGGCAGAGGTAAATATTCACAGGTTGCTTTATCTCTAGGTAATTCAAACTTCTGCTTATTATCATACTTTCTAGATTTCTGCAATAAAAATAAGAGTAGAGGTAATTTAAGTAAAAAAAATATACATTTATTAAAAAAGTTTGGAAAAGGTAACTTAAACAAAATAAAATTAACTCTGTACACCCTGTGATACACCCTGAGTTACTACATTACAACATCTGTTTGTCCAACTTGGCACTGACTTATCATTCACAGTGTGCTTTAAGGTCTGAGCAAAACAGCCACACTTTGTCAGTCTGAATCGTCTCCTTCTAAAATAATTACAGTCATATAGTACAGCAAAGTAAGAGAATTTATACAGTAAGGTGGTAGAATAGCTAGACAAGCAACTGTAGAGGCTAACAATTAAGTTGATACTCATATGTGCTGATGGAAGCTGTCACACAAAAGACTGGCTCAAAAATTTTCTGTAAAGTTGCAAAGCCATGAAAAAGAATATGGCCTCTTGACTTTTAATGAAACCAGTCAGTAACCTAAAGCATGAGGTTACTCATGCAAGCACAAATTGCATATTCAATTTAGATAGAATATGAAAAACAGTTTTATTTACAGAGCAGCACATCTTGGTTCTTCTAGCATTACTTTAGTTATTTTTTTTCTCCAAAGGATTGAGCCAATTTTCAGTTTTCTCTTTGGGATGCATGAAACCATCCAAATCTAATTAGCTATTCACATCCTGAATCAGCTGATACCAGAATGACAGAATACTGGTAGAAAAAATAGTCTAAAATTAGAGCAATGAAGACCCAATTTAATGAAGATGAGAATCAGATTCATTGTTCATTGTTGTCATATCTGAATTTTGTACTTTGGAGACAGAATCTTTGCCAGATGCTAAGCGTAAAATTGTGACATAACACAATTATGTATGCTGCATCTCTATCTAGTCAATAGCTTTTTCCATAGACTCACAGGAATCAAAGATGGGAAAGAATGCACATGCCAAACTGTCCATTCAACAGTTTGTATTGCTTCCCCGCAGACTATTAATCATGACTTTATCCACTGCATTTTGTATTATTTCTTTTAATATAATACATCTTGTTGGATAAGAAATAAAAAGGTGCAAATGTCCTCTTTCTCATATTTTATATATGCTCTATGCTGATCAGTCTAGGGGACAATAACCAAAAGTATCTTTAATGGTCTAATTAGAAAATCTTTGCCCAAAATACCTCTGCATATGAATTTTGTAATTTATTACAAAATACGTGAGTCTCCTTGTAATGCATATCTAATTGTATCCCTTGTTAGTAACTCAGAACACAGAAACTTATATTCAAAGTAATGTTGTAAAATACATGTATCTTCACATCTCATATATGCTGGATGGCTTGCTTACTGCAACCTCTCCTGAGATTTCTAGCAGCTGTACCCACTCCATTTTACAGTTTCCATGTGTCAAAATAAATGAATATGTTTGGAACTGAAATTTCTGTTGAATACTTTTTTTCCACTAATCAGACAATGTAAACCATTTTCGTGGCAGCATTTGGATTTCAAGACAAATCTCAATGATTACATTGAAAAGAATACAGAATGGCACTAGAAGTAGGAGCTCACATGATCTTCAACATTGTAAGCACTCCTTCCAAAGTACAGGGTATTCTACTCCAAAAAAAGAAGTACTTTCTGTCTCAAGTTATATTGCATGATATTGTATTATATTGTATTATATTCTGTTATCTTGCATTCTAGTAAATTAACTTTCCTCCTCAGATCCTTGTTGCTGTTTTGTTTCTAGGCCTATCCCCCTGTCCTTTTCCCTTTTCCCCTTTTCTCTTTCCTGGGGCGTGGGTCTGCAGGTCCCCCTGCCCCATTAGTCACAGAACCAGGCTGAAGAAGCCCGTTAACCATTGACACATTTCTTTTGTCCATTCATTTTGGCAGTGCAGGCTAAATTCTGTCTTCAAAGACACTCTATGGGCCAAGATATAGTCCTAAAAACTTTGAAGATTTTAGGTATATAGAAAAAGTATAGTATATATGGAAAAAAAAAAAATATATATATATTTTACTTAAAGGGAGAATTGAAGTCTTCATGGATTAAGACACACATTGAGAGAGAGAGAAGACAACATTGAATTCTGCTGGAAGATGACTTTGTATCTTACTTTCACTAATTTCAAATTTAATCATAGGAAATGAACTCCTCCATTTAGCCTTCCAGAATCAGTCACATTAATCTGAATATTAGAAATACGTCTTCTGTAATACAACTCTAAAATTTACTTCAGTGTGAAAAGCAATGCTGTGAATTTTTTACTTGTTTGTTTTATTAATATAAACAAAACATTTGCAAACGAACTCCATAGAAAGGTTAAGGAAAATCAAAGCTGCGTTAATACCTTTTTTTTTAAGGAATAATCAGCGTGCGATTTTTCTCAGCAGCCTTATTCAGCACAAAGATGTAACTGAATTTTAACTGACTAATTTCACATTCTTTCTGTTTAGTGTGAAAATTTCCCCAAGCCAAGCTGCTCTCTGTGTGTGTTTACACATTCTTTAAACAAAAGTTCTCAAGAAGCATCCTAACACCCCCAAAGTGAATGTGTTGCTATTAAACTCTTATTTCACATCATCCTATATCTATTCTAGATGAATTACTAATTTTTTAAAGTCAGCAGAGCAGTAAGAAAGCTTTATTATAGGAATTTGTTTATCTTATTGATCATGGTATCTCAGTAGGGATTCCACAGCGTCTTTTAGTTTTCATGATGTGGGCAAGGGAGCAGTAAAATTGCATCTGGAAGCTATTTCGATTCAAATTTAAACTAAGGGACTTAGGAGATGGAGTAGACACTGCAATAAAGAGTAAAAAACCAGAAGTCATAATAATAATAATATATTTTTTTTATCTTTCATAAGAGCTTTTAATTAAGAATAGAATTTTAAGAAGTGTGAATAAGTAGATTGATTCCCTCTGCATGGTATGTCCCAAAGATCTACAAAATTGTGTAAAATTGGGCAAAGGCTGATCCTTTCTGCAGGAGAATTGACTTTTCTGGCCAAACCTAGTGGCTAACAAGATCCTCAGCTGTTGCTATAATTCACATTAAGAACACAAAAAAAGCAAATCACCTCTACAACTTCCTCTCCTTATATTGTTAATGGGGGTAGAAAACCAGGAAAGAATTGAAGAACTGAGAAATTGGGAAGACAATATTTCTCATTGTGTCTCCACCTCTGAAGAAAAAGCCATTAAGAAACCTTGAGCAGCTCTCAAGATGTACAAATGGCAGGGACAGAATGTGCTGGTATAGATTGATATGCGTGCACTTGTCCAGTTCATGGGGAAACAGAAGAAACATGCACTTCTGCAGGTGTAAATTTTGTGTTGTTCACCCTCTCTTAGTCTTTGTGGTTGCTTTACAATTAAGGATAGGTAAAAGTGCATAACTAGTGTTTACCTATGTACCTGAGGACAGCTATAACGTTCTTAAGTGCCAAAAATGCAATGACATACAATGCTTTCAGATACTTGTTTAAAGGAACTCAACCACACGTTTAAATTTTGTTAAAGGCACTATAGTCTGTGTTTTGCTAAACAGAGGTTGAAAATATGAGTCTTCACTTCTAAGTAGTCTATGAGAAAATCTGGAGATTCTAGCTAAGAACTAAAACTATGCTGAACCCATGAAAGAAAAAGATCTTCTCAACTCCTTCTCTTGAATATTCTGTTGTTCTGCTGCTGATGTCATTACGTAGTTGCTCAAATCTCTGAAAACAGACTCACACGAATATAGGACCCAAAAGACGTGGGAATGGCTCAAAGAGGCCGGACTAAAGGCCTGTCTTGGCATGTGACACTCTCTAGAGTATAAGGGAATAGCAGGCTTCCCTCAGTTCTCTCAAAAAAATACTGAGTCTGGGCACTTAAGCATGAGCTGTACAGCTATAACAGAGCCTCTAGCAGCATGCTACTGAAAGTGGGTTACTCTCACAGAAGATGTTTTGAATATATTCTCTATTTATTATATAAATGTAGAGACTGCGACAAGTGAATCTTGAACTAAATGAAATGCTTAATGGGGTACTTGTTATGTCAGTACTAATTCTTCTTGCTTCGGGTTCTGCTTTATGGAAGATGGTGAGTTAAGTTAGCTATTTTATTTTTTGTTTGTTTGTTTCTTTGCTTTAAAACTGCCTTTGACTATTCTCACAAATGCAGGTTGTTATCCCAGTCCTACAAATCTTGACTTACTGTTCGATGATAATTCCTCATTGTACTATATGATCAACTCACTTGATCACTTATAGCCCAATTTTCAGAGCTTAATGGATTTTCAATTTTTTTTCCTCAGAGCTAACAGAAACATCATACATTTCTATAAGGAGATGTTATGTATATATCTTTATCAAAAATGTTCATACATTTTTTAAATGAATATTGGAATAAAGAGTTTTGAATGTCCAATCTCTTAAAAATTACCATAAATTTATATATATTATTTATATCACTGCAATTTTTAGCTAATAGCAGAGTCCTGGTGTGTAAATCCCTTTACAAATACACAGTAGAAGATGTGATAAGCACATTTTCATACTAAATTACTATATCAGAAACAAAGAAAGAAGCTGGAATGGATCCAATAGATGTATCTACTGTAAAATGAAAGAAAGTCACAGCTCAGGTTCAAATTTTATTTAACTATTAATTCTCTTTGTTAACTGTTAACTCACTCTCTGTTCTGTTCTGGGCCGTTTTGTCTACAGTGCTTGACTACAAAGATTCTGGGGATAATTCATGCTTCTAACATAGAAGTGGTATGGGCTTTCTATCAGCAAGCTTTGTACCTTGAAAGTCCCTTGAATGTACTGACGCCATCCCCTCCAGGAAAGGTAGCACACTTACCTGTTGGGCTGCAACGCAACTTTCACTTTTGTCGTAGACTGCTAATTGAAAACCCACTGAAGATAAAGGAACTGTATCTTTGAGTTGCAAGAGTTTGGGTCTGGTTTATAGAGTGCTAGGGGAGTCCCATGCCAGGGACAATCCCAGCAACTGGACAGTATGAACAGTTTAACTATTGAGAAAAGGTACGCTGTCTGACATTCACCAGCATTGGAATAAACAGAGGATAGCTGAGACCCAACCCATGGATGCAGGTAGGCCATACCATGAAGGCTCAGGCTCCTGGGCTGGTTATGTATTTAATGAGGTAGTTTTCTAGCCCTTTTATTGGATAATTATGGATATATTTCAACTGACTTCAAATTAGAAGACATATGTTTACATACCTTGCTGACTTGGTGTTCCGAGTCTGAATTTCCCATGACAAGATCCTTCTACCATCACAGGATGTCGTGACTCATCCATGATATACCTGGGTTTCTGCCTCAGAGCTGAATAACCCTCCCTGTCACTAGTAAAGGCATTTCGGTGCATCATGATGTTATTTTACTGCAACTTTTTTGTGCTGTCCTGAGTGTGTTAACTGTCAACCTAGAATTTTGCAAGGAAGGAAGTGAATTCATGCAGTGTCTTCCTGGTAGATTTACATTTAGGACTGTAAGCTTTAGAACAACCTTTCTGTATCTGTAAGTTTATTTTATTTTATAGGGTGTAATTAGCACAGTCCAGTGTTTTTAGCAGCTTGGCGTCATGAAACCACATGCTTATTAATGAAATTGCTATACTGGGAGATATTCTACACAGTCCATTTGACATTGATGGGTTTCCTTTGATATCATTTGTATTAACCACCACTACTTTCTCTCTTAATCAGTTTTTCTCAATCTTTAAATTCCCTGGTGCCCAAGATGTGTTTGTTACACTCAGGACATTAATGCTGATCTGGAGATCCAAACTCCACTGGAAAAACTGAGTTTGAATGACATGGGTATTATGCCAGCCAATAAAAACAATCTGGTAAATATTTGTGCTATTCTGATATTCAGATATTCATGTTATTAACTTCATGCATCCATCCTAGGTGGTCTGAGAGGAATTTGCTCTCGGTCTTTGTTCCAGTGTGTGCTCTGAGCGAACTACAGATTGTTTATATAACACTATGGCATTGTCAGGCTATTTAGGATGAAGCAGGTAGTTATGAAACAACCAGTTGGAAAATGATTGATTAATAGCTTTTATTGATTTAAATGGATTGCATTTTTATTGATTGCATAATAGCTTTTATCAGTAACTTTAAAATTTCAAGCAGAGTCTACTGAGCTTTCTCTTAGACATTTGGTTGGGTTTGAGAAGAACATCTTCATGAACAGATCGAAGGTCTCACTTTTCAAATCTTTTCAGTCTCTTGATGGTATACTTTGAAACAGCTTAGTAAAATTTAAACTGCTAGGAAGCTGAAATGACTATCTCTGTATCCCAACTTTATACTGTTGTTGATTGTGTCGTAATTGGGCTAAAAGTATACTGTATGTACGTAATTATAACAGATTTTTCTCTTTGATATTCGAATCATCAAGCTTTTCACTCCAGAAATAACATTACCTATTACAAAAGAAATAGAATATTTAAAAAAGATTTTAAGGTGAGAATAACATTTCTTCATTTAAGAAAATGCTGAAATAAATAATTTAGAGTTTTGAGATATCTTTTACATCTAAAATCACTCATCAAATGTGAACGATGTTTATTAGTCCCTGGAAACAGGTCCAGAGGAAGACCACGAAAATGATCATAGAGCTGGAGCACCTCTCCTGTGAAGACAGGCTGAGGGAGCTGGGCTTGTTCAGTCTGGAGATAAGATAGCTGTCTTCCAGTACTTAAGGGGAGCTTATAAGTAGAAGAGAACTTTTAAAATGTGTAGATAGTGATAGGACAAAAGGGAATGATTTTGAACTAAAAGAGGGGAGATTTAGAGTGGATGTTGGGGGGAACTTTTCACTCAGAGCATGGTGAGGTGCTAGCACAGGCAACCCAGAGAAGCTGTGGATGCCCCATCCCTGAAGGTGTTCAAGGTCAGATTGGATGGGGCTCTGGGCGACCTGATCTGGAGCCTGATTTAGTAGCTGGCAACCCTCCCTGTGGCACTGGGGTAGGAACTAGATAATTTTTGAGGTCCCTTCCAACCCAAGCCATCCTATGATTCCATGAAAATGCATTGTTAATCAAATAAACTGTACCTATGTTATTCTTCTAGTGATAATACTTTCCGACTCCAGTTGTGAGCACTGACAGGAAATCTGTTTCTGCTCTTTGTTCATTGTACCAACCATACTAGCATCTTCCATCATTACTTGGGCTCTGGGGATTTATGGTAACACATACACTGCTAACAGTGTGTGAATTTTTTGTCTCATTTCAGAGCAAAGTGGCACCTGGATAAAGGAGTCTAAATATACCAAGGCACAACATTCTATTTGGCTCTGCCTATCAGCAGGAATATATTTTCTTCAGGAAAACAGTCACCAATCTGCTGTGTCTTCCACTGGCACTGGGGGCTAGCACACATTACCTTCAGTCCCTGGGCTATCTACAGTCTGTCTGTCTTCCATTTGTCCTTTTGTAAGTGTAAACTACTCCAATTATTTCTGATCTAAGTATGAATTACTGATATAAGTTAACTAGGAGAGTAACATACAGCAAATAATAAACAGACGATGAGCTTTTGGGTACAAATTTTATGAAACATAAATATTCATGCTGGTGTTTATGTACTCAGGAGCTGAGAGCATTTCCTCTGCTATCTAGAAGATATATAAAAACTTTGTATGTTTCTGATTGCATTTTCTTGTTGCTTTTACTTTTCTCCTTGAGATCAGCTCTGTGTTCTCTATGCTGAACATCAAACCTCAATACATTTTGATAGCTAAAATATTTGTTTCAGCTAATGAAAATCTCTCATGTAGGCTGCTATTTCCTGTTAAAAGTGGAATGCCTTTTGTAACTTGAAGATGGCATTAGATTTTTAATTATATGTTGCTGTGTAACAGTACTTAAATAGAACTTGAGAAAGAATTCTTGTGTAGCAAATATGTGAAATTTAAAGCATGGGTTCCATTTAATTAGACATTTTCTGCTTTAACAGTTGAATTCCCTACCCAAATTTCATTTCCATAATCAAGCCATGTTGACATACTGTTATTTCATCAAAACAGTCACTGCAACCTTCTCTTTCCATAATTCTAATTACACTAAGATTAAATGAGAATATTTGCATAATGCCAAAAGACTGTGAAGTTTCACACAAGATGATAGAATGTTCTCTCCCACCTACCCCCAGTTTTAATAGTCTAATCACTAAAGTCAATGAGTAAGATTCAACACTGGAAACAGAACTCTTACTGTGAGCTTTATGAACGGTGATGGAAAATACTGACAGTGTAGTAACTGCAGTGAAAAATATGTATTTTTATTTGTCCTTTAAAAGCCTCATTTCTCTTTTTGTGATTCAGATGCATCATGTGAAAAATGTTTGTGTAAAAGCTCTCATCAAATGTACCAGATGAAAGAGGAGGAAGGAACATGGAAATAAATGCTTTTTCAGAATTAAGGGTCATCTATATTCAATAATTCAGGCAATTCAAGATCACGTTCTCAGTTCTCTTAGTTCCTTGAGGAGGCACTGGGCTGTTTCAGAAACATGTTTCAGTGTTTTGTGCAGTGCTGGTGTGTTGGGTTCACAGTGCTAAAGGATCCATTCTTTGAGTTGCAGAAAGATCATGGAGTTTTTTATGTAAGTAATATGCTGAGAGGCCAATTCTTATTTATCAAAAACTGAAAATGTTTTCTACACAATCACTAATACAGTGGCAGAAAAAGTTTGCTGTTTCTTTACCATGGGAGATTTCCTTTATGGCAAACTTTTAGTTATGCAGTAAGAATTAATTTTGTTTCAGATCAGGTTAATAGAGGGCGAACAGGTAGATTTCTGAAAAGATGTATGTTTTCTGGGCATTGCAGAAAATATTACTACCTGAAATGTAAATAAGCCATATTTTTAACAGCTTTGGTAGGATTTAGAGTAAGGATGTCACATTTATCCCTTCAAAATCTAGCTTGTTATCCGTTCCTATCTATTTTATTTTTAATCCTATTTGGAATCATAGAATGGTTTGGGTTGGAAGGGACCTTTAAGTTCTAACCCCCCTGCTATAGGCAGGAAGACCTCCCTCTAGACCAAATTGCTCACAGACCCATCCAACCTGGCCTTGAATGCTTCCAGGGAGGGGGCATCCACTACCTCACTGGGCAACCTGTTCCAGTGTCTCACTGTCCCCACAGTAAATAATTTCTTCCCAATATCTAGTTTAAATCTACCCTCTTCCAGTTTGAAAACATTTCCCTTCATCCTGTCACTACCTGTCCTTATAAAATGTCCCTTCTCAGCTTTCCTGTAGGCCCCATTCAGGTACCGGAAGGACGCTATAAGGTATCCTCAGAGCCTTCTCTTCTCCAGGCTGAAGAGCGCCAGCTCTCTCAGGAGAGGTGCTCCAGTCCTCTGATCATCTTCGTGGCCCTCCTCTGGACCTGCTCGAACAGTTCCATGTCCTTCTTGTGTTGGGGGCTCCAGAGCTGGACACAGTACTCCAGGTGGGGTCTCACGAGAGCAGAGTAGAAGGGCAGAATCACTTCTCTCGACCTGCTGGTCACACTTGTCTTGATGCAACCCAGGATACCGTTGGCCTTCTGGGCTTCAAGCACACATTGCCAGCTCATGTTGAACCTTGTCATGAGCCAGCAGTGTGCACTTACTTGCAACGCAGAAAGACAGCTGTATCCTTGTCTGCATCAAAAGAATCACTGGCAGCTGAAACAGGGAGGTAATTGTCCCATTCTGTTCTGCCCTTGTAACACCTCATCTAAAGTACTGTGTCCAGGAAATTATTTGTTGTGAGAGTGGTGAGACCCTGGCACAGGCTGCCCAGAGAAGCTGTGGGTGCCCCAACCCTGGAGGTGCTCAAGACCAGGTTAGATGGGGCTGGGCAGCCTGAGCTGGTGGGATCAACCAGCCCATGTCAAGAGCTGGAACTGGATGGGCTTTAAGGTCCTTTCCAGCCCAAAACATTTTAAGATTCTAGGACTTACTGCACTGCTCTTTCACTCTCCCTCCTCAAAAGAACAGGAGGAGAAAATACAGTGAAGGAAGGATTATGGGTTCTGATTAGGACAGGAATTTCACTCACCAGTAGCCATCAGAAGCAATCCAGACTCAGGTAAGGAAGATAAATGTAATGTATTACCTACAGACTAAAACAGTGAGAACTAAAAGCTAAAAACTACTACTAAAAACTGTAAACATCTTTCCCTCTACCACCTTTTCCTACCTCAACCCCTTGAGCAGTGCAGGATAGTGGGGAAGAGAGACTGTCGACAGTCCATAACTCTTCGTCTCTGCCGCTCCTCCAAGGTCACTGTCTTCTCCACATGGCTCCCTCCCATGGAATGCCATCCTTCCACAACTGATCCTGTGTGGGCTTCCCACAGGCTGCAGCTCTCCAAGCACTGACCCAACATGGCTCCATCTCATGCACCCACTCTTCAGGCAGTGCTCCAGCACAGCCCCATGGGCGGCAGCTCCCCCAGCCCTCCTGCCCCACTGTGGGCTCCTCTCTTAGGGCTGCAGCTCTGGCCTGGGGCTGCTCCTGTGGGGGTATCCATGGGCTGTGCCTCCTCCAGGCCTCATCCACTGCTGCGCTGTGGGCTCCCCCATGACTGCATGCAGAGATGGGCACATCTTAGTCCTCAACTGCGGAACACTGAATGCATTGTCAGTGCTCTATGAACAGTCAGTGCTCTATGAACAGTGGTTACAGCATTAATTCTGGAAAAGAATGCGGACAAATAATTGCATTGGAAGCTCTCATTGCTCCTAAACAGAGAGAGATCCCTCTGATGGAGAAGTTCGAGAAGGCTTTTTTTTTTTCTTTCTGATATTCTTTAAGTTATTGCTGAATTTGAGAGTGTGACACTATCACGTGCCCACTGAGAAATTTGTAGAAATGAGAAGGGTAAGGAACAACGGTGTCTCTTTTAAAACTGAAAATAGATAGATGGCACTGTTACATATGTGGGACTATTATATAATGTTTCTTTCTGGAGTCAGTATTAAGCCATATTTTTCCCTGTATCTGACAGTATCCCACACAAAACGAATAAGCGATGAAACACCCACAACATTCCTAGTGCTTTTACTCATCGTATTTGTTTAGTGGAAGACAAATACTAAGCTCTGACAGTTTGTTGAAACTTGTGGGGCCACTAGGGAAGTGGTGGAGTCACCATCCCTGGAGTTGCTCAAGAACTGTGGAGATGTGGCACTGAGAGACATAGCTTAGTGAGCATGGTGGAGTGGGTTGATGGTCGGACTTGATGATCTTTGAGGTCTTTTCCAACCTTAATGATTCTAGGATTCTATTAAATGGTTGTTGCCATTAATAACTGTATCTTTTCTCCTGGCCATGCATGCTGGTGTGAACAGGGGAGCCATACAGCTCAGGATGTGAAGCACAAGGCCATCTATACCAAAAATAGGATAACTGTTCGACTAGAAATTACTTTTATCCTGTGGCTTTCACTATTGCTGCTGTTGGTTTTGTTGTTGTTTTTTTGTTTTGTTTTTCTTTTTCTTTTTTCTTTTTTTTCCTGAAGACAAGATGGATGATGCAAGATATAATGTAAATTAATGAAATGCCGGGAGAGAGCTTCATGCATATATATGTGATAGGCACTGTACTTCTCAGTCAGCAGTTATTCAAAAACAATCTGATATCTCTTAGACTTTCAAAAGTCCTCCTCGCCACTGCACAATTGAAGCACTTGGATATACTTTGAAATGTGAAATTTTCAGTTTCTTGTTAGAGGTTAAAATAGCTGAAGAAGTACTACTAGAGTGGAGGAACTAGAACAGAAAAACGCAAAGAACCGTGTCCCCAATGAGACAATTTGAGTAGCAAATAGCATGGGTAGAAGACTGGCTGATAAATTTTCTCTTCTCCCAGGTACCTAGCAATAAGACAAGAGGAAAGTGCTTTAAGTTGTATCAGAGGAGGTTCAGATTGGATATTAGGAAGAATTCCTTCTCAAAAGGAGTAGTGAGGCATTGAAACAAGCTGCAGAGAGGTGGTAGTGGTGTTTAAGGAAAGGGTAGATGTTGCATTGAGTGACATGGGTCAGTAGGCATGATGGTGATGGGTTGACAGTTGGACTAGACAATGTTAGTGGTCTTTTCCAACCTTAATGATTCTATGATTCTATGACTTTTCCTCCCAGTTTTGGCACTATTATAAACAAAAATTTGCAGAGCTGTCATTCAACAAACTGAACCTTTTCTCTACATCTTCTTGCCTTATTACAGAGTCTCAGCATCCTTCACCCTGTTCATGGGACCTTAAACTTGTTAGTAGGGGAAAGGTGCCTGGCTAATTCTTCACTAGAAAATTAGTTTGTAGGCTATTATCTGAGATAACCTAGATGAGGAGAGGTGGATGTATTTGTGTCTATTGCAGTGTTACATAGTACGAAATGTTGCATTTATTTTTGTTAGACCCTAGAGAGTTGGCTAATGTTGTTGAGAATTCTTAACTACTCTAAAAGCAGATGCATAATCCTCCTTAGTCAAAGCTTATAGAAAACATGTAATTGCACACTACTACCTTCTTTTTTTGTTTAACAGTAAAATGGGCATCACAGGACATTCCATAGCAAAGTTACTTCGTTGTCATAGTGTAATAAGCAGTGCTATTTGATAAATGACACTACCTGCTCTCTCTACGTAAACACCTCTCTGCAATAAGCTTTTTGCTTTCTGTTCTGCCCCTACATGGCTATGCCAGTAATGTTTTCCTCCCAGGATCTATGCCAGGATTGTGCCTCATTACTGTACTTCAGCCTGATACATATTGAAACTGTGTCAATTTGCTGTTGTGTTCAGAAAAAGAGCAACTCCTATTATTCTTTGAAGTTCTATAGTACTTTTTCTTGTCAGCTATAATGCCTAGAGCCTGGCCTTATATAGCAAGATATATTAACACATGGATAAAACACACTGGAAAAGCTTTGTTAGTAAAGGGGAAATAAGTACATATATGAAAACTTTTTCATATGAGAAGGGAAGGGAAGGGAAGGGAAGGGAAGGGAAGGGAAGGGAAGGGAAGGGAAGGGAAGGGAAGGGAAGGGAAGGGAAGGGAAGGGAA